>CM044433.1:87803404-87829272 GCA_024363595.1 Xenopus borealis
CAAAGAAGGGGAGATTAGTCGCCCCAAAGAAGGGGAGATTAGTCGCCCCAAAGAAGGGGATATTAGTCGCCCCAAAGAAGAGGTGATTAGGCGCCAGGCGACATCTCCCTGAATCTTCGGATTAAGGCTAGCGCAATGGACTTCCAAGGGGTCAGTCGGAAGAAAATCCAACCTTCCCGATCGATATCGTGCCCAGATATCTGTTGGGAAGACCCGTCGGAAGCCCCCATACACGGTAGATAAGCTGTCAAATCGGTCTAAACGGAACTAATGTTCTGGCATGACACATGGCAATAAAGATAAATGCATTCTGTGCCTATGTGAAAAAGACACTTGGTTGTCTTTTTCCATTGTGTTCAATTTACTTATTTATTTCATTTTCAATTTGTGTATTTGCAGAAGACAAAGAGGAGTCTGAAGCAAGGACTTACTTATCAGAGTTATACAATATAGAAATACAAATGGGGCAATGTGAGCAGCGGCTTGTGAAGAGAATCCAGAGTCCTGCTGGCACTGATGCTGATGCTTTACATGAGATCACTATTCATATATCAGAACAAGAGGTTAAATCAGTTTAATTAAGGGATTGAAATTGTTGGCATTGTTTCTTGAATATTTATGTGTTTCTTTTTGTTTTACACTTTAGAGGATGCAGGAGGAGCTGAAGTGTTTAAAAGCTGAGTTAAATGTGGTTTCTGAACGCTGTGATGACTTCTTGCACAAATCTTTGTCTGGCTCTAGCACTCCTAATCTCCGTTCGCAACTGGATCTGCTGGTTGGAAGGATGGACCAAATATATGGACTATCATCAGTCTTCTTGGAAAAGTGAGTAGCTGCTTGGAAAATGGTAATATAAGAGGAAAAAATTAAAAAAGGAAATAGTCTGTTTACCTAGGGATTGCCTTACATGACAAGCAATCATTGATTTTCATCTTATACTGTGCAGGTTTTTCATATTAGGGAATTAAAAAAAAAAAACACATTCAACATAATAGGAAAGCACCTTGTTCACCTTCCAAACACTTTTTTTCAGTTCATTTGTTTTCAGATTGTTCCCCAGAAATAAAGACTTTTTTCAATTACTTTCCATTATTTATTTTTTTATTGTTTTTCCAAAATCTAAGTGTAAAGTTGAATGTTCGTGTTTCTGGTGTTTGAGTTTGGCAGCTCAGTAATACAGGTGCAGACTCTATAAACTGTTACAATAGTACAATAATACAATTAGTTGATCCTTTTCTCAGCATCATCTCTGGCGTATTAGCAACTATTGTATCAATTCTAACAGCTGCCTGTAATGAAATCTAGGGATTCTGATTAGCAGGGACAAAGATAAGAAATTAACTAAATGGATCAAATTAGAACAGGTTTAGGGGTTCGGCGAACCCCTCCCAGAGCTGCTTTAGGGCTCATCCAGACACGAAGATTTGTCGCCTGGCGACTAAGCGCCTCATCTTTGGGGCAACAAATCTCCCTGAATGGCTTGCTCCTATCTCGCACCAGCTAGCGCTAAAGTCGCCTGCGCCTATTCACAAGGGGTGATACGTTTTTCAAAGTCGCTCAAAATTGCCTCACATTGTCGCCAGGCGACAAATCTCCCTGAATCTTCGAGGCTGGATGAGCCCTTAGAGGGTGAAAAATTACACTTTACACTTCAATATTCGAAAAATGTCACAAAGAGAAAATAGAAAGTAATTAGAAAAAGGCATTATTTCTGGTGATCTAGCTAAAAACAACTAGTTGTTTGAAGGTGAACAACTTTTTTACTTCTGGTGTACTGTGCACCTGAACTGGACACAATTTTTTTTCAGAGATGAATAACACCATTAATAAATACTAATATTTAAATGTACAGGTATGATGGGACCTGTTATCCAGAATGCTCAGGACCTCAGGTTCCGGATAATGGTCCTTTCCGTAATTTGGATCTTCACACCTTAAGACTACTAGAAAATCATATAAACATTTAATAAACCCAACAGGCTGGTTTTGCTTCCAATTAGGAGTAATTATATCTTAGCTGGGATCAAGTATATTCTACTTTTGAAAAATGGATATATAATGGACTCTATGGGAGATGGCCTTTCCGTAATTCAGAACTTTCTGGATAATGGGTTTCCGGTAACGGATCCCATACCTGTAAAATGTTCTCTTTGAAGAGTGCAGCGGTGAGCATTTACAAGCATTAACTAAGGCAATTAATATTCAGGTAACAAGAAGCAGTCACAACTATTTCCCAACAAATTTCCCAGTGCATTTGTTTTTCCAACAAACACAAGACCTTGGTGAAGTTAGCATTTCTAAAGAAAACTGTAAAAACAGATATTCAGTATTTTTGTTCATTTGATTATTAAACAAATACAAGACTTCTGGGTGCTTCAACATTTTTAAGTCAAGAGCCCTTGATCACACAGTAGAATTCTCTTTTGCTTTTTTGGCAGACTAAAGACAGTAGATGTGGTTATCCGGAGTCTTCAGGAGGCAGAAGGAATGGTGAAAGGGTTTGAAATTAAGCTGAGCCAGGAGGCCTCTTTGTCTGCAGATAATGCTTTTATTCAGTCTCAACAAGACTTGCTGCAGGTGAAGTGATTTTCATATAGTTTCAAGTCATATATTATCTAAATGATATAACACCCGAAATATTGTTCCAATATTTTCCACTGTGACTGTGTCTAAACTAGCTCAAAATAATGGCATTTATACAATATATGCACCTTAAGATTTTCTACCTCCAAACATGTAATTATTGTAACATAGATGTGGTACAAGCTATTGTTGATTTTGTAATCAATACAGCATTATTAACCTGAAAATCAACATTATATAAATCTAAGCCAGGACACTATTATCTGCCCCTGTAACTACAGTTTGATAATGGTCATTTACCAATCTTTCCATTACCCATTACGTATACTCTGTAGCATGGCTGGTGCTAAACGGAGGTTTCTGTCAGACAGCAGTTGAACAGTATATGTGTGATCTTTCAAATAAACATACCAAAGAAATAGATGACGTAGTACGAATGATCATAAATTGATACGACTGGTCACCAAATGAAAAAATATTCCTCTGGAGGACCATCTCAAAGGCATAAATTCTTATTATTATTTAAATATTATTAAATATTATTTTAATTATTATTATTATCTATTTCTATAGCGCCAACTCATTTCGTAGCTCTGTATAATGACACTTTACCATTTACCAAGAAATTGTCTCCATACCTTAAATAACCTACTCTATACTACTTCCCTCAGTCCCCTTTGATGAAGTGAGTGAGTTAATGGTGAATTCCCTAATGGTTCTTGAAGTGCTAGCAAGAGATTCTAATAAACAGCTGACATGCATATTTTAATCAATTAGCAATGGCTCACAGAGGCTGCTGATAAAGACTCCATAATAGATGCTCTGGAAAATGACATTGCCAAGTCAAAGGATGTTAGGGAGCGTCTCTATGAGAAGACCCAAGAACGGAGCATGGATGTAGAGCACTACCAGGAAAGGGCAGGCAAACTGCGCGAGCGATGGAATGCAGTTCATTCTCAGCTTGAGACACGGTTTGTTTCTGTAACTCTTGAATCTGATCTTTATGTGTTTTTGCACATTTTGCATAAATAATGGAAAAAAATTATGATACATTTTTCAGTCAATCTGAACTACTTGGGATTCATGAGGCTCTGAGGAACTATAGAGGGCTTCATGATAACCTGATCCAGTGGATAGAGGAAACCAAATCGCAGCAAGAGAAGATGAAACCGGGCCAGTCTGAAGATAGGAGAGTCCTGTCAGAACAGCTCAGCCAGCAGACGGTATTTGTCTTACAATTATGAAATGTTTGGGCAGAAGATAGCCTAGACATTTGCAAATAGTGGATTAATTTCTTATTTTGATTTGAATTTGAAATTTTGGCTGCCTTTTGTGCAGAGCTATAATCTAAAAAATGTATGTTGTGAGTTAACATCTGTAGACAGGTTTTCTGATAGAAATGATTACAGAATAAAGGAATAATAGAATTATTATAAAATAATGGGTAAACTTGCTGTGATTTTGGCCATGTTCTAGTGGGTAGCTCAAAGACATGGATCATTTTAAAAACTTGCAGCATGTGACTAAATACACATACAAATTCAATTTATTTTCTATTTTACGTTTTTTTTCCTGCTTTTCATGCTGGGAAGAAATTCGAGGAAAATACTGTGTTTACTTGAATTGGCTCTGAAAACAACCTCAGCCATTGCTGAATCTACCCCTTTGTGTCAAACACTGTAGATCTCAAGAGCTGATTTCATGAGTATTTATTTGAGCAATCTGAGTTGACATCGGCCAGTGGCCTTGTGAAATCAGAGGATCTGGACTTTTGCAAAGGGGCTGGGGCTTCCTGCAAAAGTCGTGGTGTTTAGGAGGATTAATGACACTGTTTGGAACAGTATAAGAAATGGCTGTATAGTGCCCCACCAATGTATTCCTAGATACCTGATATCAGGCCTTTGTGCAGCTACAATTGCCTCTATTATATGCATTTTAGTTTCTTTCACAAAACCCTGCCAGTAATTGAGCTGTAGTAACATTGCTGGCTGATTTAACATTTTCTTTACTTCTTCAAGAGCTGCAGTGTTTTTGTCTTTTTCAAGGCACTGGTTGCTGAAATTGAAAAGAATCAGACTCGTCTGGATGAGTGTCAGACCATCTCCCAACAGTATTCGAACCTTGTAAAAGTGAGTAGTGACAACATTTTGCATGCTGCAAAGAAGTTTTTTCACCTCTTTTATAAAAAGAAGACTTAGAGCACTGTATGCATGGTTGAGCTTTATTTACATCTTATGAGCACTGTATTAATTCATTCATCTGTAGGAATACGAGCTGCAGTTGATGACATACAGGGCATGTGTAGAGTCCCAGCAAAAGTCACCAATGAAGCGAAGACGACTGTTCTCCTCTTCTGATATTATCACTCAAGAGGTATCTTCAGCCCCTGGTTGTCTTAATGCTGTTCTCAGGCTTATAAATGCACCCCCCTCCCAGAATATGTTTTTCTTTCTTACAGTTTATGGACCTTCGCACGAGATATACTGCTCTAGTGACATTAACTACACAACATGTGAAGTATATCAGTGATGCACTGAGGAGGCTTGAAGAGGAAGAGGTAAACTTTTTGTACAGTAGTGGTACAATAAATGATTGTAGTTCAGTTTACCAAGGCAAAACTGAGCATGTTTTGCTTTTCAACACTGCACTGGTTTCCGTTCCAGGTGTAGCTTTCTTACCCTTACTGACTTCTATGCGTGTAGCTTTCACATACCAAACTGGCCTCTCTTCTTTGTTTTTCACTTTTCTCCTCTGTCTTTATTTCTCTGTCGTCTCAAGGGGGACACAGGGAACGAATGGGGGTTAAGCTCCACCCTCTAGGAGGCAGGACACTTAGATTAATAAAAAGGGGGTACAGCTTGCGTTCCAGGCGCCATTTTGAGAGCTTGCGCCGTTTTCTTCCGAACTCGCGTCTGCTTCCGCAGGGACAGCGCGGTACTGCGCCTCTATCCCCAGTGCCTCTACAACCTCGGCACGGTTTAGCTGCCTCTCTGCCTCTGCCATTACACAGCAGGTACCTCTGACTCCACTATAATGGCAACCGGTAAGTCAGGAGGGCTGATTCCCAGGGCGGGGGGGAGAACACCAGCAACAGCAGCACAAATTACCTTCAGACAGAAGGCTAGAGGGGTTTCTAAGAGCAGTCTATTCTTCTGCAGATTCTACTATGCGTCCAGTACTAGCCTCAGCCTGGGTGTCCAGAGCTATACAGACCTGGACCGATTCTCTCCTGTCAGACATTCAAAACGGAGTACCCAGATCGGACTTACTATCCTCAGTTCAATCAATAGCAGAGGCTTCGGCCTACCTATGTGACGCAACATTAGACGCAGCACAAATTACTGCACGCTCATCTGCTCTATCCGTGGCAGCTCGCCGAACATTATGGCTGAAGAACTGGACAGCAGATATTAGTTCTAAAAAGTCCCTAACGTCTCTTCCCTTTAAGGGACAACGGCTGTTTGTGGAGGAACTGGAGAAGATTATCTCTCAAGCTACAGGGGAAAAGAGTACATTTCTCCCTCAGACCACAGAACAGACCATCTACTTCATCCAGACAGGGCAGATTCTCTCGTGGCCAATCCTGTCGTTTCTCACGACGTTACAGTCCCCCACAACTCTCCAATTTTCACTCTAAAACATCAGAAAAAGGGCGACCATCATGGAAGAAGAACAAATTCCAAAGCAAGACTTCCTCCGAGAAGCCCACGTCTGGCTGACGGGGCATTCCCTCCTGAACTAAGGCAACCAATAAGAGGCAGGCTGCTGAAATTCCGGGAGGTTTGGTTACACCATTCCACGGACGCCTGGGTCACCGAAATTGTCACAGAAGGTTACCATCTGGACTTCGCTTGTTACCCGCCCAGAAAATTCATTATGTCAAGGATCCCCACCAACCAATCAATTGAACTGCATCTGCAATCTGGAACAGAGTGGAGTAATTGTCCCAGTGCCCCCATCAGAGACTTTCTCCGGTTTTTACTCCAATCTGTTTCTAGTCCCGAAGAGAGACGGTTCCTTCAGACCAGTCCTAGACCTAAAATTTCTCAACAGATACATCCGTTCTGTACGTTTAAGATGGAGATCTTACGTTCAGTAATACGAGGGATGGAACCCCGGATGCTCCTAATGTCCCTGGACATCAAAGATGCGTATCTCCATGTTCAAATTTGGCCACCTCATCAGAGATTTCTGAGGTTTGCCTTCCAGAATCCACATTACCAGTTCGTAGCTCTCCCGTTTGGCCTGTCATCGGCCCCCAGGGTCTTTACCAAGCTCATGTCGGTGACAGCAGCAACGCTAAGACTACAGGGGATATCGGTAACACCTTATCTGGACGACCTATTGATAAAGGCCATGACAAAACAAAAGAGCGAGCACGACCTTCAGACGGCAACGGCTCTCCTACAAAGCTTCAGTTGGACCATAAATTGGGACAAATCCAATCTCCAACCCAGTCATCAGATGATATTTCTCGGTCTAGAGTTCAAAACAATCACACAGAGGGTGAGATTACCCAACGTCAAGCAGGAGAAAATAATAGCACAGAACAATCTCCTACTTCGCACTGCAAATCCCACGAATCACATGACGATGAGAGTGCTGGGTCTGATGGTATCCTCCATAGAAGCGGTACCATTTGCACAGGGTCACTTACGTCCTTTGCAGTCCAACATGCTGGAAGGGAGCACCCTTATCTCAGAAAATCTCTCTATACCCTTCAACAAAGGAATCACTTCTTTGGTGGCTCAATCCGAACAATCTAACATTGGGCCAGTCCTGGGAAACTCCGGAGTGGATAGTAATAACAACGGACGCAAATCTACAGGGCTGGGGAGCAACATGGAACAATCTGTCTCTGCAAGGCCTATGGTCTCCCGAGGAGTCCAAGTTACATATAAACATTCTGGAACTTCGAGCAGTACGACTCTCTCTAATCCACTGGTCTCCCCATCTTCAAGCAAAAGCGGTGCGGGTACAAAGCGACAATTCCACCACCATAGCATACATCAACCGGCAGGGAGGGACTCGCAGCAGAGCAGCACTACTGGAGGTCCAATTAATATTGAACTGGGCAGAATCCAGCTCGGTAAGACTCTCCGCTATCCACATTCCGGGAGTACTCAACACAAGAGCAGACTTTCTCAGCCGAAATGTCCTAGATCCAGCGGAATGGGAACTTCATCCAGAAGCATTTACAGAGTTAACAAGGCAATGGGGAGATCCCCAGATCGACCTGATGGCATCCAGATTCAATCGCATAGTGTCTGCATTTTTCTCTCGGTCATGGGATCCCTTAGCAGCGGGAGTAGATGCAATGACTCAACGTTGGCATTTCGACCTTGCCTATGTCTTTCCGCCTCTTCCCATGCTGCCTCGGGTTCTAAAGAAGATCAGACACTCTCTTCTCATGGCAATTGTGATAGCACCTTATTGGCCCAGGAGGACGTGGTTCTCCGACCTCCAGGAGATGTCGAGGGCTCACTCCCAGATACGATCTATTATGCCAGGGCCCCATAACTCATCACAATCCGGGCCTTTTCAGTTTGACGGGATGGCTGTTGATGCCGCCATATGGAGAAGAAAAGGCATAGCAGAAGATGTCATCAACACAATGTTAGAGTCATGTAAACCCACATCGTCTAAGGCATATCACAGAGTGTGGCGCACATATTGGAACTGGTGCAAGGAAATGTGCATAGATTCAAATCACAACCTATGTTTTTTAGAATGCAACATTCCAAGAATACTATCTTTTCTACAGAGGGGATTACAGCTTGGCCTTAAGCTACGTTCCTTAAAGGTCCAGGTCTCTGCTCTATCAGTTCTACTTCAGTCAGGATTAGCCTTAGAGGACTCAGTTCGTACATTCCTACAGGGAGTAGCGTATATTGCTCCTCCTTTACGATCACCACTGCCAGGATGGGACCTCAACATCGTTCTGGAAGCTCTACTAGATCATCCATTCGAGCCTTTAGGAATAATCTCAGAAGAATGGTTAACCCGGAAGGTGGTGTTCTTAGTGGCAATCTCATCAGCCAGACGAGTTTTAGAAATTGGTGCACTGTCCTGTGACCCATCGTTCCTAGTCTTTCACAAGGACAAAGCGGTTCTTCGCACTGTTCCATCATTTCTTCCTAAGGTGGTCTCATCCTTCCACATCAATCAAGAAATCGTGGTCCCATCCATTTGCCCAGACCCCAAAAATGATAAGGAACGTAGACTACACAACCTGGATGTTGTAAGAGCACTTCGCTGGTACTTAGAGCGGTCTAAATCATTCAGACGTTCACAAGCTCTATACATACTACCTACCAGTGCCCGGCGGGGCATGCCAGCGTCCAAGACGACAATTGCAAGATGGTTGAAGGATACCATTAGACAAGCGTATATTGCCAAAGGAAGATCTCCTCCTGAGGCAATTCAAGCCCATTCTACGAGATCAGTGGGAGTCTCATGGGCTTGGCGTAATGCGGCCTCCTTGGATCAGATCTGGACCACTTGGTCCTCGGTCCATAAATTTACAAAATTTTACAGTGTCAACACGTTCTCTTCAGCCGAGGCCTCATTTGGTTCTAAGGTATTGCACTCAGTAGTGCAATAGCGTGTCATAAATACTCGCTTCCCACCCTGCTGTTCTGGGGCTGCTTTGTTAAGTCCCCATTGGTTCCCTGTGTCCCCCTTGAGACGACAGAGAAAACAGGATTTTTTGATACTCACCGTTAAATCTGTTTCTCTGTTCCAGTTCCTGGATTACCAGGTTTTTGCAGTTTCAGTGTGTTCTTTCTATGATTATAATAGTCAGCAGTCTTTGGTACCAACTGATGTGATTGGTTGGGCGTGGGGTTAAGCCAGTCGGCCGGTCACGCCCCCTTTTTATTAATCTAAGTGTCCTGCCTCCTAGAGGGTGGAGCTTAACCCCCATTCCCTGTGTCCCCCTTATTGACTACAGAGAAACAGATTTAACGGTGAGTATCAAAAAATCCTGTTTTCTTATCTAGATTTGTATCCTCATGATACTGCAGTGGCATATGTATCACTCCATCTGCTCTTGCTTTTACATGTGTAGCTTTTCTTTATTGCAGTGATCTCTCTTCTCCTTCTGCAGCTTTCTCTCTTCCCTGACACTGTGATGCTTTGCATTATATTTTGCAGTTTCTTCTGCACATTGTCTTTTCCCAAGTTTATGTTAAAAGAATACCTGGGAAAGAACAACAATGAATAAATACAGAAGCACGGGCTTTAGTGTTAGAGGAACTTGTTTCTTTTAGATAGAAATACAATTTGTTTCTCTGTCTAAACAGAAAGTTCTTGAAGAGGAGAAGGAAAAACACGTTGAGGAGTTAAAGCGACTCACTGGATGGGTGTCTGGCCTGTCGCAGGGAACTTTCCTTCAAGGTGCCGACCTCGCTGATCTGAATAAATCTATATCGGAGCAAAAGGTACACAGCAACGGACACCTCTATTTTCAATCTTAGTGCTGTTCTGATTGGTGTGTAGCTTTCACTTAAAGACTTTCAATAATGTTTGCTGATATTAGCAAACATTAAGATCATGACTTTCTTGCCAGAATATTATGTTTTATTTCTGCATCTAATACAAGCATAATAATAATCTTGAAGTTTAAAAAATACATGGATGTATTTTCTATCTTTGTAACTCAGGGTTTAAGTGAAGAACTCTTGTCAAAAAAAGAACGAATTTCAGAAGCTGTGAAATCCATGCAGATATTCCTGGCTAAAAACAGTGACAGGTGAAGGCTTGTGTTTTTGTTATTCGGAAAAGTATGTATTGATAATATTTTTTAAAATGTAATGTTCCATATCAGTATTCTAAATAATTTTTTTTCCGTTGTGCAGGTTGTCCACTCAGGAAAAAGAGGAACTCTTATCACAGATTCAGGAGCTTAACGAGAAATACAATCACCTTTCTGAGGAATGTGATAGCCAAGTACAGCAGCTTCACATGAAGCTTGCACGGGAGGCAGAGCAAAAGGTATACAACCCCTACATGTATCTATACTTTTATATTTCTATGTGTATGGATATAAATGTTAATTAACAATGTGGTTAAGGTATTTTGAGAAAGATCAATCTACTCGAATTGCTTTGTTGAGAATATATATATATATATATATATATATATATATATAAAATCTGTTAAATTACATGTTGATAATCTCTGAGAGATATAGCTTCACAGCTTTTATTGCATTAGAAGAAAACTAACATAAGTATACTGACTGTTAATATAGTATATGATGTTCTATATTTAATACTCATGTAATTATCTACATTATTTAACTCAGGCCTGAGAATTAAAGACGGGACCTTAGACATAGTGTTGGAAACCTGGGGCCCCAACTTAATAAATAAGTAAATAATGTCTTTCCAAATTACTACCTCCAGATACTATTCAATTTCAAATCTGGGCATTTCCTGACATTCTCTAGTTGTCAATGTGTGTTAGGAGCTACAGGACCACACTTATATACACAAATTATGTCAAATTATATCACATAAATGAATTATATATATTTTGTATTTTTACCAAGGCATAGTCAAAGTGATGACCATTCTGAGACTGGAGACTCAAGGAAATGCTCTCTGTGCTGTTCCCTGAAACTGCCCCAGGCTTTCCTCCTAAAAAAGAAAAGTAGTTTCTTTCAGTGATTGTAGTACCTTGTGGTTTAACTCACTGGTTTAAAATGGCGTGTCTAGCTAGTTTTGTAGGTTGCATTGCCAATAGATGTGCAGTTGTGGGTACCACATCAACTTAGTTCATATTACTCATTTTTTTAAAACTGACTTTATTCTAAATGTTCTCTGTTTCTTATTAACTTATTATGTTGTTGTGTTTCTCTGTGGACCTTGTTATTCACATGTTCTAACTACACTTGTCTCTGTGTTTTAGTACCATTAATGCTTGCACGTGAATGCCTCTGTAGGCAACTCTATCAAAATGCTTGTTATATTGAGCCTTGTTTTGTTCTGCTTTAACAAAGAGTTGTGCACAATTAACAAATTATCCAGAAAGTTATATTTATATGTACTGAGCACAAAGTGTCCTCTTTATGTTTAAACAAATTTAACCAGCATACCTGCTTATGAGTTGAACTAACCATACAGAGCAAAACCTAAAACCTTGTGTAAAAGAGGAATGGAAGATCCTCACATGTGTGAGGTTCCCTGTTGCAAACAAAGCTGGCATGCTGGATGCTAACACTAAGCTTTTGTGTTGTACACCTACATATAAGGCACTGTTGTTTCTCACATTTCCGTGCTATTCGCCTCACCTCTGGTAAGTAAAAACCTTTATTCTTTTGTATCACCTGAAAAGTGTAGTCCTCTCATTTTGAGAAGATCTGACAATCTGCTGCATGTGGGCAAAAACTCACACTAAACTAGACCCAGATAAATTAATATTAGAATACCGTAACCAAATAACCCATTGTAATATAACTACTACCAATCAATATCAGGGGCTGCGGTGGAAGCAGCATGACTGCTATAGGTGTTCTCCTGGTGGTGGGAATTATTATTTTGTTATACAAAGCTTTAGCAGAGAATGTCATCCCATCACATTTTAAGCTCTTTCACAAAGAGTCATACTGTTGTTTAGGTTCTTTTTGCCTGAAGTTTTGACATGTTCCCCGTCCCTCTTAAAAAAAAAAGCCTGAACATCAAGTGCTGTAATGATGCACATAATATGTGTCTTTTTTTTTTTTTACTCCTTTGCATAGAATCACCAAATCATAGTAGAGCATAACATAAAACATTGAACATAAATGGGCATGAGATGACAGTATCCTTTTATGAAGCCCATACTTTTTTATCTTTCCTTGTTTTGAACTTTTATTTACCCCCCCCACTTTACTAATTGCAGCTTTGCTCTTGACTCTGCATGTTGCTTGTTTAATTCTGTCCTATTGTAGTTGCGGCATGATAAAATGTGGATTGTTGCATAACTGTAGTTTTGCTTTTTTTCTTGCCGTTAACATACAATTCTTTCTTCTGAAAATTGTATGTTAACTGTATCCTTATCCTTATTCCTTTTCCTATATACTTCATGTATATAATGTTGTCATTATATTTTTGTCTTTCTAGATGGATCATGCAGTAGGTGGAATCATAGATCTAGGTTCAATGGAAATCTTTCCCATCTTTTGGGCTATGCAAAGAGGGCTTATTGACCAAGACACTGGCCTTTTTCTTCTGGAAGCCCAGATTGTTTTATCTGGTTTGATTGTTCCTGCGACTAATGAGAGACTCAATTTAGAGGAAGCTTTAAAGTGTAATATAGTCGATCAGAGATTGTTCCAAAGTCTTCAGGTTTTAAGGGATGCTAATAAATTGGTGGCTGGTGGTAAATTTGGAAAGCAGAAACTTTTATCTGTTATTGCAGCAATGGAAGACAAGGACATCAGTGAGTTTGATGGGCTGAAAATACTGAACATCCATTTTGCTATGGAAGGCTTCCGGCTAACATCTGATGTGACAGATCTTGAGCAAGCTGCACAGGCAGGGCTTATCAGTAAGCTCATGTGCCAAAAACGGAAGGCATTTTCTAAAAATCTTGTTGATCCAAATACAGCCAAAAGAATGAGCCTTGCAGAGATTATGCAAACCTGCATTATTCATGAATCTACAGGGTTAAGGCTTCTTCCTTTGAAACAACTGGCTGGTGGTATGGTATGTCTGAAATCAGGAAAGAAGGTCAGCATATCCAGGGCAGTTCAAGAAGGACTGATTGACAGACTTGTAGCTGTTAGACTGCTTGAAGCTCAGTTATTCGCTGGAGGCATCAAGGATACCAAAACTGGACACCGACTGACTGTTGATGAAGCTGTGAGACATCATCTGATTGATCAGGAAGTGGCATGTGCACTTCTCAAGAGGCAACTAGAGAATGGGGGTATTATAGACACAGTAACAGGGCAAAGAATTACTTTGGATGAAGCAGTTAAAGAAAATCTTGTGGCCCCCAAACTAGCTGTGCTTGTCCTTGGATCTTTGGGTTCATTCAAAGGTGTTCTGTGGCCTGAATCTGGTGAAATTTTGCTTGTTGCAGATGCCCTTCAGTTAGATATAATTTCTACTGAAATGGCTATTAATGTTCTTGGAAGCAGGCAAAGAATCCAAGGCCTGTACATGTCAGAAGGCAGAAGAATCCTGTCTTGGGACGATGAAATAATGTCTGTTATTGTGAATGAAAATATTGCCAAAATGTTGCAGTCAACAATAATTCCTGATACAATAAGCAATTTGTCAGCAGAATCCGAGTGTATGCCAGAACTTGGGCTTTATCCAGGATCTCTATCTGTAAATAGCAGCCCACGTTCTGTTGAGAGCAGTGAATTGGAAATGTGGAGGGGAGCACGACCAGAGGACAGCAGAGAGCTGATATTGCATTTAATGAATGCCAGCTATATAAATGTTCACAGTGGGCAGAGGTTGCTGCTTACTAACAATAAAGAAAACATTCTAGCCAAACTATTTCCTGGTGCATTTTTAGATAATTCTATTGGTGTCAGTCAGGACAATAAAAAAGAGATTAAGCAGTATAATGTTGAGAAGAAATTGGAAAACCCAGAAATGTTGGCAGCTTTCACAACTGAAAACACAGAAGCGCTTGCTAAACTACAAAAAAATCAGCATTTGCTACCAGAAGAGGTTAACTTACCCTTGGAAACACATCATGAAATATCAGATGAGACAATACCATCACTACAAAATAACCATGGAAGCCAACTTCACCTGGCAACTGATCATGGTGGTGCTGAGGAGAACATTTTAAAACATCCAGAAATCGTAGCTTTCAGTACTGAGAAATTACTGGTACCTGATATTACTGAAAATTCATTAAGTGAAATGAAAGACGGTAAAATTGAGAGTTCTTCATTAAACAAAAGTTTGGTTGATACCCAAGTACAGACTTTACCAAATAATGGAACAATACCAGAAACCCAAGAACAAGCAAAAACAATAAATTCTTGTGAAATGGCATTTGATCCTGAAATACAACTTAGAAGTACCTTAGATTTAAAAAACGAAAATATGGATGTTTTAAAGGATATCTCTGAGCAGCAGGTAGCATCGCAGACATGTTTGACTAGAAACTCTGCATATCCTGAAAATATATACTCTAAAGGAAAGGTGGAAGGTGCAGGTTTGTTGATGGATAATATACCTGTTCCTTGTGGGATTTCTTCATCAGAACATTTTAATAATGCATATGTCCTTGAAGAAGAGGATGCTTTAAATATGTTATCTGAGCAGTTAATGAATGGGGGAATAATAGTTCCAAACTCCAGCAAAAAGCTGCTTCTAAATGAAGCTGCATCTCGGGGTATTATCTCAAGCCACACTGCCTTGAAACTAATGGAAAGAGTTGGTTTATTTGCTGGTTTCTTTGATTCCAAATCATGTGACAAATTAACCATTAATGATGTGATAGATGAAGGCCTGATGGATGAAATGCTTCTGCAGCAGGTCCTCAGCTCTGACAAAACAATTAGTGGTATTGTTGATACACAAAATAAAATCCTGTATTCTTTACAGGAAGCATTAAATGTTGGACTTGTGAATGAGGAAATGGCTAAACAAATTTTAGAAGTCCAAGTTATTACAGGAGGCATATATGATATGAAAAGAGGTAAAAGGATATCTGTTACACTTGCTTCTAGTCTAAATTTGGTGCACCCTTCCAGCAAAGATGACCTTATCAAGCTGGAAAAGGCTTCTAAAGGGAAAAAAACTGACCAAGCTTCTATGAAAAAATTGACTAGCCTGCAGATTGAAACAAGTGGCATTACAGATCCATTGTCTAAGAAAGTATTGCCTGTTACACAGGCTGTCGAGCAAGGCTTCATTAACAGACAGGAAGCAATTCAACTCTTGACGAAACAAATAGCAGATGGAGGAATTATCCACCACTCATCAGGCATGAGGCTATCCGTGTTAGATGCTTTAAAACACAGACTTATTGATCATACTTTGTCTGATGATTTAAAAGATTTTGAGTATCTATATCAGTCTGGGCCACACAAATCATGTGACTGCAATGTGTCTGTACTGTGTGAATGTTCAGCTACTTATGATACAAAGTCTATATCTCAAGCATCTACAAAGCAAGATAAAATACCATATACTGATGTGTTAAAGAAGTGTGCATTTGATGTTCTAACTGGGCAAAGATATCTTGACCTTAACAAGCACAAGTGTAAATTATCACCTGACACACAGAAAAACAGATTTAAAAGTGTGGATATCTTACAGTCAGAAACTGGGCATACACAAGATAATATTTATGATTTAGAACATGGTTGGAGTAAAACCTGTTCACCTGCAGGGCTACATGACAAGGGAGTTGCTGTCATTGAAAAG
This sequence comes from Xenopus borealis, assembly GCA_024363595.1. Taxonomy (NCBI): domain Eukaryota; kingdom Metazoa; phylum Chordata; class Amphibia; order Anura; family Pipidae; genus Xenopus; species Xenopus borealis. The sequence continues at coordinate 87,819,373 of CM044433.1, forward strand.
CCACTGGATGGTACAGAAGTTGGGATGAATCAGATGTCCTTATTGTGTAGTATGAGAGACATAGGTTATTCATTGGAAGTTGAATCTGAAGGCACACAACCACAAGATCAACCACAAAACGCAATCACTGATAGTGGTTCTACATTGCTTTGTAGGCATGTTAATACAGATATTTTCCTAGCTGACAAAGTAAAACTGGGCAAGAATGGTGCTCCAGATGTTTGTCTTGAAAATGAAACAAGACCTATCATTCACGTAGTGGAAAAAAATGTATGTTTTGAAATGGAACACAGCACTGAATCATTTATAGGAGTCCAAATTACTCAGGCAACAGAGAGTGATATCCGATATAAAGATGGAGTCTTAAAGGAGCAGATACAGAAAGATATAACTTTGATAGATGATTCTAGGGTTCAGTGTAAACTATCTGCAACAGATGGAGAAGACCTTTTTGAATTGAATCACTGTGATACTAATATGTATGGGGAGGAGACCAGTTTACATGAAACATCTACCAAAGTTCATTTAGAATTGCAGTCTAGTGAATCTAAAAGCACAGATGGTTCTATACCATGCATTGATCAGATCTTTGACAAACAGGAGATAGATCCTGAGGTAAACTGTGGCCCTAATTTTAAAAATCAAAATGTTGTACACTTGCTACCCGACACTGCACTATTTTTGCCAGTAACGGAAAATGAACATTTCACTGATTTGGGAAATAATAATTCTGAGAAAATCACAATCACTGAAAATTTATCAATAGACTTGCAAAAATTGCAGTCTGACATGTCAAGTGTAGGCCGGATTTTGCAAAAATCAGACCATGCAGAATATCACAGTGAGGAAGGTACAATGTCCTTTTCTAGTCAGCAATATATGAAAGAATGTGATGACAACATCCAGCAAAAATGGGAAACAGACTCAATTCCAGGGAATGAACAGCAGATAGAAAGTTCCTGCCTAACCCAAGATCTATATTTACTGGCCGTGACCAAAAGTTCTATTCATTCAGGTATCAAAAGTCAACAGGAGTGTGACATAATTAAGACTTCTGAAGATACAGTGGGAAAGCCTAATATAAACACAGTTAAGGCAGTCAAAGATGTACCAGATGGAATACCTAAAGTAGACACAGTTAAGTCAACCAAAGAAGGAAATTCTAAAAAAGTTAAGCCTGAGAGAGATCTTGCAAGAACACTTAAGGAAGCCAGAGTTAAGACAAACAGGGATCTTAAATCAGGACAAATTAAGGAAGATGTAGTTTATCCAACAGATTTTAAAACAGAAAGACCAACAAAAGGCACAGCCAAGCCATCCAAAGTTATGGAAGACGTTAGTTCTACAGGAGACACAGTTAAGCCAGTCAAAACGCTTACAGATGTAAGATTTAAGCGAGATGTGATTAAGCCAACCAGACAACTTGCACTGGTGAAAGCTAAGGGCGGCGTAGTTAAACCAGTAAGAAGACCCAGGGAAGATCCAGTTAAAGCAGACCAGTCTCTTGTAGAAGCAAAGCCTAAAGTTGACACTGTAAATAAAAACAATGCTCTTAATGAGGGTCCCCCTAAAGAAAAAGAGGCCCAACTTGACAGAAATCTTACAGAAGCAAGACCTTTTCAAGATCCCTTTGAGTCAGACAAAGACATTACACAAGCAAAACCTAAGGTAACCACACCTGATGTAGACTACAGTTATCAAATTATTGGCATCTTGTTTAAGGTTAAATCTATTTCTCACCACAATTACCCAGGATACAGATTTTTATCATTGCATAATAATTCTCAAACCACTCTTTACATATAATTTTTAAGTAACTTATAACTCACTATATTATTCACTGCAACTTGGAATACAAAGAAATTGTGTTCCCATTCAAAGAAATAGCTCCGAACTCAAAATGCTGGCATTAATTTAATTGGTTCCCCATTGATAAAAGGGGGAACCCCATACTGCCCATATGAATTTTTCAGATACTAGTTAATGTATTTGTGTTTGGATTATATTAAGTATTCACACTAATGCAACAATTGTGTATTCAGTGCACCCCTTATATTGACAATTAACCATTAGGTTCTACAAAGTAGCAAAATACCATTTTTCCTTTGTCTAGAAAATTGAGTTGCATTGTTTGCTACAGTGCAAACTTAATCTTCAGTAATAAAAATAGATAAAAGCAAAAGAGGAGTTTACAACAGTATAATATTTTTACATAATAAGATGGTAGAATCTTGATCTTTCATAGTGTCTTACAGCAAAGTAATATCAAGCTGCTTTCAATCTTCAAATCAGAAAAAAAATATTTAACATGACCAATCTCGTTTAGGATTCTTATACAATAAGTATGAAGCAGGCTTGCTTGGAGCACGAGGAGAACCTTGTATCATACCTGTCAATGCTTCGGGACATTGAAGTGAGGCTGGGACCTGCCCAGCCTTTACCACCATGTATAAAAGAAGTACAAGAGCAGCTGAAACAAGCAGAGGTAAGAGAGTCTATATTTGTAATTGTATGTATGCATATTTTTAATTGTTTAGTGCTCCTTGTATACATAGAACTTTACATGTAAACATTACAATTTAGGATATAAGACTATTTCAATATGGCCCTTGGTGACTCCCAACTATTGGAGCACCAGCACTGAGTACTATGTTCTAATTTATTTACTTTTTTGCAGTAACAAGTCTAATATAAAGCAATATAAATTCCTTCCAGGCTAATTTGTGAGTATATTTGATTAGGAAGCTTGACTAATGAGCAGTTCAAAAGCTTAACATACTAGCATGCCTACCCATATCATATTGGTTGCAGGAATTAACAAAGTGGTGTTCAGCTTATTGCACTTGTTAAACTATAATTTCCACATTAGTGCAGGCTTGAAACAGTAATGTGTGGCCTTACCCTAAGGTTTTTTTTTTTAAAACAGAAAGTTTTAAAAGGATTAGGAAATATGATGTCCTATGGGTACTGAGTACACTTTTGCATCTGTTGTCTTTTCTAACAAATCATATTTTTTAAATTGCTTTTAATAATTATTGTTTAGGTGCTGGATCTGGAATTAAGACAGCTTATGTCTCCTGTGAGTCAGGAATTGGACTTTGTAAAGCAGATTATTTCAGAACGGCCCCTAGAGGTCCCAGTGCAGCTACTCAGAGTATTAGAAAAAGATGCAAAAAACTTGGAGAAATCACTTACATCTATCAGAGGCAATTCTGAATTGCGGGTTAAACAGCTTCACAATGCTCTGGAGATTGTAAAGGTAGGTTTCACTGAAATTCCATTTTGACGCAGTGCTTTATAAGAGATCAATCTAAATCAGATACATTTCAATATAATGAAAAATAGTTCCTGATTGATCACTGTAGATTAGTGATCTGATTCACATTGCATTAATTATAACTATTTTTAGCATTTACTCCTGGCTCCCAAATTCAGCAACTTACGTCTTTTTTAAAAAAATTGGGTATATTTTTGGTATGTTTTTTCTTTCATACTTTAATCACATTCACCATGGGGTGCATATGCTACAATGCTGTACTATTTGCAATGAGAAGAAGAAATCAGACCTAGTCTCGGTATTAATATTTGCAGGGATGCTTTATTTGTTAAACTCACCTTTGTACTTCAGCTATACAGCTTATGCATTCTAGCTCTTTAGCAACTTATTTTTCAAGTTCAATAGTGCAAAATTACAAAACTTTTTTTTTTAATTAAACAAGGTAAAATCTGATCAAAATCTAAACAAATCACCAGTCCACTTAATTCTTTGTATAGTGAGTTACTCTTTAGGTAATAGGTGCTGGATAAATAGATATCAGCTTTAACAACTTTAAAAAGAAGTATTAAGGCATTATGTTGTATCAAATACTAATAATTTGAAAGAATCATAGCGGACTGTCAGTGGCAAGCTTTCCTATTTTGATCAGATGCCACTAATGCCGTAATCTATAGCAAAGTAGTGCTAAGATGGTAAAATGGCATGGGATATAGTCACTATATATAGATCATTTTTATCATTCTTCAAATACTCTCTTATGTCCTATTTGCAACTGCTTTATAATAATAATAATAAGTTGGGATAAATAATTATGTGGGGTGGACACTGTATAGGAACAAATAATTATACATGTCATTAAATTAAACTTTCTTCTATGAAGGGTAAAATCCTGGCAGAGCATAAAGAGCTGGAAAGCAAACTTCATTCTCTTCTACAATGGGTGAAACAAACCACAGACTCGTTGGAGAGTGCAAAAACAAATGATGATCTGAGACTGGATGCTGAAAAGCTGCAACAAGAGCTAAACCATGCAAAGGTAATTTCAATGTCATTGTCCTTTAAATTACTTGTTCCTCAGTAGCTCCTGTTAGTACTGATCTGCTTTTTCATGCTGTATCACTGCCCATGGCAGAGGCCGTAAAATAATATTAGTTACAAAACAACTCTTCAGGTGGCGTTAATTGTATTAAATTGTATATAATGCATTTCTTTTCCAAAATTATTGCAGGTAATATTGCTGTAGTACAGGGAACTTGTGGTTTCTTACCTGGGACCTTTGGTGGCCGTATAGACACAAAAAATAGACCTTTCTGTGCACAGAAAAACATTTCAGGCACCTGGGTTGACGGGAGGGAAAGATCAAGAAATGTATTGTAATTGAGAGTAATAAGAGGTATCTGACATGAACAAGATTACTTACTGGAACCATGTTAAATAGTATTGAGAGGGCTATAGCTTCTTTGCTACTTTTAAAGGAGAACTGTCATGAACTATAAACCATACCATTTTTCTCACTGATATATAACATTAATTAGTACAATAAAATCTATACCCAACTGCATCAAATTTGTGTTATATAAACACTTATCACTCATTTATAACAGCTCTCCAGACCAAGCAATTTCAGAATCTGAAAGTAGGAGTGTTCAGTTCAGCAGCATTCATTTAGCCCCACCCATGTTCCCTGAATCATATTCCCCCCCTCACCCTCTAGTTACATCATATCTGTGTCCAACACATCTCTGTCTCCAGACAGGCAAGCGGTGTTGAAGAGCTGCATTTATGCCTCTGGTTTGGTTGACAAAGAACTGCAAAAGAACTTTTCAAACTGATTGTAGAGGATCATTTCAGCAGTGCTGCTCCTTGTCAGAGGGACATGTATTGTACAAACCTATTTTCCCTGTGTGTTTGCCATACTCTGCCTTCCCTACACTGCCTGTGTGCAATACTTTATGCTGTATGGCTGAGGTTCTAGATAAGTATATATAGTGGATAATGTACCCCCTACTGTAATTTATAGAAGATATTATAAGTCACAGAGGAGTTATGTGACCATATAAAAGCAGTGTGAAATTTCAGGAAGGGGGTTGGGGTCAGAGGGGTCGGTGTCCAATTTGGGAGCGCCAGCGTCAAATTCGGATGCGCTGCATCAAATTCGGATGCGTGGCGTCAAATTCATCGGACGAGACCATATACAGGTCACATAACTCCAAGGTGACTTCTGATGTCTTTATAAATTTCAGTAGGGGGTACATTATGCATTATAATCTACAGTTAGTGTGAAATGTCAGGAGGGGGGTGGAAGGGTCAGCATCCATTCTGGTAGCGCGTCAAGTTCGGACTCGCAGCGTCAAATTCGGCAGCGGGTGACCCCTGTTATAAATGACACGTAACACGTGTTCTGATGTCAGAACATGCCGTTTATAAGGATATAATTAACAGTCTGGCCCCATAGGGAAATGACCAGACTGTAAATTATAACACATTATTTCACATCTCCTCTCACATTCCCATTAGCGCCTCTCTGATTCCCATTATAACCGACTGTGGAGGGTTAAACATACTAATGGAATGTATGTCACATTAAAACTACAATCCCCATAATTCATTGCAACTTGCAGGCTCCTGGTCGAGGGCGTGTCTTTATGACTCAACTTTGGTGGGTGGGGGGGGGGGGGGGGATTTGGCATGATTGGCTCCTCCAGGGGAATGCAGATTTGAAGTCATGTCTCAAGACAATTCTCCTTTAAATTATTGAAAAATAAAAATGAAATGGTTATTTTTCAATTGCTTTCTATGTTTTATTTTTTACTGTTTTCCAGAATTAAAGTTTAAACTTTAATGTTCCTGTCTCTGGTGTTTTTGTCTGGCAGTTTAGTGATCCAGGTGCAGACTATAAACTCAAAAGTCAATATATTCCCCTGAAAGTTCTGAAGTTTCCCTTTAATTGCCGGCTCCCAATGAACCTGTTCTCCTTCGAGTCAAAACCACAGCTTTCTTTCAATTTCTATGGAATCAGTGCTGCTATAGCGCAGGGAAATATAGTGTAGTATATTTACATTCAGTTTAAGTAGCCCACTTTCCAAATTACTCGACCATTCAAGATTTTCTTCCGTTACACATTCAGGTGCCACACATATCTATTCAGGCACGCCACCCCGTGTAATTCAGAAATACAAGCGTTTAAGATAGCGATAAGCCTTTCTGGTATCTTTAGCACTTACCTTTGTGTATGGCTTTAAAACAAGGAGTAAATTAATTAATTATTAAATTAATTTAAAATGTATTTTTAATTTTTTTAATTATTTTTTTAATTCATTTGGTGAATTCTTTATCTCATCATCCCAATTCTTTAATAAATTTACACGAACAAAAAATATATTCATCAATTCAGCAAACATTGGCATCTGTTGAAGTTCACAGGAACGCTCTGAGATTAAAGTCTATGTTAAGTCCCTTCGACTCCAGCGTTCCTAGGAGGCGGATCCATCTACTTTCCCTCCGCAAGTATATTTTACAATATCTCCCCCTCTCCACTTTTCATCTAATCTCTCTATTCCCCAGTATACCATAGCCTTCGCATTTTGATTATGGCAATATTAAAAGTGTTTAAAAACACTGTGGGGCAGATTTACAAAATTCATGTGAAGGATTCAAACTTAAAATTACGATTTTTTCGGATTTTCAAATTTTAAATTTGGCCACTTCGATCATCGAATTTGCTAAATTTGATCGTATCAAATGATTTGAGTAGATCGAATAAAAATCTATTTAATCATTCAATGATCGAAGTACTTGCCCAATTTGCCAGATTAAACCTACCGAATTGCAATATATGCATATGGGAAGCTCCCTTTTTCTTATTGAATAAAAATCGTACGATTTTTTTTAAAAAATTGAAGGTAATTTTACGATTTTTCCATGGAAACACTCAACCCCATAAGAAGCGCAATGAGTGCATGGGGACTATTGAAGCCTCTGAGGAAGTCAGGAAACCGGGTCAGGCAGAACGAGTATCAGATGTTCTCTTTGAGCACCCTAGGAGAAACACACAGTGGAACAGCAACGCTGGTTGGAGCAAATCCGCTGCACCGAGCAGGGATACTTTGGAGTTTGTTGTCTGGCTAACTTACTCAAATTGTGAATGTATTTTTAAAAATATATTTTTTGGAATTAAAAGGATTTTATGTGCTACTCCTTGTTTTAAGGTCATACACGAAGGGAAGTGCTAAAAATACCAGAAAGGCATATCGCTATCTTAAACGCTAATGAGTATTTCTGAATTACACGGGGTGACCGTGCCTGAATAGATATGTGTGACACCTGAATGTGTAACGGAAGAAAATATTGAGTGGTCGAATGATTTGGAAAGTGGGCTATTTAAACAGAATGTAAATATACTACACTACATTACTATTTTTTGTCATACTGCTTATATATATATAAAAAGTAACTCAAAGCAACTGGACTTGCTGAGATATTTTAATGAAGACGTTTCACTGCTCATCCAAGCAGCTTCTTCAGTTCAACTGACTGGTGTAGGGGAGTTCTCGGCAAGAACTGAACTGAAGAAGCTGCTTGGATGAGCAGTGAAACGTCTTCATTAAAATATCTCAGCAAGTCCAGTTGCTTTGAGTTACTTTTTATATATATATATATACCATGACCTGGATGAATGAGAATCTTCATAGTTATATTGTCATACTACTTGTTTTCCTGAGCTATAGCAGCACTGAATCCAAGTGAAGGTGAAAAAATGTAACTTTAAACTAACTTCAATATCAGAAAAATGATCACAAATAGAAAATAGAAAGCAACTGAAGTCTTTATTTCTTGTGAACTATCTGAAAACAACTGAACTGAAAAAAGTTTTGGAAGATGAACAACCCCTTTAATAACTACTTTAACCTCTAGTTTAATGTAACTCTTTTTATTTTGTTACAGTCCTTGAGGCAACCGCTAACAGACACCAGACAGAAGCTAGACAGTATTGCCTTTGATATACAGTTCTTTATTTCTGAGCAAGCCCAAGACTTGACTCCCCAACAAAGCCGTACACTTCTTCGCCTCCTAAATGATTTACAGAGATCCTTCCGCGAGCTGTCGGAGAGACTAGTGGCATGGGAAGAGGTTCTGCAGTTATGTCAGAAGCAGACAAACTACAACACAGAACTTAAGGTCAGATAGCATGAGTGCTTTGTTAAAATTGTGAGTGTCATACCTACTGAGGACCAGGACCAGAACTAGGGTTAGGCACAAGAGGCACTTGCCTAGGGGGCACTGGGCAGGTACCTGTTGAACGGTCCTCTGTCTAGCCCAAGTCTGGGTTTTTCGTGCTCCCTGGTTACCAGGGTCGCTGCTCTCACATCTTTGAATCGCGTCCTCCTCATGCGTGTGATGTCACTACTCCCACGGAAGGGTTTCCTAGGGCACCTGGTCGGCTTGGCCTGCCCCTGTTTAGGACTTAAATAAGCTTAACAGAATTGCGTTAATAGGCAAAGAACTCCTACGCATGCCAAGCACATCATGTTACAAAAAGCTTTATTAATCCTTACAGAGTTTGAACACGTACTTGATTTGAAGTTAGATCAGGCACAACGATAAGTGGCAAATTAACCTTTGAATGACTCTGCCCTTTAATTGTCATTTGTCAATTTTTGCCTGTCCCTTCAATGTTTTTCTATTAATATGTATGTATTAACTATCTTTGTTACCTTCTTGTCGTATCTGTGTTTAACCATTTGTCTGCTTTGCTTTTTTAGGTTTGTCTTCTCTAACTGAAGGATTTTTCTCACAGGCCAAGATGATCGGCCTCGGCTTGCTCTGATACCAGCTGTAAAGCAGGCAGCACATGCAAATGATAGGCGGTTTTATTAAAGGGACACATTGTGCTCAGTTATGAGGCAGGGACTGTGTATGACAGATGAGCAGGTGCTGCAGAATATAGGCTTTCTACAATAACATAATTTTACTGGGCTTAGTATATTCGGTCTTACTTTAAATTATACAAACATTTTTTTTAGTTGATAGCTCAATATTATAATTTAAATTTTTAAAACAAAGGCCTTATATTCTAGTCTTTCTCTGCAGCACCCTCTTGTCAATCCATCTTGTGTTGCTGTGTTGTTCTCTGCAATAGGCTTTATGCTGTTTTTTTCTTTTTAGATACTTCAAGAAAGGCAAGCTGCCTGTAGTCAAGAATTTGAAGAATTGGCCTTGTGGGCTGAACTTACAGAGAAAGCTTTGCCTGGTCACCAAACCTCCAATGACCTCTCCTCACTTAAGGAACAGCACAAGGCTGTGCAGGTAATGCTCACTATGTTTTCTGAAAAATAGATTTAATTAACTACTGGACATATGATAAGCTGCACCGTGAGGCATCTTCATACTACTGTGGGAATCATAGGCTGTACTTCCCACCAGAGATTTACATTAATGCCTGGGTAAGAGGAACAAAACATCACATATACCTGTGCCCTTAGGGCCAGGGCAGACGGGGAGATTCGGGGGCAATTTGTCGCCTGGCGACTTCTCGCCGCCGAACCTCCCCGAATAGCCAAGTTCTGGGGCGCACCGGCGTTACTTGAAAACGCCAGCGCCTATTCACACGGAGCGGCGCGCTT
>CM044433.1:87859890-87895935 GCA_024363595.1 Xenopus borealis
GTGTCCCCCAATGTAGGACAAGAGAAAAGGATTTATCGGTAAGTACAAAAATCTATTTTTTTGTGGGTTACTGAATACTAGTGTGCAATGTTTATATATGGATGTGTTCTGTTTACAGAATATGCATTATATGAATACATGCAACACAATTTAGAAACATAAGATACTACCCTAAATGAGGGTAGACTGTCATGGTTGGGATTGTTTTCTCTGGAAAAAAAGACACTTGCGGGGGAACATGATTACTCTTTACAAGTACATTAGAGGGCATTATAGACAATAGTGGGGGGATCATTTTTCCCATAAAAAGGATCACCGCAACAGAGGCCACTTCTTCAAAGTGAGGTTGTGGAATGCCATGAATGTTGTGATGGCAGATTCTGTTTTATGAGGAGCTTGGATGATTTCTTGGACAAGCATAAGATCATAGGCTATTGTGATACTGAAATCTACAATTAGTATAAATATTGGTATATACATTATAAGAGTATATGGAGGGGTTGGTTTGAGTGTGTGTAGTACAGTAGACCTCCCATTTTAAGTTTTTCTGGGGACCAGGAAAAAGTTGTGTAAAATCCAGGAAATGTATTAAAGTAACTTTATTTTGTCAAGTACTGAAAGGATATAAATATAGGAGTCAGTTTTACTTTGAGATACAATATTTACTGTGTTAATAACAAGGTTTAAGCATTGCAGTGTTAATGTTACACTATGGGGGGCATGTGCAAGGCCTCTCTGTCTATGCACAACCTTAACCAATAAGTGATTTGGGCAGGATTGTATAAGGGGCAGACTAATTGGAATTGACCATTTACAGACAGAGCCATACCAAAATATACTTCTGTTAGTATTTTAAACCTTTTTATTTCACAAATAATAAGTCATAGAGGAAAAAAAGCATTTTTTTGGAACATCAGGACACGATTTTGATGTAAAATCCGGGAAAACATGACTTAAAATCAGGAAAATGCACCCATTGGAATGCATTATAAATTGTTGGGACAACAAATAAAAAAATGTAAAATGCGGTAAAACTTAAAATCAGGGTACTTAAAATCGAGGTCTCACTGTATGTACACTGGGTTTGATTTGGAGATGTTGAACTTTTCAAACTCAACTTAACTAAATAACTATGTAAATACACCTGAAAGAATGGAAAGTTGTGTATCCACTGTTTTGTCCAGATAATTATTTTCCTCTGTGTCTGTAACAGACTGTGATTGTAATTTCCCTGCTTTGTCTCCTTGTCCTGTTCAGGTTCTGTGCTTATGGCCACAAGGAGCTCTTCAGGGAATGTTAATGGATACCATACTTGCCAAGGTGAGTGTGTCTATTTGTTTTATTGTTTTCCTAATCACAACTTTTATCAGGATGGAATGAATCATAACTTACCAATAGCTTGCAAATAACATTTTCTTAATTAGATCTCACAGGCATACAGTGTGACGTCTCTGAGACCAGCCAGAAATATGAAAATTTGGGACTGCTTTTGCATAAACGAGAGGAGCAGTTATCTACAATGTTGGAAAACTTTGAAAAAATCAAGCAAGAAACTAATCATATGCTGAAGTGGTTGGAATCTAAAGAAAAAACAATGGCTGCTGTTAATGTGTCTCCAACAAAATCTGAAGTGGTGAAAGCACAAGCAAAACAGAACAAGGTTGGTAACCCTAGAAATAATTAAGCTGTTAAAGAGATGCTGACACCAGAAATTAAACTCTTTTTTTTTTTTACATCTATCGTAATATTGCCTTTAAAAGCTACTTATAACTTTACCATAAAGTATTTGCACAGTGCTTTTACATTACCTGTCTGATGTCCCATGTTCCTGTATAAGGGGGCTGTCATGTTTGTGCAGCAGGAGTTGTTAGCATTAGAAACTCTAACTGATAGGCTGAGGTGGGAGAGTAAGGTTGCCAAAACAGTCAGGTTCAGAAACTTCAACTAACAAAAATTAACCTCTCAGCAAAAAAAATGACTTATAGGTAACTTTTGGGGAACATTCATATTAAAAAGTGCGGTCATTCTGGTAATTTTAAAGACCTTAAAGGGATCCTGTCATGTGGAAAAATAATTTTCAAAATGCATCAGTTAATAGTGCTGTTCCAGAAGAATTCTGCATTGAAATCCATTTCTCAAAAGAGCAAACAGATTTTTTTATATTTCATTTTGAAATCTGACCTGGAGCTAGACATATTGTCAATTTCCCAGCTGGCCCAAGTCATGTGACTTGTGCTCTGATAAACTTCAATCACTCTTTATTGCTGTACTGCAAGTTGGAGTGATATCACCCCCTCCATTCCCCCCACCCAGCAGCCTAACAAAAGAACAATGAGAAGGTAACCAGATAACAGCTCCCTAACACAAGATAACAGCTGCCTGGTAGAACAACACTCAATAGTAAAACCCATGTCCCACTGTTTACTATTCAGTTACATTGAGAAGGTAAAACAACAGCCTGCCAGAAAGCAGTTCCCTCCTAAAGTGCTGGCACAAGTCACATGACCGGGGCTGCTGGGAAATTGACAAAATGGCTAGCCCCATGTCAGAATTCAAAACTGAATATAAAAAATCTGTTTGCTCATTTAAGAAATGGGTTTCAGTGCCGAAGTCTACTGGAGCAGCACTATTAACTGATGCGTTTAAAAAAAAAATAAACGTTTTACCATGACAGTATCCCTGTAAAATCTGAAGTATTCGTTTGTTGTCATATACTGGATATTCCCATCCATGATTTGCAGCCACTACCCTGGTTTTTATTCTAGTGTGTTTATTTTTCTATTATCTATTAACTACTTAATTTTATGTTGTACACACAGTCTCAGCCAATGCTTTCAAATTACAGTAGAACCCTCATTTTACGTTTTTCAGGGGCAAAAAATGGTGGAAAATCCAGGAAAATGTAAAATCAGGGAATGTATTATGCATAATATATAGGTGGGACCACAAAAAACAATGTAAATTGATGGAAAACTTAATTCAGGGCATGTAAAACTAAGTGAAAGTAAATCTTTTTTATTTTTTTAAATGTTATGCTTTCTTGAGCCAAGGCATTTACAAAAATGTAAACCAAATGTGTTTTATGTTAAAGTACTTTGTGTCAGATGTTACTGGCCATTACATTTTAAAAATAAAGTAAAAGAACTTATAGCATTACACTCCTTCTGAAAGGAAAAAGTAATTTTTTTTATATTTATATATTTCCTACTGTAAAAAAAAAAGGAAACAATAGATAATATACTTACATTATGAAGTAGCCCAAAGGTGTGTCACTACAGTATAACAGAGGGTTTGTCGATGGAATACTGGTTGCACAGCCATAAGGTTTGAACAATACTATTAGATTTTTTGTGCAGTTCCCTACAATATATGTAGCAATACATAAGAAACATTTTTTATTCTTTAGAGAACATACTGTAAAGTTTTACACTTGCTTTAGAAAATTGCCTTGTCTTTTAAAATATGGTTGTATTGTTAAAATAACCCTAGGAATGCTTATTGAAAATATCTTCAGTTAAAACTCAGAACCCAGATCCTTTCTTTTCCATGCCTGTGTTGAAATGAGCAGTGAGCATTCCTTTTTGTGACAGAAATAGCCGTCACTTGAGACTTATAAGCTCAATGCTTTTAGTTTTAGTAACAGCCTAAAGGTAGACATCAACAATACATGGGAAGCAGGTCCGGATTGAGAGCTAAAATAGGCCCTGGTATTTCAGGTACACAGAGGCATAATCAGCCAATACAGAGGCCCAAACAGTCCCCACCAGCCTGCAAAATACTGACTTTCTATGGCACCTTATAGCAGCGCCTCTGGCAAATGCCACAGATTGCCAGTCCAGGCCTGATGGGAAGGGACTGACATGATTTGCCCAGGATCCTGAACCACATTCATCACTCCATAAACATTCCTGGTCTGCTGAGGAAAGCAGGCTGCAAACGTTAGCAACTTGGTAAATGCCAGTAAGGGTTTAGGAAATCAGAAATACAGTACAGAAGGTAAATACTTCCAGCAAACTTGGTCTGTTTTATTAGATGCTTAATGTGATGGTACAAACTTATTTTGGATGCTAAATTTCCCCTCTGACAAATATGTTATTGAATAAATGATTTCTATAATTCATTCTCTTTTTCAAAATAGCTGTCCGTTTCTTGGCAAAAAATATCTTTTGTTTTTTGGTATGATCTCAAATGGCTATAACCATCTAATTTTTCCCCTCTCTCAGGAGTTCCTTTCTGAACTTGAGCAGAGCACAGAAAAGGTAGAAAGTTTAAAGGCTACACTGAGAAATTTGCTGGAAAAGCATCCAAACTCTCCTGAGGCTGAGAACTGGAAGACAATGCTGGAAAATCTTAGTAAGAGTTTTTATGGACTTAGAGGATTGGTTCGCAGACTTTGCTTTCTGTTGCTTAAAGTGGCAGTATACACCAACAACAACATTAATATATGTTGGATATGTGTAAAAATGTATTCTGACAATTTTAAGTATATATATATATATATATATATATATATATATATATATATATATATATATATACATATACACATACACATACATACAGTACATACAGACATATGTTTATATTCTTTATTTTTAAAGATTATTAAGCGATGTTTGCTATATTTTACTGTCTTCACATTTAGAATGTAATGGGTGTATTTCCCTGGTAAAAAATTGAAGCCAGACTTTTGATTCCTGGCTGTGGTTCAGATATTTATGTAAATATATGTGTCAATGTGTTCTTGCATAGACCAGCAGTGGGGCAGAGTCAATCAAGCCACAGCAGAGCGTCAGCACAAACTGGAGGAGTCGGCCAACCAACTAGCAAGCTTCCAAGTAGCAGGCTCCCAGCTTTGCCCATGGCTGAAAGAGAAGGAGTTAATGATGAGCGTTTTGGGCCCTCTCTCTGTTGATCCTAATATGCTAAATGCCCAAAAGCAGCAAGTTCAGGTATGATGTTCAACAAGCCTACCATTATGTTACACAATACCAGTGTTTTCTTTTTTTTCTTTACCAAGATGGACTGATTGGCTTATGGCAAGTCCAGTCTGATGGTTTAGTATGTAAATAAGTATATTAGTATACGACTCAAATTGAATATAGACAGTAAATTCATTATTTAGGGAAATTCACCCAATCTTCACAGTTTTGTCACATAGACACCACAGCTACAAAGTTCAAAATAAGGTTGCAATATAAAATATTTTATATTTGCCTAAGTGGGTGAGGCTGGGACCCTCAGACCTCATTTGTAGCATATTGATTTGTTTTTAAATAAAGTCAAAGGATGGTACTACAAAATCTTTTTTGGGGCCACCACTTTTCTACACACCTTTAATAACTAGCATAATTTTATTTATTGATTTGTATGCTCTGTGTGTAAATGCATATTTACAAAACATTTTTGTTGCAGTTTATGTTAAAAGAATTTGAAGCACGGAAAGCTCAGTATGAAGAACTGAAACTTGCAGCCTATGGGATCCTGACAGGTCCTGGAGAAGAGTCTCCATCTACCAGTCAAGTAGAGGAAGAATTCCACAACATTAGTGGAAAATGGATTGAATTAACCAGTCGCTTAAATTCCAGGGCTGATCAGATAGACCAGGCAGCCATCAAGAGTAGTCATTATAAAGAGGTTCTGCAAAGATTGACGGACAAAATAAAGCAAGTTGGCAAAAACTTGGCATCGCAACCGGCTGTTAGCACTCAACCTGATGCAGTAAAGCAGCAACTGCAGGAAACTAGTGGAATCCGTTCTGAACTGGAACAACTGGCCAAGGAAATTCAGGATTCCCAGGAATTGTGCAATGAGTTATCTGCACTTGTCATGGAACCTTACCTCAAAGATGAGCTTCAAAAGCGTCTTGATACTGTCGCTCTTCCACTCAAAGGAATGGAGGATTTGGCAGGTGAGTAATTGCTCCCATAATCTGTGAATACTGATAACAGAATTGATATACAGTAGAACCTCCATTTTAAATTTTTCAGGGGACCAGAAAAAAAAAATGCAAAATCCAAGAAAATTTAAAATTAGGGAAATGTATTATGCATGATATATAGGTGGAACCACCTTCAAAATCAGGGGATGTAAAATTTAGGGTTCACTTTATTAAATTTCGTGGATCTACATGTGTTCAAAATTATGAAAAATCCCTGTTATAAATATATATTTGTATTTTAGATGCACAAAGGGAATTTTTCGTTTAAGAGTTTGAACACTGAATAATAAAGTGTTGAATTACTTGGAGCAGAAAAACACATCTGTATATATGCTCATTTTTAATTTTTTAACATATACTTAAAAATGTAACTACTAATGTTACTGTATCATGATGTTATGATTTGTGTGTGATTTATTCTAAATGTATTGTTCATAATAAATAGGACATTGCACTGTAGATGTTTGTTTTTGCCTCTTGCAGCTGATAGGGTGAATCGCCTTCAGATGGCTCTTTCTAGTTCTCAGCAGTTCCAGCAGATGTTTGATGAATTAAGGAGTTGGTTGGATGAAAAACAGATGCAGCATGTAAAGAGCCCTCCAGTGTCTGCCAAGCTGGAAAAGTTGCAAACTTTACTACAGGAGCAAGAGGAATTCCAAAAGAGTCTCAACCAATACAATGGCTCTTATGAAATGATTGTCACAGAAGGTGAGTCTCTGCTCATGTCTGCTCAGGCTGGAGAAGAAAGGACCACTCTCCAAAATCACCTAATGAATTTAAAAAGTAACTGGAATGAACTAGGAAAGCAATCATCAGAAAGACATGGAAAGCTAAAGGACTGTTTGCAAAAGGCTCAGAAGTATGTTCGACACGTGCAAGATCTGGTGCCTTGGCTAGAAGATTGTGAGATACATGTGAAAGAGATGGAAATAACATTTGACCCTGTACAACTTGAAGCACAGCTTCTTAGAGCAAAGGCTCTTCAGACTGATATAGACAAAAAACGTTCTCTTCTTGAAATGATGAATAGTGCAGCTGACCTTTTGATTGAGGCAGCTGAAGTAGATGACCAAGAAATTTTGGAAGATAGAGCTAAAATCAACCAAAGAATGGATACTATCCTAGAAGAATTACACAACAAATCTGGGTCATTTGAAGAAATGTCATTAAGACTTAAAGATCTGAAGGACAGCTTCAGTAACATTGATAAGAAACTGGAAGGAGCCAGGCATCTCCTGGAAATCTTTACAACCCTTGGTCCTCAAGCTTGTAGTAGTAAAAACCTTGAAAGCATGAGATCCCAGCAGGACATGCTTCTTGGTTTGGAATCCCAAATCCTATACCTGAGGAATCTTATTCAAGGACTGATGGCAGATGCTCCACAAGGCTCTGATGTTTCCCATCTTGTTTATCAGGCACAGCAAGTCCAGCATGATTTTGATATAGTAAAACAGGATGTTAATGAATGCTGTGAGAATATGGAGACAAAACTGCAGGGAATTGGCCAGTTCCACACTCATGTTCGAGAGATGTTTTCAGAACTAGCCGATCTGGACGATGAATTAGACACTATGGGTCCTGTGGGACGGGACATAGATAGTCTTAAGTCACAGGCAGAAGTTATCCAAACATTTCTGGAGACACTTCAAAGCCTGAAATCCAGTATTGAGTCCTCAGAAAGTAAATGTAGAGACATGCTGGAGAAAGAAGGTGGCCCTGATCTTATTGTACTTATGAGAGAACTTGGAAGTTTAAACAAACAATGTTCTAAACTGACTGAACGAGGTAAAAATCGTCAGGGACAATTAGTCTCAACATTAAGCCGTGTGGAGGAATTCAACATGAAACTAAAGGAGCTGAACCACCAGATTATGACAGCGGAGGGCAGCAGTGCTCTTCAGGGGGTTGTTGGCACAGAAGTAGATACCATCAAGCAGCAGTTAGATCATTTTAAGGTAAGAAACATGTTTGTGTGTTTTGAAAAAGTATCCTAATTGATTTTTTGCGGATTACTTTGTGTTGAGAATTTTATTCAGTGACAAAGGAAAGTTGTGTACTGACTGATGTATTTCCTGTAAATGCAACTTAGATTTTTCTGGTAGAATTTCCATAAAAATAGCAAAAACCATATAGGAGTGCCATGGCAGTTGCAGCTGTGAACAGAAAGGACGACAAGGTGCCAACTAGATGCATTCTGTGGATACTTTTCTCTGGAAAGAGATGGTAAAGCACACCTTCACATTAAAAGGGCTTACAGACATTTTTAATAAATGAACACCTGTATTTCAGTACACTGTTTAGTTTATAAATAAACTATATCTATTAGGATCTAAGGCATAATATTAATAAATTAAGTGTATAGGTATATTTTTTTGTTTCTATTCATTTAAATTGCCCAGTGTTTAGCCTTTTTGCTTCTGGCAGTTTGGGGAGGAAGGTCTGTGAGCTCATGGGAAATGCAGACAATACCAGGAAAAGATTGAGGTTGAACATTAGCTGAACACAAGCCAGGCTATGACAAAGAGGACGTACTAAGACAGAGATGTTTTAGATGAATCTCCTTGGCAAGAGTTGTTTATATGGTGCCTGGAAGGTATTATTTCATTTGTAAATAAAGGAAGTATGGCCAATGCACATAATAAATCTCTTCTCATGTGTTGGACATGGTTGTATAAGTATGTATCAGGTAGAACACACTGATCAATGCACTGCATAAAAAGACAGACATGTAAAAGCTGTTAGACTGCACCAAATGAATGAGAGTCAAGTTGAAAATAAAAAATGCTAGGCTGTATTTATTAGTTGCACAACTGCTTTTTATCCAGTCTAATCTAATGAAAATAAAGTCTTTTTCAATGTATATGGTTTAGTGACTGAGATTGGGGTTGGAAAATTTAGATTTTTGCTCTTATAAAAATCCACTTAACTGGGGTTAGTGACTGTTTAATAAATAGGTATAATTGTTTTCTTATAATTCTCTGCTTGATTGATTAATGTGAGTTCCTCAAACACAGATTGTTTTGCTCCTACAACCAACACATTTATGCTGCAATTCACTGGGGTTTATGTATAAAAACTAGGCAAATTTGCACCTTGACAATAACCCAAGGTAAACAATCAGTGTTTAGCTTTTTTTTCAGCCACCTAAGATAAAACACCATGGTTGATAGTAACAACCATTGTGTTTTCAGTGTTTATTTTAATAGTATCCTTAAAATAATAAAGTATAATTTTATTTAAAATTTGTTGATTGCAAAAACAAAAAGGAGACTTTGTATACTTACCGTAAAATCTCTTTCTCTTCAGTCGCTTGGGGGACACAGGGACATAGGGGTATAGCTGGCACTACTAGGAGGTAGGACACAATTTAGAATTAGCTCCTCCCCCTGCTGGCTATACCCCTCAGCAGTAGGCGGAGCCACCTCAGTTTGTACCAAAGAACTAATGGAAATAACCAACTTGAAAAAAAAAAAAAAACTATAACAATATATGTCTGAAGACAAGAAAGGCCTCCATCTAGGGAGGGAAGCCCTGTGTCCCCCAAGCGACTGAAGAGAAAGAGATTTTACGGTAATTATACAAAATCTCCTTTTCTCCATTGTCTGCTTGGGGGACACAGGGACATAGGGGACATTCCAAAGCTGTCCCCCAATGCAAGGGCGGGATGAGGCCCTAAGTGTAAGAAAAAGCCACAGCCGCTTGCAGGACCTTCTTGCCAAAGTGTGTGTCAACTGTCGCAAAGGTATCAAAATGATAGAATTTTGCAAAAGAGTGGATAGCGGTCCACGTGGCGGCCTTACAAAGTTGTTCCGCCGAAGCCTGATTCCTGAACACCCAGGATGTGCTCATCTCCCTGGTAGAATGAGCCTTGATTTCGGTGGGTGGACATCGTCCTTGTGAAGAGTAGGCTTGACGTATAGTCTGTTTAATCCAGCTGGAGATAGAAGACTTTGTGGCTGGACTGCCCTTTTTTGGTCCAGAAGGGAGAACAAATAGTGATTCTGACTTCTGAATGTCCTTTACTCTGTGTAGGTAGAATTTTAGAGCTCTGACAGGATCTAAGGAATGCAGCTCTACCTCCTTCGATTGGGGAAGGACAAAACGTTGGAATTATCAACTCCTGATTCAGGTGAAAAGTAGAGACCACTTTTGGAGATCAATGGAGGCCAGGGGTTCAAAAGGTGGTTTTTGCAATGCTTTTAAAACTATCGTAAGGTCCCACGTAGGTACTGGTGCCTTGAACGCTGGGCTAACATGAGCTACCCCTTGTAAAAAAAGTTTTAACATCTGGCAACAAAGCTAATCTTCTTTTGAAAAAGACTGAAAGCGCTGAAACTTGCGACTTGAGGGAACCTAGAGATAGCCCCATGGTCAGTCCTTTCTGGAGAAAATACAACAATCTTGGTACTGAAAGGATTTAAAATTCTACTCCTTGGCTAAGACACCAGTCTCGATAAGTAGACCATACCCTGTGGTACATTCTGGACGAAACAGACTTTCTTGCTTGCCCGCCTAGTGTTCACCACTGCGTCTGAAAAACCCTTTTTCTTCAGAATCTTGATCTCAGTAGCCACGCCGTCAAATTTAGACTTGCTGGATTTGGATGTCAGATTGGGCCCTATTGTAGCAGATCTGGTTGAAGTGGAAGGGTCCAGGGCTCTGCTATTGAGGGATTGATCAGGTCTGAATACCAAGTGCACCTGGGCCACTTGGGGGCTATCAGGATCAATGTGGTGTGTTCTCTGCATAACTTCCTGATTGTTCTGGGGACTAGAGGAAGTGGAGGGAAGGCATATGCTAGCCGAAAATTCCATGTTGCTGTGAGTGCATCTGCCCCTGCTGCAAGTGGGTCCCGATACCGAGCGAAGAAGATGGGTACCTTTCGGTTCTTTCGAGTTGCCATGAGATCCACCTCTGGCATACCCCACCTCTGTGTTACTTCGAAGAAGACCTCTTCCTTCAGTGACCACTTGCCTGGGTCTAGCTTTTGACGGCTGAGGAAATCTGCTTCCCAGTTTTCTAGACCTGGTATGCAGATGGCTGACAGATGTATTTTGTGGTTTTCTACCCAACTGAAGATGAGATTCACTTCGTTCAGGGCTCCGCGGCTTCTTGTGCCTCCCTGATGATTTATGTAAGCTACTGCTGTGGAATTGTCGGATTGAATCTTTACAGCCTGACCTATCAGGTCGTCTTGCCAGTGCTTTAGGCCCAGGTGGATCACCCGAATCTCTAATAAATTGATTGGTAGTCTGGTCTCTTCCTAAAGGTGGCCATAGACGCACAGATAATATCATACGAAACGAATTTTCGTACGATATTTGGTGCGTGTATGGTGGGAAATGAGCTGACCGACATCGTCAGAGGATTAAGATATTGGTCGGCTGGTTGATCGGACTGGACGGAAAATTTTGATCGGATGCCTTTGAAATCACCCTGAACATCGGTCATTGTTAGTGCTGAATCGTCAGATACAAGTAGAATTCTATTGTTTCTACCTGTATATTTGACGATTCAGCTCTACACGTGTGTGTTGAAACGAACGATCTTTCTTGGAAAGATCTTTTCCGAGAAAGATCGTAATTGTTACGTCTATGGCCAGCTTTAGACCACTGACCTTGTGCTGTCTGTCCCTCCATCACTGCCCCCCAGCCCAGGAGACTTGCGTCTGTCGTCAACAGGCGCCACTGTGGCTCGCCCATCTGTCTGCCTGCTGAAAAGTTGTTCCTTTTCAACCACCAAAGAAGAGAGTTTTGAGTTTTGCCTGAAAGTCTTATCCTTTGCTGCAGTGATTTTCTCTTCCAAGATGAGAGAATGTTCCACTGGAGCTCTCTCATGTGAATTTGTCCGAAGGGGACTGCTTCTATCTATGACACCATGACCCCCAACACCTTCATACAGTCTCTTACTGGGTGTCTTTTTATCTGCAATAGTGAGCTCACCATGACTTGTAGACACAATATTTTCTCCTGAGGAAGTGAAATCTGTTGGGTCAGTGTATTGAACTGCATACCTAGGAAAATCATTGATTGGCTGGGTATCAGTGAGGATTTTTCTAAGTTGATTTGCCAACCGAGTTGTTTAGTCTTGTCATGGCCACTCATAGGGATATTTGGGCCTCCTCTGGAGAAGGTGCTTTTATTAATAAGTCGTCGAGGTACTGTGTGATAGAAACCCCCACGTTTCAAATTAGGGCTGTGGCGACTGCCATGATCTTTGTAAAGACTCGGGGGGGCTGATGTGAGTCCAAACGGGAGAGCAACAAACTGGAAATGCTTGTTTTGGAAGGCAAAGCGTAAGTATTTCTGATGAGGAGGAAATATTGGAACATGCAAATATGCATCCTTTATGTCGAGAGATGCCAAGAACTGACCGGGATCCATTGCTGTTATGATGGTTCTGAGAGACTCCATCTTGAACCTTCTTGGGCAAATGAACTTGTTGAGCCCTTTTAAGTCTAATACTGGTCATAAGGACCTGTCGTTTTTGGGGACTACTAATAGATTTGAGTAATAACCCTTGAAGAGATCGGTGGGAGGGACTGGAATGATAACGTGAAGTGCTTTAATCTTCCTCCTACTGGCATCAGGCCTGTCCGAGAGCCGGAGCAGTCATGCTGAAGACTGTATCAGCTGGTCTATATGAGGGTTTGCGGCCCTGCCAGGAAGCCCTGGGTTTGTTACTGAAGCGACCTCTAGTAGAGGAGGACTGTCTCGGTAGGGACGATCTGACTGCCTTATTTTGTGATGGACGAAAAAATCTTCCCCTACGGAAGGAGTGACGAGTTTTAGGCTGAGGAAGAAGTGTACTCTTGCCCCCCGTTGCTTGGCTGATGATCTTGTCCAGATCCGGGCCGAACAGAAGCTTTCCTTTAAACAGAAGAGAAGTCAAGGACTTCTTAGAAGAGGTGTCTGCTGACCAAAGTTTCATCCATAAGGATCTTCTTGCAGCTACTGACAATGCTGATGATCTACTGATCACTTGAGTTGCATCAAGGGAAGCTTCGCAAATGTAGTCATTTGCTTCTTTAATCCTGGTAGCCCATTGTGAAAGTTCATGACGTGGCACTCCCTCTAGTATTGCTTGTATACAGCCAAAACTGGACAGAGCGCGGTTCCTGATGCTGAAAGAAGGGAACGAAGTAGCCAGGCTGCCCCTGCGTAGTTTTTGGCCTCTACTACTTCTCTTTAGTAGATTTAAACACTGGAAGAATGATATTTTTAACAAGTGATTGTGACATGATTGCCAGGGAGAAAGGTGCCTCTTTTATTTAAGCGAGCTCTTTAACCATTTTGCATATGAATATAGCACTGATAATATATCTTCTGGTTTCCTAGAGCAGTGGTCCCCAACCAGTAGCTCACGTGCAACATGTTGCTCACCAACCCCTTGGATGTTGCTCCCATTGGCCTCAAAGCAGGTGCTTATTTATGAATTCCAGGTTTGGAGGCACATTTTAGTTGCATAAAAAACAGTAGTTCTGCCGAACAGAGCCTCCCTGTAGGCTACCAGTCCATATAGAGGCTACCAAACATCCAATCACAGTCTTTTTTTGGCATCCCCATGGACTTTTTCATGCTTGTGTTGCTCTCCAAGTCTTTTTACATTTAAATGTGGCTCACGAGTAAAAAAAGGTTGGGGACCCCTGCCCTAGATGAAGACATTTTCTTTACAGTATCCTGGAAAGTGATATCTGTAAATGAAAGACTGTCCTTCCTCAAACTCTTGACAAACTGATGAGTATTCTTTGGTCCCAATTTTTTTTCAGCTGGAAGGACACTGAGGAAGTTGGCACTATAAATCATGAAAACATTTAGACTTGCTTGTCAACGAAATGAATAATGACACTATATCTGTTTTTTACTTACTGAAAGGAAAACTATACTTACTATACTTTTGTAATATTAAATATTTGTAGTTCCTCTAGCACATTTTCATTTAGTTTTCTTTGTAAAGTGATCACAAGAACCAAGCTATATTCACAGATTAATTAGCAACTGTTGCATCGGAAAGAATACATTGGTACTAACGCTTTAATGTGCCCCAATAGCCAAATAAGTATGAGTTTTAAATTTCCAATAGAGCATTAATGAGCATCAGTTCAGTAGTAATGATGCCACCCAGTGATTTTTAAATTTTTTTTTGCAGTAGTAGTATTGAGGAGTGTACTTATACAACAGCAGTTTACCAGTTTCCTGTTGTATATGTCCCAAGATCTCTATTTAGTTTTCTATGAATAAGAGGCTTATTTATCCAAGGGTGAATATAATGTTTGTTCTATTTTTAACCCTGATAAATATGCTCCTACATATACTATCCTAAGAAAATAGAGGGCTTTAAATGGGGAACTGGGGAACTCATGCCCTGTTTAGACACCACGGCAAATTGGTCTGCATACATTTGATTGGCACTGCCATATTAGGTGCTTAAATGTGATATTCTGCATCTCATGCATTTTGTGTTCACTTTGCTTACCATTCTAAACCTATTTTATGCAGTTGGGTAGTGTCTCTTGTATTTTTGAAGATTATAAATCTGGCCCTGTTTTTTGCCAGTTGTAAAGCCAGGGCCTATTAGAAGCCCTCTTCTTAAAAAAAAAACCCTCCCTTTTCTCAACAGCAGCCTAGCTATAAGATAAGCAGCAGTCCATTTTACATAGGCTTCTCAGTTGACTGGTGATTTGTTTTACCAGTACAGCAATAGACACATATTTACATATGCAACATAGGGACAGAAAGTAGAATTACTTTACTATTATTTTCATATTTTAGTTGCTTACTGCAGAAAACAAAAACAGCAATGTGGTCCTCCTTGAAATAGGTGGCAACAGACCCTATTCTACCCCTGACATTAGATATGTCTTAATTAGACAGTAGGCAAAAGGATGTTCTGCACAAGCCCTATTCATTGAACTAATATTGAAAAGGGGGTATATTAACCCTTTAAAAGTAAACATCTCCACCTTTTTTCCCCTCAATATTTCAACCTCTGGGTATTGTGAATTTGATTAATATGCATCAAGTTACATGCAGACTATTGTGTTGTCCCACTGTGTGTGGTTTGTTTCTCTGTAAGAAAAAAAAACATAAGCCCAACTGAATGAGTGCATGTCAGAGAGGGTTTTTCCCCCACAGAATATTATATAAAGACACCACCACCCATTTTTAGCATATGTTTCTGTTCATTTGCTTTATCCTTTAAGAATGATGAGTGTTTGAAAGAATATTCTACCATTCATTTCTACTGTGTCACAGTTCGGAATTCCTGACACACCCAGGTTTGCACTGCTGTGTTGCCAGTTGGTGGTTTAGATCCTGTGGACCGAGACAGCTGGGACTATGACACTTCTAGTTTAGCATCTTGAAAAATCTGGCACACAGATTTACTGTGGCGTGCATTAGTCTAGCTTTCTTCACAATGTTTGAGTCTTTGCAATTTTAATATATTTTGTAAATTGATAATTACCACCACACATCATGATGCCCAAGTATCAATTAAATGTACCTAGAATCTATCTATTAAATGTACCTAGCATGTAGAGCAACTGGAGGTTATGAAATGACTTAGTAGAGGAAACCATAAAAAGAAAATATTCAGAAAAATTAGAGAAAGCACCAATGGTAATATTTGTGGGTGCTTTTTGTCAAGATATGGATTGAAGCCTGGAATCTGTACCTGGATTAAGCAACTGTATTGCAATCCCTAGGCTCAGGTCCCGGGAAATGAGATGCTTTCAACAGCAGCGAGGTACGCGACAGGGCTGTCCCTTGTCTCCATTACTTTTTGCCATAGCAATTGAAGAGTTGGCCATACAAATCCAGGCATCACTGGCAAATATTTTTTAATATGTGGACGTTATGCTCATTTACCTCGCAAATTCCAAAATCGCCCTGACATAATTACTGCGGGTGGTCTCAGCCTTTGGATGGTTTTCAGGCCTTGAAATAAATTATGAGCAATTAATTATCTTCCCAATACAATTACAGGGGCCCCAGTCACACACATTGAGCAGCATTAGGTGGTGCCTAAATTCAGATACCTTGGCATAAAAAGATTTTATGCAATATGAGGCTCTTAATCTTGTTCCTATAGTACGGTCTTTGGTCTCCAGAATTCAGATGTGATGGGATCTCCCACTAATCCTGCCCAGGAGCATTAATTTACTCAATGATATTTCTTCCTAAATTCAATTACATTTTTCATAACTCCCCAGTGATTCATAGGGCTCAATGGTTCAGTTACCTTAATAAATTAATACAGGGGTTTCTTTGGGCGGGTGAACACCCACACCTCAGCATGGCAATTCTACAAAGGGGGGGTTGTCATTAACTGATTTCAGACTATACTAACGAGCAAGCCAATTCGTTCTTGCCCACTGGTTGTTCACACCAGCGGAGAAAATCCCAGCTATCAGGCATGAGGCTGCAGCCCTTCACTGCCTAGAAGCCCTGGCTAAGCTTCCCTACCAAGGCACATCACCCAACAATAGCATTACCGCTCCTATGCATAATGTGATTGGGATATTCCTGAAATCCCTCCACCTGTCATGGGGGCCCCATGAACACCCCTTTGGGGGAACACTGCACTCTCCCACTTCTCAGTGATACCTAATATCAGTCAATGGTCAGAAAAAGGTATAAAAATATTATGGGACATAGTAACAGATAAAAAAAACTTTGCGACTCTTAGAGAAGAGTTTGCGCTGCCCCTGCCATGTACTTTCGCTATTTACTAAGGCAGGGGTCCCCAACCTTTTTTTGCTCGTGAGCCACATTTAAATTTAAAAAAGATTTGGAGAGCAACACAAGCATGAAAAAGTCCATGGGGATGTCAAATAAGATCTCTGATTGGCTTTTTGGTAGCCCCTATATGGACTGGCAGCCTACAGGAGAGAATGTTTGGCAGGACATCTGTTTTTTATGCAACCAAAACTTGCCTCTAAGCCATTAATTAAAAAACAAACACCTGCTTTGAGGCCACTGAGAGCAACATCCAAGTGGTTGGAGAGTAACATGTTGCTCGCGAGCTACTGGTTGGGGATCACTGTACTAAGGCATGCTTTTTACACCCAGTTCTCCTCTAGACCCTGCATGTATCTGAAACCTGTAAATCTGTAAATTTCCTCGAAACAGCCCCCCAGATTAATGCACTTTAGTCCCTGCAAGTCTGCTCTGGTTTCTGTTATCAGCAGCTTGTTTCCCCTTCTTCCTGGTGCAGAGTGAAGCGCCGCCCCTTAGCTTACTGAGCTGTCCTTATCTCTCTGATTAGTCGGAGAGATTATTTGCATGCTGTGACATAGCAGAGAAGAAGAGGGAGCCAGTGTGTGCACCAGCAGCTTTTTTAAGTTTAAAGTTGAATGTTCCTGTCTCTGGTGTTTCAGTATGGTAGCTCAGTAATTCAGGTGCAGATTGTAAACTGTTAACATTTAGTTAGTTAACTATTGTATCAATTCAACAGCTGCCTGTAATGAAACCCAGAGAATCTGTTCAGCAGGGACAAAGATACTATTATAATAATATCAACTAAATTATGATAAGATCGACTAATTGTATTAATTTAGAGCTGCAACCCGTCCCTCCCAGAGCAGCTTTAGAAGGTGAAAAATGAAACTTTACACTTTAATACAATAGAACCCCATTTTATGGTTTTCAGGGGACCAGACAAAAATGGTATAAAATCAGGGAAATGTATTATGCATAATATATAAGTGGAACCACATGACAACAATGTAAAATAAAGAAAAACATAAAATCATTGAGGTTTGACTGTATAAGTAAAATATAGAAAATAAAAATTAATTGGAAAAAAACTTTATTTCTTATCTGAAACCAACTGAACTGAAAAAAGTGTTAGACGGTCAGGGCTATGAGGCAAGTTGAGAATCTTGCCTCAGGCGGCATGGAGCGCCCAGGTACCAAGGGTGGCAAAAAGCAGCCTCTGGTAACTTTAAGAGCCAAATTCCCTCAGGCGGCAGCAGCAGCCCCTGAAACGCATCTGTAGAAGGTGAACAACACCTTTAAGTTGACATACACATTATTTCTGTCTGCAGAAATGTTCTTTTTGAAAATTTTAAGTCCTGTTTTTTTAAGCAAGTCAAATTTCATTGGTTGCATAAGCAAAGTCCTGCCCTAGCTACTGTGTTCAGTTAAAATCTTAAATATCTTCATAGTTTAGGTCACAAATCAGCAAGGAGCTTGTCTATAACTTGCGTTTAGTATAACTCAAAAAGTTAGGCAAAGGTGGGTAGCGGTGGTTAGAGCTGGGATTTTCTCACAAGTCCTAGTCTTTAGGAAAACTATCTTGTACAGCTCTGTAGGTTGTTCTGTTTCTAAGCACAACACAGTTGCCGTGCAGAAACCCTGGTGATGTATGAATCACCATGTTCTCTTCCTCCCCCAGCTTCCTGTAAACTAATACTATCAAGCTCAGTTTTCATCCAGAAATTCTGTAAACATATATTGCTTTTTCACCTCAGACCAGCTACTCTTTTCTTTAATGTGTGTTCCCTCATAGTGGTGTTTATTCTGTTTTGTAATCCTATATTTAGAAACCATAAAAGAAAATTGTAGCCATAGTAACAAGCACACACCTACTTGTGCTATATATATATATATATATATATATATATATATATATATATATATATATATATATATATATATATATATATATATATATATATATATATATATATATATATCCAGAATCAGAAACATTGTTCATCGTGCCTTTCATATATCCAGTTATATACATATATATCCAGTTTATAACCCACATATTTCAGACCATAAGATTAATTTTGCTAATTTGGCTTGAGCTTTTTAGCAAATTTGGTATCCTAGTCAGTGGAGGGGAGAGATCAGTGCTCAGTAAAATTTGTCAAGCAGGAATGGTAGTTACAACATTATGCCAGCATAGTAAGAGACAGGAATCCCAGCTCACATACAAACAATAAAAACATCATTTCAGAATGGGGTAAACATTATTATTATTATTATTAACATGTATTTCTATAGCATCAACATATTGCGTAGCGCATTAAAGTAAATGTGATTATACAACTAAATCACATGAATGACATACACATGGAGTTACATTCAATCACAATCAATGCACATAAAAAGGTGAGGAAGGCCCTATACAGAAAGAGCTTACAATATAAAGGTTAGGGAGTTATACATAAGATGTGGGAATGGGCAAGATCGAATTAAGTGGGTGAGAAATGTGGTACTGTATGTAGTGTTGCATTTGGTAGTTAAGAGTGAGGGTAGGCTTCTCAAAAGAAGTGCGTTTTAAGAGATTTCTTGAAAGCAGAAAGGTTGGGAGAAAGTCGGACAGACCGTGGGAGAGAGATCCAGAGGAGGGGAGCAGCTCTTGCAAAGTCTTGAATCCAAGTATGTGAGGAGGTAATGAGGTGTTGAGTAGCAGGTCAGTAGAAGAGCGTAGTAAGCAGTTGGGTGAGTATACAGAGAGGAGTTCAGAGATGTAGGGAGGGGCAGAGTTATGAAGTGCTTTGAATGTCAGAGTCATTAATTTGGATTTAATTCTGAAGGGCAGTGGAAGCCAGTGCAGGTATTGGCAGAATGGCATGGCACAGGAGGAGCGGTTGCTGAGGTGTATAAGCCTAGCAGCAGTGTTCACTATGGACTGGAGAGGTGACAGTCTCTGGCCGGGAAGGTCAATTAAAAGAGAGTTACAATAGTCTACACGTGAGAGTGAATAAGAATTTTGGCAGCATCTTGGGTGATAAATGATCGTATTTTGGAGATGTTCCTTAGGTTCAAGTGACATGATTAAATAAGTGACTGGATATGAGGAGTGAATGACAGGCAGAATCTAGGATAACCCCGAGGCACTGGGCCTGGGGAGAAGGGGTGATAATGGAATTGTTAAGTATGATGGATACTTCAGGGATGTTACTGGTGTTAGTTGGAGGAAAGAGTACCATTTCCATTTTAGAGAGGTTTAATTTAAGGTAGCGTTGCGACATCCAGGTAAAGATTGCGGACAGGCAGGAGGAGATGCGAGTTAGGAGTTCTGGGTTGAGATCAGAAAATGAGAGATAGATCTGAGTATCGTCAGTGTAGAGGTGGTAGTGGAAACAACACTAGTTGATTAATTTGCAGAGGGAGAATAATAAGGGTCAAAACATGAAGGACAAATATTGTATCTCAATATATTTATGTGTGTCACAGTGAGAGGCTTAATGTGTTTTGCTTGCTAATTATTGGAGCCAAAATTCTTTAAGGATTGCTGTAAATATTTTTTTTTCTAAATGTATGGTTTTCTTCACCATTCTCTGGTCCCGAAATGCTTATTTGTAAGTTCAGGTCAGTTTGTTGTTTAACCTTGGGGACATTGTTTTGATAAAATGTTTCACAAGATCGTGAAGACAGGTTACAGGTCACCTGGAATTAGCGGAGCCTAGAGTTTTTTTATTTGCCTTGGAGCTATTGAGCTGTTTATAAACTGCTAATATAATAGAATGACCTGTTTCTTCCAACTCTACAGAGGAGAATATGTTCAGAAGAATTCTGATGTTCTGCACAGGACAGAGACCAGAAACCTTAACTGAACTTTCTTATGTCTTTCCTGAGCAGAGCAACATCAAAAGAGTTCTCCATTTTCTTTCAGAACATGTCTGCCCCCATGTCTACCAACTAGTCAGAAGAATTGACAAGCAAGTGGTGCTTTTGTTACAAAATTCATCATATAAGCAGTTTAATTCTAATAGCTATAAAATTTAAAATAGTAAAAATGTAAAAGTGCGTAGAAGAGAACCCTAAGCATACAGTATATACATTAATTAAGTCTACATATATTTTAGGCATTGTGCAATAGTTAGCTCAACCGTCCTATAAATTCATGCAGCAAACATGTGTGGAAGCTTAGTTACAAGTCACAAATGATACAGTGCTATACTGTTTTAGTATGTGAGTATAAAAAATGTTATTGAGGGTTAACTTAAAGCTGGATAACCACTGAATATGAATGTAATATATTAAATAATTTGTTCTATGCTTTGTGGAGAAACATAGACTGTTAAAGCATGTTTTTTTTCTGTGAATCCAACAGGACCAGAATTACTCAGAGATTGATTAAGCAGAAGAGTGTTTCATTTTTAGAAACCTCCCACGGTAAATCTTTCCATGTTGTAGATCTCAAAACCCTAGAGCTGGACTTTGTGTCACTGAGATAAGAATAATTTTAAAAGCTTTGTTTTAATCATCTTTTTTTTATTAAACAATGTGATGTAGATATTGGTTTGATATAGATGTTATGGAGTAAGTTGCATTTGTTAAAGTGTTTGTTGCTTTGTAGCCTGCATGTTAAGCATATCTGATGTCCCTCACATTGTATGCACTCTGTGCATAATGATGTGTATCTAAATTATACTACAGGTATGGCTCCTATTATCCACAATGTTCAGGACCTGGGGTTCTCCAGATAACGGGTCTTTTCATAATTTGGATCTTGATTAATAGAAAATCATGTAAACATTAAATAAACCCAATACACTGGTTCTGCTTCCAATACGGATTAATTTTATCTTAGTTTGGATCCGCTACAAAGTACTGTTTTATTATTACAGAGAAAAAGGAAATCATTTTTAAAAAATTGGATTATTTGATTATAATGTCTGCGGAGAGTCTGTGGGAGACTGTCTTTCCATAATTCAGGGATTTGTGGATAATGAGTTTCCAGATAACTGATCCCATACCTGTACTACATTATGACTACTCTGGGTCCCACCTGTTTGTTGTTTGCTGCTAATCTAGTTCCTGTAATAGTTACATATAGATTTCCATCTATTGTGTGTCTATAGTATGATGTTAAACTGTTTTTTATGTTAACCTATTCAGGCCCAGAATTGTGGCGAGGCCACAAAGGCCCAGCCTAGGGCGACAAAAAAATAGGCCTGGCATACCCAGCCACTTCATGGGGAGCTGTGCATTCCCAGTTTGCCAGCGCTTGCACACATTTGCATGTGCACTTGGATGCTTGTGGGCAGGGGAGGGGGTATTGCGTAGCCTAGAGGTGCCCACCACAGAAATCCAGCCCTGAACATATTTGTCCTGATGGGTACGGCCTGGTGATTGGTTTGCCATGTGTCACATGGTTTATTTTTGAGAGGTTAGGGGTTTCAAGCCCATGTTTGTTTTCAGGCCACCCACCCTGATTTGATGAAATGATCATAAATACATAAAATATTGAGATGTTGCACTGATGTAGTGTGTCAAGAATATAAAAAATGGAAAGCAAGCATTCATGCCAAATTAAGTCCAGACTCCTCCCCCCCCCACCTCACCTCACCTCACTGACTGCTTCAGAACCCACTGCAATTCTCTTTGTGGAATGCATTTTCTGTTATGTGCTTTATGGCTGAATCATGTGTAGGGAACACAGTCTGATGAATTATGTAGTTGGCACACAGGTGAAAACTGCTCAGTTGTGTCTGGTCTGTTTTATGTAAGTATAGTTTTGTGCAATAATAAACATGTTAATTAACATGGATTTGTTTCCAGGAGTACTTCCATGGGCCCACTAGAAAGCTGCATTCCACCATATACAGTTGTGCTCATAAGTTTACATACCCTAGCAGAATTTATGATTTCTTTCCATTTTTTAGAGAATATGAATGATAACACTAAAACTTTTATTTCACTCATGGTTAGTGGTTGGCTGAAGCCATTTATTGTCAGACAATTGTGTTTACTCATTTTAAATCATAATCACTACACAAACTACCCAAATGACCCTGATCAAAAGTTTACATACCCTGGTGATTTGGCCTGATAACATGCACACAACTTGACACAAAAGGGTTAGAATGGCTATTAAAGGGCAAGGAAAGTGTAAAATAGAATAAGGCTAGAAATGGTGTATTTTGTATACTAAACATGAACTTACTGCACCACAAACCTAATCAAACAAATGATTTATGCTTTCAAAGTTGGCCACAGGGGGCTGTCATCTTGTAACTTTGTTATACATCTTTTCCTGACACTGGCACTGCACATGCTCAGTATGGTCTGTGCTGCTTAGGGATCGTCATAAATGATCAAAAAACAAAGCTGCTTGAGTTCTGCATGGCTGGTAAGTAAGGCAGGGGCTCCCCCTGCTGTTCATAAGTGATTGTTTCCCTGCCAGAAGCACTAAATGAAGGGAAAATTTCACTGCATACAGTCAGGTTTATTATAAAAACAGTACACATTTTAAAATCAAAGTATATTGGAGATAGATTTCTTTTTCATTAAAGAAAGTAAAATGAAATTTTATTTCTTTGCCTTTCCTTGCCCTTTAAAGGTCATTCTCTTCACCTGTGATCTGTTTGCTTGTAATTAGTGGGTGTGTATAAAAGGTCTGACTTTTTGGACTCCTGACAGACCCTTGCATCTTTCATCCAGTGCTGCACTGATGTTTTTTGGATTCTAAGTCATGGGGAAAGCAAAAGAATTGTCAAAGGATCTGCGGTAAAAGGTAGTTGAAAAGGGATATAATAAAATATCAAAGGAATTGAGAATGCCAATCATCAGTGTTCAAACTCTAATAAAGAAGTGGAAAATTAGGGGTTCTGTTAAAACCATATAAAAATCAAATTTCAGCCACAACTGCCAGAAAAATTGTTCAGGGTGCAAGGAAAACCCCACAAATAACTTCAGGTGACATTTCAAGATTCACAATAAGGATGCACTTTGAAGAAAGATGGGCTGCAGAAGAAAGCCATTACTACGCATATGCCACAAAGCATCCAACTTACAATATGCCAAACAGCACAGAGACAAACCTCAAACCTTCTGGCACAAAGTTATTTGGAGAGATGAGACTAAAATGTAACTTTTTGGTCACAACCATAAACACTACATTTGCATCAAGCCCTATGATGAAAGGTACACCATTTCTTCTGTGAAACATGGTGGTGGATCGCTGATGTTTTGGGGATGCGTGAGCTACAAAGGCACAGGAAATTTGGTCAGAATTGAAGGCAAAATGAACGCAGTAAGTTATCAAAAAATACTAGAGGAAAATTTGCACTCATCAGCAAGGAAACTGTGCATGGGAAGTACTTGGACATTCCAACATGACAATGATCCAAAACACAAGGCCAAGTCGACCTGTCATTGGCTACAGCAAAATAAAGTGAAGGTTCTGGAGTGGCCATCTCAGTCTTCTGACCTCAATATCATTGAGCCACTGTGGGGAGACCTCAAACGATCAGGATGTGATGAAGGGTGGGTAACCCCCGAAACGTTGATCTTGTGGTGGCATAATAAAAGAGGTTAATCCCCAACTGCAGATTTGGTTGAGTGCGGATCCATTTCTTCAATAATTCAGCCAACCACTAACCATGAGTGAAAGAAAAGTTTTTGTGTTATCATTCTCTGAAAAGGGTTGGGCAGATTCGGGGAGATTTAGTCGCCTGGAGACTCACAAGGAAACTTCAGGTGACTTAGGTAATCGAAGCACTGCGGCGATTCTTCATTCAAGCAGACGGAAGGCAGTTCAGGGAGATTGTCGCCACACAAAAGAGGCGATTAGTCACCAGGTGACTAAATCTCCCTGAAACTGCCTATCTGCCCCAACCCTTATGCTGATATAAATTGATCTGATTCAGGTGTGAAGTGACCACTTTTACTGGTGTATTACTGGCCTGCCCGGTATTTTTGATGGCTGATCCTAAGGCCAGTATTTTTTTAAAGAAAAGGTGGCAACCCTAGCCACAGACAGGGTCAGATTGAGAGGCCCGGGGCCCACCGGGACTGCCATCCAGGGCCCCCCTCTGACTCCCCTCACCTATTACAAGGTCACCGCTGGGCGCTGACGTCACTGCACAGCGCCGGGCGGTTCCCATAGGCTTCTATTGCAATTCGGTAGATTCAATCTGGCGAAGTAGGCAGTCGAAGAATTTTAAAATTTTGATTCCTTCGATCATCGAATATCCG
Source organism: Xenopus borealis (assembly GCA_024363595.1). Taxonomy (NCBI): domain Eukaryota; kingdom Metazoa; phylum Chordata; class Amphibia; order Anura; family Pipidae; genus Xenopus; species Xenopus borealis. The sequence continues at coordinate 87,884,776 of CM044433.1, forward strand.
ATCATTCTATCTATTCGATAATTCAGTATTCATTGATCGAAGAGGCCAAATTAAAATATTCAAAGGTCCGAATAAATCGATCAATTCACGTGAATTTTGTTAATCTGCCCCTAACTGTAACAGGAAGAAGTGTGGAAGCAAAAGACAGAACTCGGCCTATTAATTGGCTCATGTGACCTAACTTCATTGTTTGGTATGTTTGTGTACACCGTTGAACGATCCCAATTTTCTATTTATGATTACCCAATGGCACATGCTACTAAAAAAGTGTATTATTATGAAAATGGTTTATTTACATGAAGCAGGGTTTTACACATGAGTTGTTTTATGCAATATCTTTTTATGGAGACCTACATTGTTCGGAGGTATTGTTTTCCTTTAATTGTATCCGTGCATTCAATGTTGGCTCTCAGACTAGTATTTTGCCTCAGGCTAGTATTTTTGTTATCATTCCAGGACAGAGAAAAGTCCTTTCTAAACAAACACAAAATGTGTGTGACACAAAATACATCACAGAACACTGATTAAAACTTATGCAATTATATTAATTACCATTTGTGAGGATATCATTTACAAGATGTAAGTGGCACTGGTACATTCAAAATAATAACAATTCACCTTGGAATTGCCTGACCTGTATAAAAGCAATTGTCCTGCAGCAGTAGAACTCCTCTGTGGCTCCCGGTATGCGCTTATATGTTACAATATAATGTTATAATATTATGTATCTTATGAAATGCACTAGAGAGGCGGGAGTTGGCAGGAGTCAGTTATGTATATATATATATTTTGTTTATGGCTTAATTAGAAATTCTATCACTTAATGGTCTCTTGGGGCGATGGTATGCGGTGGGATTGTTGCTGGTAGTTTGGCGAGTAGTTTTTCTATATATATATATATATTTTTTTTTTTTCTCTGATACAATCGTTTGCCTGCGTGGCCTGGATTGCTGTCAGAGAGTGATGCGCTAGCAAATGCTGCAGAAGTTCAGTGACTAGCGAGCTGGATTGTGTTGGGAGAAGACGACTCTTTTGGTGATGTGGGAGCTGGAAGTGAATTCCTGACATTCCCAGTATGTGAGACTGAGCAGCAGTAAGCTTGCCCAGCTCCCCTCCTCCCCGTTTCCATACGGCCAGTGTTATTTCAGCTGCATGTGGCTATATGACTAGGTAACCTACCTGCGCGTCAGTGAGAGCGTGAGTGTGTGTTTTGTTACCGGCTCCCCTTCCTCTCCGCTTCCCCCCCTTCTCTACACTCTGAGCAGCTCTTTGTGCGCCTTCACACAAGCAGCTAGCGATAATCAGCAATTGAGCGCACATTTCTCTAGTTCTGCAAACCTTCAACTTGTGCGCTCGTCAGGCCACTATTCCCTCCTTTCACTAATACAAGGCCTGCTGCTCCACTTTGTCATTCCTTTTGTGTTAGAGCGGCAGCCAGCGCGTTGTCCTGATACCATTATACTGACAGGCTTCTCACCCCGAATCGAACACGCGCTAGTGTAGCTGTGCTAGGGCGACGCCTGGTTGTGAGAAAGTGCCAGGCATAGGCAGCAATGAGCGATGCTTGAGCCTGTGCCACCCCCGGGGGCGGTACCCGATAGCGTGGGCGGAGCCAGCTTGGGAGGGTGGATTTTCATTCCCGAGTCCCGCATCCTTTCTCCGCCGATGTGTTTTTGGAGATTGGCTTGAGGAAGAAAGCGGAACGTTAAGCTAAGCGCGCACACCTCACTGTAGCAGCACGCTGTCCCCTACGCCGGAGTGAGCGCAGCCGCGGAGGAAACTCTTTTGTTCCCATAAGTTTTTTTTTTTCTGAGCGCTTCATCCAGAGGAGGAGGGAAGCGGTGCACCGAGTGTCACACAGAGAGAGGCAGAGAACTGACAGACAAAGGCAACGGGGATTTAACATGCCCTTATTCACTGGTGTTGATGCTCGCAGCCTTCCACTTGTGGCATGTCCGCTTGCCTGAAAGGAGGGAGTTGGCTTGCCAGCCTTATTCTGGAGAGAGCGGCACGAGTTTGAGACTTGCACTGCTTTACACAAGCTATTGTGCGTGTCACTGCTCACTATATAGAGCTCGTTACTTTCACTAAAACGGGAAAGAAGTGCAGGAGTTGGACTACTTGCACTTGTCAACGCTAAGAAGGGAGAGTGTGTGACAGCCACGGGGTGTTTTGCCTCCAGGACAAAATGCCATGATGTGTTTCCCACAGGAAGCCGCAGAGTTGCACTCTATTAAAGAACTTCCTGTCTGTGAACTTCCAGGAATATCCGCTCACAGGCTCATTTCAAATCATAACACCCACATCTCTAAGCTCTTTGCAGCTGGTCCTGGGCAGAGAGCAAGAGACAGACAAGCAAGATGCTGTTCTCACACTGGGGCCGGATTACAAGCACCTTTTCCTCACTTATTGCAGATGCTCATAAACTAAGGGCCACACATTCTACATCTGTATTTGTCCTTCTTCAATCCTGCTGATTGTCTGGATATCATTTAATCAATTGCACATTTCTCCATGTGTTTGGAACTATCAGCGATTCCTGTGGACATGACCTTGTACAGCATCAGATAACAATGAAAATGTGAGCATGTTATAGCACTACCTATACCTGACTCTCTTTTTGAGTGTTTTCCTTGTTTATATTTATAAAGATATATTTTTTGCAAAGCACTATTTGGGAAGTATGGGGAAACCTCTCAGCCGCCCAGATTGTTTACGACAAAACCCATCATGTTTGGGAAAAGGGGAGGAGGAGGATGGCTATATTGAAGATTGTTATGTCCCTCAGAGGTCCATATATGATACAATGAGGATAAATGAGCAGATTGATCAGGGCTGCAAACTCAGTCAGCCGTCCAAAAGTACAGTGGATCAAGGAGAAAGTGGCACTTTATCAAGTAATGGAACTTTGGGAACTTCCATTTATGATGCTAAATCCCAGGAAACAAGAAAGCTGGACGAGAGAGTTATATTTGATGCACTTAAACTAAGCAGCGATACATTAAAATCAGCTCCAGCACCCCCACGTCGCAGGCAGACCACAGAACGCAAGGAAAATGTAAATCGCAGGTCATGGAAAGCATTCATGCCACCAAACTTTCCAGAGTTTGCAGAACGCATTGAAGCTTCTTTGAGTGAGGTTTCAGAAGCTGGCACCTCCAACCAATCTTTGCATGACAAAACAGAACTTAGTCAATTACTGCCGGAGAACTCCAAGCACTCTTTCTCTGAGCATAGTACTTCTATATCTTCCACAGCTGAACAGAACAGAACACCTCTGCTTGCATCTGTTGTATCATGTAACCGTAGCTTTGAACACCATGCAGACCAGGCCTTTCCACATATTCAGAGTTTTGATTCATATAATGACAATGAATATGAACAAGATCCTTTGCTAATGCAGCAAAACACAAATACTCAAGCAAAAACTGGACACACATTCCCTAGTGCCACGTGGCCAAGGGCTTTAAAGAGTTTTATCAAGGGAAGCCTTAGCGATGGCCACCATAAAGCATCAAATTTTGCTTATGAGGAATGTGTTATAGAAACTTTGCCTTTGTCTCCCTGTTTAAGTGATGAGGTTTTGGATGAATCTGTAAATGTTCTGATGGTGCCTAATTTAAGAGAGAAAACAGAATCAGAGCTTAGATTTGAGGAAGATGAGCAAACAATATTGATGGAAGCAGGAGAGTGGGAGGATATCTCAGAATCTGGAATGGAAAGCTGTTCCATTCCAACCAAAGACTTTCAGGGTACACTTCTGGGAGATGTAAAGGAAGAAAGCGAAATAGAGGCTGATGGGGGGTCTCCCAACCAAAGTAGTCCTGTTAGTAACTTGGGAGCGTTTTTTTCCACTACTGGCGATGTTGGGATTACTGAGCCTAACCAATGGCATGTTTTCCAAGAAACAAATCAGAAGTACAGCTGCTTCTCAGCTGTCAGCATTGAACGAAAACCAACAAAGCGTTGCAGTAAAGTAGGCAGTTATTCAGACTCTGATACAGATTCTGACCAGTTGTTCCTGGAGTTGGAAAAGCAGTGTATAAATGAGTTGGAAGATGAAATGGTTGAATCTCAAAATTCTTGTTCAAACACCAATATAAATACACTAGACTCTGTGAATTTCCCATTTGTAGCAACAGACTGTGTAGAGAGCACTGAGTTTGTCAGTGATGACCACATGTCTTTGGAGGATAATGTCATAGATCTACCCAGCAGTCACATATTTAGACCTGGTAATCCTAACAGTAATTGTACAATAACTGTAGATTCTGCAAATGAATACTGTGGTCAGGCTGTAATTTCTAATAGGACTGAAAAAACATTACAAAGTCTAACTACTGAACAGCTTCCAACTTTTAAAAAACAAAATGATAAAAATGAGTGCTTTTCGAGACAAGCAGATCAATGCAAAGCAATAATTTCAGTATTTGATGGAGTAGTGGCCATAAGTGAACCGTTTGTTACAAATACTGACATTTCCCAGGACCCTCTGAATTTGCCAGAGCTTCCTGAAATTCTACTTAGTGCACAGCCTTATCAACATTTATCAGCTGATAATCAAGTTTTAAGTTTAAGTGAGGAAACACAGAGAAAAGGACCATTAGAACACCCCCCGAAAACAGATTACCTAACAAATTCACAAGTCAAACAGGAATATGCTGCAGAAGGATATATTCATGCGGTATCTGAAAAAACATCTGCATCCCATATAGAATCTACATCACCCACGTTCAATGCTATTATTGGATCATGTTTTGGAAACATAGATGTTGCTAGTGTTGCTGATATGTTTGAGGTCTCCTTTCAGAGCGAGGATCTTGCTAAAGTAGACACCTTTAGTGAGCTAATTAGTCAATCTGAGGGTGGGTTGCAGCAGACTTCAGTTTCTAGGACAGAGCAATATGTGAAATTGTTGAATATATCCCAGTTGATTGAAGAGAGCAGTGCAGGGAACAAGCAGCAGAGCTGCATGTATGCAGGTGAATTACTAGGTAATGATAACTATGAGAACACTGGAAAGATTACTCTTGGTATTCTTAGTGCAGACCCTTACAAGAATAGTATGCTTGGAGGTGAAACTAATTTTGCCAACAAAAACATTTCAAGAAAGGATATTGAAGGTAATGCTGTCTCTGCAATCAAATTAAATACAGAAAGCCATCCTTCCTTCAAAAAGGCAGAAGAGATGCCTAGCAACAAATATGATAATGTAAATATGCCTGCCTTTGCAGACCAGAACCATACCAGTATGGAACAAGACAATTTGTTAGAAATCTGTGTGGAATCTAATAAGTATATATGCACTGAGCCTGCTTCAGAAGAGGGTCAAGATTCAAACACAAAGTGCTTAGTTTCAGCTCCTGTTAACATTAAAGAGAGTTCACTTTTTGAAGAAGCAGATTTATATGAACAATGCCTCATGGAGCCTCAGTTATGTTCAGAAAAACAGTCCTACAAAGAAGATACTTCAAAACAACCTTTTCAAGAAATACTGGGAAATTCTGACTTTCTTAGTTTTGGAACAGAGCAGTCAGTCTCAGACACAAACCTGATTGGGTCTACAAGTGATTTCAGTTTCACCAGTAGCCAAGATCTCATTAGCCCAGATAAAAATCCAGAGCAATGTTCTGTTGCAGAATCTATTGGAGGCTCCCCAATATCATTGCTACAGTCACATGTATTTGAATGCAACCTCCATGTACCTCCAGGATCTAGCACAGTTGCTTTTTTATCAGAAACAAAATATGTCTCTTCTTCCACTGTACCAGACATAAACACCAATAGCAAAATATCCACTGAAAATTTTTGTGCGAGCCTTGTGACTTCAGTGCTTGCCGAAGAAATGGAATTTTGCAAGGTTCATATAGGGTTAAGGCAACATCCATCACCTAGCAATATTAAAGACACAGTTGCATTGGAGTGTGCACAATTTTGCCAGGTTCATATAGAGTTAGGGAAACACCCCCCACCTAGCAATATGAAAGACACAGTTGCACAGGAGTGCGAACTTGAGGAAGTTGAAGGTGTTTCTGCTGGCAGGTCTTTATGTGGAGTCAGCACAGAAAATAACTTGGCCTCATTTACTCAAGTTAATATTTCTGACTATACAAAATGTACAAGGGACATTTGCTCTTCTCCAGTTTGTGAAGATGTGGTCACTATGACCCCTAATTCATCAGGTCATCATGAACAGACGGTAAGATCTTCTAAACATTTTACTTTATTTCAAATATCTGCACTTAGCTGTCTGTGCTCTGTGTTTTGGCCCTTTTTTGATGTTCTCTCTCTCCTACTAACAGCGTGTTGCATGCATTTCCATTTCTGGAAAATACTTTTAGGCAGGTCTGACTTGCAGACCATTTGTTTCCTGTTGATAACCAAGTTACTTCTGAAGAGTTAGTAAAATAAGAGATTGTTTTTTAGGGGGAGACTTTGCAATTACATAACTGCAGAAACTACTGCATTCCAGATTAGCATAGTTTGCTCACCCAGTGGTTAATTATAGATCACCATTGCACAGCGCTTTTCATAGTTAGTTGTAGGCGGACAACTCCAGTACAGCAAGTGCATAAAAATCTGTTGAAAAGAATTTCTAGTAGAAAGCAGTGGAATTTTCATCATGACTCAAATAGAAAATACAGAAGGATATTCTTTGCTAGACAATACAGAAAGGTATAAAATTAATATTTCCTGTAACGTTAGACATCTAAAATCAGTCTTGTTACCCCCTTTTTTGTAGCACTGTGGCCCTTTCTCATTAGAATGCGTTGGGCTGTAATGTGAGCTGACTTTCTTTCCCAGCTTTGGTATTTGTTAAACGTCTCTTCTGTTATGGACCAAGGCCAATAGCTTGAATAAGTGCTTACTGTTCAGTGTGGTTTTATAACATGAATGAACTGTAAAAGCTGTGAAACCCTGAATATTAGCACTGTAATGCATCCATCCCTGTGGTTATAAACTCAAATACATAAAATATTGCATATGGTCACTTGTTGTACCGAGAACAAGCAGCCACTCAGATAGGTTTCTGATTGTATACATTTCTGTTCTGCATATTTCTTTAAACGAAAAAAAATCCTGAGAATTTTTATGTTTACATTTTTTCCTGGACATGTGCATTTAGGTCTTACCTAAATGTTATGTTAACAAACCTGCTTTAAAATTTCTAGTTAAATGTTAATGTTCACGTTTATATGGGGTAGTAGAGTTTTATGGCCCCTCAACTATTTATTTACTCACTTTTGGCACACATGCATTCAAAATCTTGTAATTCATACTTTTGTCAATCATTGAACAGTTCTCAACAATTATTATTGAAATGTGCCTTTTCAATGAAACAGTGTGTGCAAATCCATTCACAGAAAGGGAGAGTTCTGTGTGCCACTTTTCAGATCATTGCAAACTATATTTAGAAGATTCTATCCAGCTCTGCAGGTCTCAAGTGTGCTGGAACATAAGAAATGGACTAAAAGCTAGAGGAAGAGGAACAGCATGACATAGCCTTATAATAAATGCTTACATGACATTCGTTTGAAGAAGTACTGAGTGACCCTAAGAATTATATCCTAGGGGAGAAATACAATATAGTATTGAAGGTTCAGCACCATTCAATTGTGGTTTTATAGGAGAGGCTGTAACAAGAGATGATGCGTAATGTATTGTAGTGCAACAGTAAGAAGTAATAATTATGTAGAATAGATGTTGACTTTGTGGAATGGGATTACAGAACAACTGGCAGAGCAGAATTTAGGAAATTTAATAAGCCTTAGGCATCGTGTTTTGGTTAGCATGCATTTATGTAAAAGATATATGCCTGTGTAGCTGAGCCATAAGTTGTAGTCTTCTGAATGATTACATTCATTTTATTTTCAATGTTATTTATTATGTTTATATATTATCAGTTTTTACAAAATGCATGCATTTAACACAGTGAAGTAACAATAAAGCAAGTATAGTGTACAACAGTGTTTATTTGAAGCTCATGTGCATAAAGCAGAAGTAGATGGTAAAGTGAGCCTTGTTTGTTGAAGTGAGCTCAAGTGAGCTCCTTTAGTGAGCTCAATGTTCATGGATGACAATGCTTCTTTCTTTAGGGCATGGATATTTAATGTAAGTTTGTTTAGCATGCTGGTTGTGGAAATCATATAGCATTGCCTTTTGGCCACTTTGTCTCAACCCAAATAAAAGCATGCATAATGCTGGGGCAATGCTAAGACATTGTTTTCACCACAAACTACAAAACATGACATGATGGACTCATAGAATAATAGTATCTTTGGAACTGAATCACTTGGAAGCCTTTCTTTCTTAAAGGAAAAATATACACCCATAATGAAAACTTGAGCAACAGATTATATCAAATCAAGTGACATATTAAAGAATCTTCTCAAACTGGAATATATATTTAAGTAAATATTGCCATTTTACATCTCTTGCCTTGAACCACCATTTTGTGATGGTCTCATAGATCACCCGATTAGAAATACTACAGTGAGTAATCCAACCCAATATCAACAAATTCTTCAGGATAATGTTCAAGCATCAGTCATAAAGTTGTGCAGGGGTTGGATATTCCAACATGACAATGACCCTAAACACACTTCGAAATCTTATGCAAAGGGAGAAGTACAATATTCTGGAATGGCGTCACAGTCCTCCAATTTGAATATCATAGAAAATCTATGGGATAATTTGAAGCAGGCTGTCCATCAAATTTAACTGAACTGGAGAGCTTTTGTATGGACGAATGGTCACAAATAGGGCAATCCAGAATCCAGACACTCATCAAAGGCTATAGGAGGAGTCTAGTAGGCTCAACTAAGTATTGATGTAATATCTCTGTTGTGGTGCCCTAATTTATGCACATAATTTTGTTATGATGCTTTGTTTTGATGGTTTTAGGTGGTGAGTAGTCAGATTAAGTAAAGGGCCACAGTATGATGAATCTGAAAAATCTAAATTTTATTTATTTATTTTTTTAAACTCACATCGAATTTTGATAACCCTTGTCGAATTTGACCGTTTTGGAAGATCAAAAATTTGAAATGGAAATTCAACCCTAGAAAACTCTGCCCCTAAGTATTGTTAAAAGCAGTTAGTATAATCCTTTTTTTAAAACTTCCATTGATTCCAGCATAATTGTGCTCATAGCACCACTTGATATATAACCCTGCTCATGCAGCTGTATGCCTTATTTGTAGAAGTTAATCGTGCATAAAAAGCCAGTTGATTTTTCTGTATACCACATGTTTAGGTGGTTTGATCAAAATAAGTTGGTGTTACACACCATAGTCTGTGGAGCACTTGTTCAGGCAGAGTTCCAAAATAATACCCTTGGAGGCCACATCCGTCATTTGTCTTCCAGCTGGACGTTCTGAAAAAAATGCATTTTCATGCTGTTTCTGATATAGAGCTTTACAAATGCAAAGCTCAACTTTTGCTTACTTGGGTTGTTCATTGTTTGTATAATGTAAATCATCAGCTCACAATACCTTCTGCAAAATCTCCCCTATCTCCACTGCAATTCTAGTTGAGGCAAGCATCTTGGATTTCACTGACTCCTCCTACCTAAAGCGTCACAGCCAACTGCAGCTGTGAAATCTCGCACATGCTCAGTTGAAATTTCTTGGTTGCCTAATAAGGCTTCCGAGTTATTTTCAAATTGGCCAAACTTCTGTGTTAGCTGCTGTTCAGTAGTGCTGCCACCTTCTGGAAGTTGAGGTCCCCATACATGGGCCGATTAAAGCTGCCGACAGACCGAGTCGGCAGCTTATTGGCCTGTGTGTGTGGCCACCCGACGGGCTTCCCCGATCTCGATCGGGCAGGTTAAAAAACCTAGTCGGATCGAGGGCGCATCTGTGTGTGTATGGGGTCCCGCGATCCGACCACCCGGATCAGCCCGATATCGCCCACTTCAGTGTGGGCATATCGGGGAGAGATCCGCTTGTTTGGCGATATTGTCAAACGAGCGTATCTCCCTGTCTATGGGTACCTTAAGTGTGTGCCTTCATTTGCCTAATGACATCACCAGTAGGGGATAAGATAGGGAAATCTCATGATACTTCTAGTGGAGGAGTTTACTAAAGCTAGGCTGTTTGATTAAATGTGTTTAGGTTGTACTGGTCAGGTTGTTAATATGTGTTTGATTTTGGTTGTGATTGGTGCCCTTTAACCTTTAGTATGATGTGGATAGGGATATTGTGAACCAATTTGCAATTGGTTTTCAGTTTTTATTATTTGTTGTTTAGTTTTTTTATTAGGCAGCTCTCCAGTTTGTAATTTCGGCAATCAGGTTGCTAGGTTCCAAATTACCCTAGCACCATGCAATGATTTGAATAAGAGACTGGAATATGAATTAGAGAGGGTCTGAATAGAAGGATGAGTAATAAAATGTAGCAATAACAAAATAAAATTGTAGCCTTACAGAATATTTGTTTTTTTTATATGGTGTCAGTGACCCCTCATTTGAAAGTTGTCAGAAGTCAGAAGAAGAAGGCAAATAATTGAAAAAAAGATAAAAAAAATAAAACAAAATGAAGGCCAATTAAAACATATAAAACTATAAGAGTTTGTTCACCTTTAAATGAACTTTTAGTATGTTTGATGTAGAGAGCGATATTCTGAGATAATTTGCAGTTTTTCATTTTTTATTACTTGTATTTTTTGTGTTATTTAGTTTCTTATTTAGTAGCTCTCCAGTTTGTAGTTTTAGCAGTCTGGTTGCTAGAGTCCAACTTACACTAGCAACCATGCACTGAATTGAATAAGAAACTGGAATATGAATAGAAGAGAACCTGACTATATAGATATATATTCAGAATAGCCAATTCTATGCAAATTTCCAATTAATCTTCATTATTTATTTTTTATAGTTTTTGTATTACTCCTCTTTTGAAATCTGCAGAGCTGCTGAATAAAAAGCTAAATACAGTAACTCAAAATCCACAAATAATAAAACATGAAAACACGCATCTCTCTTCTTCCTTTGACTCTCTCCACTCTAATATCTCCACTATCTCTTGTCCTAATGCAGCGACCGCGGTCTACTATAGCACACTCATCACTGCTCTTAATGAGCTTGCTCTTTTAAAAACGAAACTTCTAGACCCAAACCACTTCAACCCTGGCACACCGCTGATACTAAAGCACTCCAAAGAC
>CM044433.1:87903981-87963921 GCA_024363595.1 Xenopus borealis
TGTGTATATATATGTGTATATATATATATATATATATGTGTATATATATATGTGTATATAAATATGTGTATATATATGTGTGTGTGTGTATATATATATATATATATATATGTATATACAAATGTCTCTGTGTCTGCACTCTTACCGGATTTTGACCAAATGCAGGGTGCTGATGCCAATATTCACATATCCATATTAATAGAAGGGCCAGCACTCCATGTCTCGTGAAGAATTAATGTGTTTATTATCGCTCATCCGACATTTTGGTGAAGGCAGGGGGAAGCGGTTCGGGGAGATTTGTCTCCCCAAAGAAGAGGCGATTAGTCGCCAGGTGACCAATCTCCCCGAATCTTCCCATCTGGCCTTACCTTTAATCACTCTCCTGTTTCATTCTTTTTATTCACATATTTATTATGTTAAGTTTTCATAAGAAATAATTGTTTGTTAAATATAGCAATATACATTTTCCCATAAATCCGTATTTAAATAATATTTTCCATGGAACAGAATACTAACAATGCTGTTATGGATGTAGTTCATAATGAGACAACATCACTAAAAGTAGACCTCACATTAGTAAAGTATGGGCACTCCTGTTCTAATCTACTGTATTAGATCATAAGATGTTTACCCCTCAATAAGCTTGCATCACAATAATTTCTCTTCCCAAAGGAAGTAGGTACTAATGGAATGAATGATGGCTTTTATTCCGAACAAATATGTGTCACATCTCATTTATTTACTGGTTCTTAAGATCCACTTAAGATAATGTTTAGATGATTTCCCTGCGTTATCTGAGCGTTGCTAATGCGAACGCTTTGCAAAATTTTTTTATTTTTTTTTTAAACCTAATGATTTATTATACAGTGAATACACCTCAGGCATATGCTATGTCGAACATGAAAATAAGCAAAGATCTGTTGAAAAAGTGTCAGTGACTTATGTCATATAGTCTATATATATTCATAAGATGGAACCAGTACATTACAGACCTCTGAACAGAAATTATATATTTGATATCCTTTCAAATATACATTCATCATTGGATCTTGAGCATTTAAAAAACATTTGCATTCTTTAGGGTCAAATGCTCTAGTAGAGTGTATTTCAATATACCATTTTTTATATAAATGAAATATGTATGTTTAGTGAGTAATAGAGTCTTCACTAGATATTTTTTTTTGTAACTAACAGTAAACACAAAACACAAGTAGTGGCATGCAGCATAGTGTTTTGACTCCTGAGCACAACATTGTCCAAAACATCCTGTATGCCAATAGCCCTAAAGGTTACATTTGTTGTTTGACGAGAGAGGATATCTGTGTCGCTTTTATATATTATCGTCTGAGGAAGGGATTGGTGGCTGCCATCCACTGGAGATACTGCACCTAATGGTAGTCTTTAACTACAATAGCTTTCATTTCGCCAGAAAAAAAAAGACATATTATTTACTTGGCAGTTTTCGCTATCTCACATACTTCTTACCCGAAAATATGCTTGCCTTCAGGCAAGACAGCAAGTATTATGAATGATTGTGCACTGACAGTCACATCAAATTAAGATGATGTTTCAGAAGGCCCAAGTAGAACTTTGAGTCTGAATTCAGAAGTTGAAAATTGGTTTACAAATTCTATGTTACTGTGCTTTCCAAGAAGGTGCCAATGTTCTTTTTACAGTATTGAACATTAGTTGAGAGTACATTGTAATTTCCTTATCTGTTCATTTAACATTCAGTGGATGTCTTATTAAATCTCTTCGCTTAGTTACAAACTCCTTTTACATCTAATAGGAATATTACCAGGGGCAGGGACCTCCTTTGTCTCTTAACAGGTGCAACTTGAACTTTATTGCTATGTTTATTGCTATTGCAACGAATCCCAATTTTTAATATACACATAAATATAAAGAGAAAGTGTTGCTATTTATGGAATAGGTCACAATGTTATGTACTGTTTATAGATGCATTTGTCTTGCAACATTCTAATAATTATTATGTAGAATAAATAGCATTATTATATTTCCAGGAATTAGAGATTTATTGTAACCTTTTAAATAGTTGTCCATTCTGTTTTAGGCGTTCCAAAAAGAGCAAGTGGATTCTCTTCAAGCAAAGTTGCACCAAGTGAATGGAATTGGTCAGGGTTTGATTCAAAGTGCTGATAAAAACTGTGATGTTCATGGCCTGGAACATGACACTGAAGAGCTAAACATAAAATGGAACACCCTAAACAAGAAGGTGAGAACGTCCCTGTTTCAGGTCCTTTCTTTTTGAGGTGTGCAGAATCAGGGCAATTAATTGGGTGCATGGAATTTTTTTTTTTTTCCAGAATTCTGACAACATATCTTACAGAAACAACTGACACCTTGTATTGCACAGAAATGTGGTGGGAGGATTTAGATTTTATTTTCATGTAAGAGAGAGACAGTGTGTGGGTGTAGAGATGAGACCATCTGACTCGTACAGGCTGGAATTATTTTTCCAAGCCAAATGTGTAATGCAGTTCAGAAGTGAATGCTGCCAACAACCCCCCCCCCCCACTGCTAATACCTGCAGGGCTAACAATTTACTTGTGTCACAGGTGGCCGAGCGGGTGACACAGTTGCAGGAGGCTTTGCTGCATTGTGGGAAATTTCAAGATGCTCTGGAACCTTTGCTCAGCTGGCTGACTGACACTGAGGACTTGATTGCCAACCAAAAGCCTCCATCAGCAGAATACAAAGTGGTGAAAGCTCAAATTCAGGAACAGAAGGTAGACTACAGAATAAAATATAATATCAGCTTATAAAGGGGAAGTTTACCTTTCTATGAACACTCAGGACCTTTTCTGAGCAACTTTTCAGTTGGTCATCATTTATTTTGGATGTTTTTTTTAATTATCAGTGTTCCTATTTAGTCTAAATGAAGACTCCAGCTGAGAATGTTCTCTGGTTGTTTGGGTCTGGTTGGTTGATTGTCTTCCTTTTCAAGCCCTCCCCTATCAATCATTCATTTTGCCTTCCATACTTCTGCTTTATTGCTAGGATTATTTAGTACTAGCAACCAGACAGCATGTTAAATGCCTAGCCTGAGAGCTGCAGATCGAAACAGCGACCCCCACTTGAAAGCTGAAAGTCAGAAGAAGGCAAATAATTAAAAAATTATATAAAGAAAAGAAGGCCAATTGAAAAGTTGTTTATAACCACCCATTTAATGGCATCAACAAAATAAAAAAAAAGTAAAAAAAATAAAAGTCTTTGCCTGTCTTTATGCTGAAATATGCCAGAATGAACCACCATGGTAGTCATGAGCTTAGTTGTTCATCAATGTTTCTACAGAAATGAATGCTTATATGTAATTGTGTAATGTATTAATGTTCATTAGACACTTTATTACATTGTGGATTTTAATTGTGCATTTTTAGAACCAGCTTAAAATTGCCATCATTCTATTTTGGTACAAAATTACTGCTTTTTTTAGTAAAATATAAGACTAAACAAGAAATTGCATTTCTGTGAGTTGTCACAGTGTGTTTGCAAAACATGTAGTAAGAAAATTATTCAAGCTAGGAAAAATGGTTTGCAGTGTGCAAATTTTCCATCAATTGTGAATTGTTTATGTTTTACTTTGTTAACATAGCTTCTCCAGCGTCTCCTGGATGATCGCAGAACCACAGTGGAAATGATTCAGGCAGAGGGGGTAAGAATTGCTGAGGGAGCAGATCCTGCAGATGGAGAAAAAATTAGACACCAATTGGAGATTCTAGCAGAGAGATGGTCTTTGCTTTTACAGAAGGCTCAGTCAAGGTAGGACTTGTATGTGGAAATCTGTATTTTGTTGGAATTCAATAGTCGTTCTTCAACTCTGTGTGACAATGGAGATTAATTTTGTACTATAATTAATTTTTAATTACTTCAAGTAATTCATTCACTTGTTTTGAATTAGGTAGATCCTGACCTGTTACATGAAATCTAAATATTAGGCTAATCAATGAGCTAAACTGTCAGTCTCTCTAAGTCAGGGGTGTCCAAACTACAGCCCGAGGGTCAAATGTGTCCCGATATCCATTTTTAGTTGGCCTGCAGCATGCCCCTCTAAAAAGCTTCTTCTAGAGACATAGGCTTATCAACAGACGATGGATAGTTGTTTGAACAACTTTTATCTTTGTATAACATATTTTCAGTTGCATTTTACCCATTATTTGCCAAACTGTAAATATTACATTTATTAAATATGTGTAAAGGCAACCTGAACACCCTCAAATTAAAGAAAGAAGTATGATAATGTACTTGACATAGGATTGTTTGTCACGCTAGTTCAAAATGAGGCCCTCTTCATATCAAACAACAATTGTTTATATATTTGTTCCCCCTACTTAAAGATAAATGCGTCTATTAGCTCAATAATTCAAATTGTATTTGATTATGTACACTTGTCTCTCTGATCTCATATACACGCATCTCTCTGATGTGCTCTGTGAAACAAATGTACTGTGTTCTGCTTTGTACAGGCAAAAACAGCTTGAAGACATATTGGTACTTGCCAAACAATTTCATGAGACCACTGAACCAATAGTTGACTGGCTTTCTGCCACAGAAAAGAAGTTGGCTAATTCTGAGCCGATTGGCACACAGACTGGGAAGATCCAGCAACAGATCCAACGTCACAAGGTAAGAGATGATCTTCCTCACAAGAGTGAGGACAGAAGGTACAGAATGTGTGGAATCCTCCTATAACAAATAAAAGGCAAATTAATATGTGAAATGGTTTATTTTTTACTTTATCCATTTGTATTTTCTTTTTTTTTTGTTGACATTTCACTCCTTGGTTCTTTTTTATTAATTTTGTTCTCATTCATTTTGTTTCTTTTGTCTTCACTGTGTCCTATGTGGGATTTGCAGAGCTTAGAGGGTGACGTAACAGTCCATGAGACTGATGTGCATCAGGCAAACAAGCTTGGTGGCTCCCTTGCTGCCCTCTGCTCCAAAGCTGAGCAAGAGAGACTGTCACAGAAACTAGAGTTTCTGCAGGCTCGGTACAGTGAAGTGCAGGATCTTTGTAGCAGAAAGGGTAGCCTTCTTGGGCAGGCTCTGATCAATGCCAGGCTGTTTGGAGAAGATGAGGTGGAAGTTCTGAACTGGCTGGGCGAGGTAGAAGACAGACTGAATTCAGTCTGTGTGAAGGATTACAAGCTGGAAGTCCTACAGAATCAACACAAACAACATATGGTACACTTTCTACATCTTTATTTTTATTTATAATACTGTTATGATTTGCTTATTTTGTTTGTTTTTTTTTTTTGTTCATTATTCATTGCTGTGATGTTAACACGTGTTACATTTTTAAGCCTTAGATGTGCAATAGGTTATATTTAAACATTTGCCATTCAGCAGAAGGCTCTTTTGAGATTGCCAATTTTAATATCTTTATCTGTTCAATTGGAGGGTCATTAGGAAATATATACTGTGTCTTACATTATATCCTACATTCTCTAGGCACTTAATGAAGACATTATAAATAGAAAGAAGAATGTAGACCAAGCCGTCAAAAATGGACAAGCACTGCTGAAGCAAACAACAGGTAATTCATGATGATAAGAAGAATTTTAATGGAGGGGATGCTAACACTCTCTATAACTGTTTTTTAGGATTTCTATTACAAGAGGTTCAATGACATTAATTATAAAGCATTGCTGCTTTACAATGCAGAAACTCTAGCTCAAATTTAAGTCAGGGCACCATCTGCAAGGGGTCTGAAATTCTCCTTGTGCCTGTGTGGATTACCTCTGGTTTTCCTTCCAAATGCCAAAGATTTGCCTAGTTCTCATGGTTGGATTGGAATTCAAAATAGCCCCCACAGCCCAATAAACATTGAATGTCCATGGCTTCTTTTAAAATTGATCAGTTTGTTTGTGAATTTAATAGGGTTCTTAGACTCTACACAAGAACTGATGTAAATGATGAATATTTTTTAGTATGTTGCCACTATATAAATAAAGGATGATAATAAAAGAATAATTAGAGAACAGTTGTAAAATGTGTTTGTTCAAGATGTGCTGAATTATTTTTACTGAGATTTAAGATTACATTTAATTCTTCAGGGGAAGAGGTGCTCCTCATTCAAGAGAAGCTGGACGGTATTAAAACTCGTTACTCTGAGATCACATCATCAAGTGGAAAGGCACTGAAAACATTAGAACAAGCCTTACAGCTCGCTGACAAGTTCCAGGCTACTCACGATGAACTAAATGGCTGGTTAAGACGAGTAGAAGATGAGCTGGCTCAGAGTTCTGGACAGTCTCCCTCTGGAGACATGATTTCCCAGTTCCAACAGCAACAAAAGGTATGAATGTCTTATCACCTTTACATAACATTAGTTAGCTTGAAACCATGCTATTGTTTTCAAATATTTGCTAGCACTCTTACACATACATACATGCATATTTATGTGTTGTTTTTCAGGAGCTAAAGAAGGAGGCGATGGAATACCGGATTGTTCTTGATACTATAAATGAAGTTGGCAGTGCCCTGTTGGAGCTGGTACCCTGGCGGGCCAGAGAGGGGCTAGATAAACTAGTTTCAGATGACAATGAGCAATACAGATCTGTTAGTAACACTATTGGGCAGAGAGTGGACCAAATAGATGCTGCAATTCAAAGGTCACAACAGGTACTTTATTGAAAACAAATAAGAAACTGCTTCATGTTTGATTGTGGAGTACTTTGTAAATGGAAACTGTTTGAAGTCATGCTGTGAGATCACAGCCAAAATACACAGTAATCTGTGAATTTAGCCTTCTTTAGAATTCTTTACATTGTGCAAATATACATTTTATTTTAGAAAGTAGTTAAGATTGTAGAACTGGAAAAGGAAACCATTCTGTACTGCTCAAGGAGAGCTGCTATCATAAACTATATTGGCAAGGTTGTAGTTTGCTTCAAATAGACTTCTGCTAAACTCACTGCAATATGCTATCTTTTTGCTGCTTAAATGCAGCCAGTTGCCATCAATGGAAAGGGCATATCTGCTTTTCACCAGTGACAGCTAGAAATAGGGAGCTGTCTTAAGCTTTCAGTTGGTCTTGTAAGTGCAGATTGCTACAACCATTGGGGGCCCTTGCAGGAGTTTTCAAAAATGTTAGTCAGACATCTGACCATATAAATATGTTAGATTTATAGTTTGTCTTCAGTGTCTTTTTCATTATTTTTCATTAGGAGTTGTTCACCTTCAAACACTTTTTTTCAGTTAATTTGTTTTCAGATCACCAGAAATAAAATAAATTAAGTAACTTTTAGTTTTCTATTTGTGATTGTTTTTTTAATAGTGAATTTTAAAGGAGACATATAGGAGAAATAAAAAAAACCTTATTTTGTTGCCAATTATGTATGCTATATGGTGCTGGTTTTACTTTTGGGTGTAATTTTATATTGTCTTTAAATATTGACCCTTTACTGGAGCTACCTATAGATGGTCACTGGTCTCTCTGTGTTTCAAATGATGGGTGGGCGTGCCAGAAGCACATTTGGAGGGGGGCAGCCAATCACAGCCCTGCAGTCACAAAAGCAAAGACAGACTTCAGTTCCCTATAAGGTCAGCCTAGCTGCTGATTGGTTCCTATGCTGCAGTGCAGTGTCCTGAGTGCAACCTGCTCCCCTGCACAGCTTGGGGAGGCAGCAGGAAGTGGAACAGAGGGGCTGGACTAATAGGGGTTTTGCAGATATTTTCAATAAAGTAACCAGAAACAAAACATTTTAAAACACATTCCTTCTATTTGTAAAGTATTTTAATGCACTGGCACATTCTTGTTTTTACATATGTCTCCTTTAAAGTTTTATTTTTCACCTTCTTGTGTCTTTCTGAAGCTGCTTTAGAAAGGGGATCATCAACTCTTTAAATTGATCTAAACTGATACATAGGTGGATAGATTTTGTATCTTTGGTCCTGCTGAGCTGAATGCTTGAGTTTTGTTAAAGACAGCTGTTGTAATTGATACAGTAGTTGCTGATATTCTACAGAGAAATGTAGCAGATTGTAACAATTCAGAATATGCACCTGCATTACTGAGCTGCCAGACTAAAATACAAGAGACAAACATTCAGCTTTAAACTTCAATTTTGGGAAAAACGTAAAATTTAATTTAATAGAAAACGGTTGAAAAAAGGCTTTATTTCTGGTGAACAATCTTTAAATAACTAAACTGGAAAAAGTGTTTGTAAAACCGCTTTAAGTAGTTCAGAAACTTCTTTATAAATGATTCTGTGAGAAGAACAGCAAAAATATTTTACAGTAGCATATTTGATAAACAATAATCCATTCTTTACAATGATATTCCATATCAGCTTTTCCATGAATCATTTTTGGCGCTGTGTGTAGCCAACATATTAAATAATTCTAAATGAGATAAGCCTTATAACCTAGTTTGTGCTTCATGTACTTATCAGCTGATGGATTATAAATTGCTGATACTATCAAACACAGTTTCATAACCATTTTGTGGTAGTAAGTGCTTCATAATTCTGTGCTTCATGTTTACTGTTAGGTCAAGTCTCTGTGCATGGCACTTGCTTTTTGTTTGCAGAGTGAGTGCATATTCTTTAGAAGATATCAAGAGAATAGTCTAGGTGCCATCTAAAGCAGTGTTTTTTGGACATATAAGCTTCAAGCCTCTCTTTGTGTTACAACATCTGGTCAGGGTCCCTTACTTAATTACAAGGTTACATAGGGAGAGGGAGAGCAAAAAGTAATGTATTCCAGTTATTAATCACCATCAGTCTGGGCTTTAAGAATATCTGAAACAGACAATTGTCATCCATCTCATATCTCACCATTCCAGGCCTTAATGTTTGGCCATCAGGGATGGTTAAATCCACAGTTTGGGAACCTCTGATTTAAAGAGATGCTAAGTACTTTTAGGGAGATTGATAGATTTCCCTTCTTGTTTACAATGTTGTTCTTATAGTAGACTTCTTTGGAAAAATCATCTAGTCCAAGCCTTTTAGATTTGTGTTTTTTCATACTCTTTGTTTTCTGCTCCTTGTCACTAACCCCTTGATGTTTTACACTCTAGAGTCAGGACCACTGTATTATATCTGGAAACCACACAAATTCAAAAAAAGAATAAGGTTATTAATTGGTATTTGCATATTACTGTCCGCATAACAGTAAAAGTTAATTTCAAGATAGAGCTTTTGTTAGCATTATGGGAACTGTAGATCTTAGAGCACTGACCTTTTTAGAGTAGTGCATGGAGTTATGAGTCTATGCAGGGGCAAATTATTATACTTTACTGACATAATGCTGACATATTCCATAGCTACAAGAATCTTCAAATATGCTCTTGCTATATGTGCACTACTCATATCAATGCAAACATTGCTTTATACTTCGAAGAGCTTTGATCAAACTGTGAGGTTAGATATAAATTAAGTTAGAGAGCAAGTACTCTAAGTAGGTATTACATTTTTAATTTTTGTTAACCATACATACAGTCAAGTGCTACAAGGAAGATAGAATATAAGGGTGAAGACACAAAGAGCTGTTTGTGGCAGCTACTTGTCATGGCTACAAAAATACACAATGCTGAAAATTTACTTATAAATGCATGTTTTAGTCGAGGCAACTGTCAACATTGTCTATGGCAGGGTATTTTCTTTTGTTATGTAGCCGCGACAAAAAACTGCTACTACTAGCTCTGTGTCTTTACCATAATGCTTGTTTGGCATATATGCACCGAGTGAATCACAAAGTCATGTGCATTGTGTGCTTAGTTGGTTGATAACCAGTTGAGTGTTGTGTAGGCAGCCACCACTGCAATGGCATGTGAATGGTATGTGGATACTTTTGCTATGTGTGTTCAAAGTTTTAGCACTAAATGAGCAATAGTCTGCTTTGTATGTGCTTCATTGTCCTGCTCCGTCTCTGCTCCTTTTCTGCTAGTATGAGCAAGCTGCTGATGCAGAGTTAGCCTGGGTGGCTGAAACCAAGAGAAAACTTCTGGCACTTGGTCCTATCTGTCTGGAACAAGACCAGACCACAGCCCAGCTACAGGTGCAGAAGGTATGCTTACCAACAACACATTGCCAGAGAGGTAAACCAAGCATGGGGTAATGTGGTGTTTAGAGGGAGTGGCATGTCTGGGGCACATATGCAAGAGGAAGTCTTTATATTGTATAAGTATTAATTAAGCATAATGTAACATGTAATACTAAGTGTATTGATTAGATGTATTTGCCAGCATAATTTCTCTACTATACCTTCACTGACATCAGGCAGGATGTAACTTAAATTGTTTTTATGCAGGCTTTCTCTGTAGATATTATTCGCCACAAAGATTGCATTGATGAATTGATTCGCACAGAGGAAGAGATCCTGGCAACGTGTGGAGATGAACAGAAATATGTATTACAAGTAAATAGTATTTTTATTTTAATCTCCATAAAGACATAGCTATGTGCTTTCATTTAATGGGATTTGTGTATTGTTACATGCTCATTATACATTTATTTCCATTTGTTTTTTATCATGCATAACAGGAGAAAACCAAGACTCTGGTGCAGCAGTATGAAGATATTAGCCACCTAAATTCTGAGAGATATGCTCGGCTTGAACGAGCTCAGGTTCTTGTTGGTCAATTCTGGGAAACCTATGAAGAATTAATTCCATGGATTGAAGAAATGCAGGTTCTCTTTTCCCAGCTGCCTCCTCCTGCAGTAGATCATGAGATGCTAAGGCAACAGCAGGAAGAAATGAGGGTAGGATTGCAGGGTCATGTAGCACTCTGCAAAATGGAAGCTATTTATAGTCCAAATCACTCCTAAGGCACAGAAGAGAAATGAGACCGCTAATTTCTTTTACATGAAAATAAGGTGGAATAATTTTGCCCCAGATTGTGTTTGACTGAACTGGATGTATAGAAATAACTATATATATATATATATATATATATATATATATATATATCAAATTTTTTTTTTTGGTCCACCTATATATAACCAGAGTGTTGGACCATTGTGTGGACCATAGTTGTGGATGTTTGTGT
Organism: Xenopus borealis; assembly: GCA_024363595.1. Taxonomy (NCBI): domain Eukaryota; kingdom Metazoa; phylum Chordata; class Amphibia; order Anura; family Pipidae; genus Xenopus; species Xenopus borealis. Next base: position 87,914,996 of record CM044433.1, read on the forward strand.
AGATGTATAAACTTTACAAATGTTAACATGTTTTTTTCCTCTATCTTTTTGTGTAGCAATTAAGGGAGTCAGTTGCTGAGCATAAGCCTCACATTGATAAGCTCCTGAAAATTGGTCCTCACCTTTCTGAACTGAACCCTGAAGAAGGCATAACCGTTCAGGAGAAGTACCACAGTGCAGAAGAGCTCTATATTGGAATAAAGGAGGAAATGCGCAAGCGAGCCATGGTACTGGATGATGCTGTAGCACAGGCAGCACAGGTATAAGGCATTATAAAATGCTGAGGGTTTACCAGAATTCTTTGCTACTAAAATAACCCCTGATAATTAATACTAACACAGGAGTGCAGTGCTGCAATGGAAGAGTTCTAACCTGCTATTTTAGTTCTTTCCGTGAATATGATTATCTGATTAGTGAAATCTTAAGTTATCCTTATTCCTCTTGCTTACTATTGTGGGACAGGTGTTATAGACAATAAAGAATGAAAGAAGAGTTAATTCTAAGAAAGCAGAATTGCTGCTCCCACTTGCAGAAATAGAAATATGCAGGGAAGTGATGTTCCATATAGAAAGTATTTTACTAAACTTTTATAAACTTGTACTGTCCCGTTAAAATGTCAGACAGAAGCAATGAGGTTTAATGATATTATGCAGGCAACCTCTCTCTTTGTCACTGCTACTTCCATTATTTCTAGGTTTTTAATGTTTGTGTTTCACCATTTGCATGGTTTGTCATATGTTTTTCATGTTTACATTGTTGATTTGCTGTGGTTCATGCTTCTCTAACCCCCCATCTCTCCTTTCATCACACATCACCCTTCCTTTCCTTGTGGAATGTCTTAATTTTCTATGTGCTGCCATGGTAACATATCCTTGTCTGGCTGACTCTGCATTTCAGATTGGAGAGGTAAGTTTCACAAGTTTGTTACAGTATTAATTTACCACTCACTGCTTGTGTGCTACAGTACTTTTCTTTACAACTTTTGCAACTCTTTGCAACCTCCTTATTGCACTTTACTCATTACAGTTCCATGACAAGATAGGTCCAATGTTGGAGACTCTTGAGAACATGACTTCTCGCCTCCGCATGCCCCCTCTCATTCCTGCAGAGGTGGAGAAGATTCGGGAGTGTATTAGTGATAACAAGAATGCTGTCATGGAACTTGAAAAATTGCAGCCTGCATTTCAGGCTCTGAAACATCGTGGGGAAGAACTGATAAGTCGCTCACAGGGACCAGACATAGACCCAGCAGTCAAAGGTCTGTAAACGCCCTAATATAAAAAAAAAATTCTTGACTTGAATCAGTTTGTACTAAGAAACCAGTACAAGACAGTAACAACAAAACCCTTGTGGTTTTTGTTGATTTAAGTCTTACAGAAAAGTGCTTTCTTTGCACTTATTTTCCCCTCAACCTCAATCACATCTGGCACACCAAAATAACAAATTCTTGGGCATGCACATGATTATAGAGCATATCCTTTAGTGATCCCCAACCAGTAGCTCGCGAGCAACATGTTGCTTTCCAACCCCTTGGATGTTGTTCCCAGTGGCCTCAAAGCAGGTGCTGATTTTTGAATTACTGGCTTAGTTTTGGTTGCATAAAAATCAAGTGTACTGCCAAACATTCTCTCCTGTAGGCTGCCAGTCCATATAGGGGTTACCAAAAAGCAAATCAGAGCTCTTATTTGAAATCCACATGGACTTTTTCATGCTTGTGTTGCTCTCCAACTCTTTTTTAAATTTAAATGTGGCTCACGAGCAAAAAAGGTTGGGGACCCCAGAAATGTGTCTAGGTACATTTTAATATGGTTAGTGTTAAACCTTCAGCATCATGTGTATTACCAATTACCTAAAAAAATGGTTACACTTTTTAACTGACTGCAGTCCAGAGGGCATAAACAAAATGTAATGGAAATTAAGTGGAGAGTGCCATGAAAGCATTTCTGTGTAAATGACCTGTGTCTGAAGAATGCTTTTCTCTTAAAGGAAAAGTAAATGTTTTTCTTTCTGTAAATTTGCTCTAAACAGCCCCCCAGATTAATGTACCTTAGTCCCTGCTGCAAGTCTGCTCTGGTTTCTGTGTTATCAGCAGCTTGTTTCCCCTTCTTCCTGGTGCAGAGTGAAGCCCAGCCCCTTAGTTTACTGAGCAGTCCTTTGCTGCTGTTACGCAATAGAGAGGAAGAGGGAGCCAGTGTGTGCATTAGTAAACTAGTTTCCCCAAGCAAAAGGTGCTACACACAATGGTCTCTGCTATGTCATAGTATGCAAATGATCTCCAGGACTAGTCACAGAGATAAGGTCAGCTCAGTAAGCTATGGGCGGGCTTCACTCTGCACCAGGAAGAAGAGGAAACAAGCTGCTGATAACACAGAAACAAGAACAGACTTGCAGCAGGGACTAAGGTACATTAATCTGGGGGGCTGTTTAGAGCAAATTTACAGATAGAAAAAAAAAAGGTTTACTTGTTCTTTAACTTAATGATTATTCCTACATAAAGTCAAGCAAAAAGTTTGCCTTCTTTCAAGAAAATGTTTCCAACGGTTCTTTTGTATGATGCCATGCTCTTGTGCATTCATCTGATCTGGATACATTTTATCAGAGCATGGCTCCAACCACTTATACAATATGCTGAGCCACTGATAAACTGCATGTAATTTCCCTTTAATTAGCTTGTTTTTCAGGAGGATAAATAGTAATCCTGAGAAAGGAAATACAGCTGCTGGTTGCAAATTCTTAAAGGGATTTTGTTACGGGAAAGCATATTTTTTGTCAAAATGCATCAGTTAATAATCTTGTACTGAAATCTGTTTTCAGACACATTTTTTAGCTTTAATTTTAAGATCTAACATGGGGCTAGACATGTTGTCAGTTTCTCAGGTGCCCCAGTCATGTGACTTGTCCTCTGATAGAATTCAGTCACTCTTTACTGCTGCACTGCACGTTTCAGTGATATCAACCCCCTCCTTTTCCTCCAGCAACCCTTCAGCAGAATAATGGGAATGTAACAAGAAAACAGCGCCCTGGTGGGTGAGAATAGCACTCAAAAGTAAAAATACAAGTCCCACTGGGACTTCTTCAGTCACATTGAATTGGCCAAACAATATCTTATCTGAAGTTTCATCATGAAGTGCTAGCTCTTTCTGAGAGCATAGAATCAAGCAAAATGACCAGAGGTGAATGCCTTTAAACCAATATTACAAAAAAATTAAACTTGCTTAATTCAGTACAGTTCAGTACACTTTCTGAATTTACAGCATGTCCTTGTTTACTAGTTAGCGTGGTGCATATTGATTATTGGCTTCTACAACTGAGAGAGAGCTAATATGGTATTATTTACAGGGATTACTGGGTCTTTTTTTGTTTTTGTTTTTTGCTCCTGTAATGCTCGATTTTGGGTACCTTTCCCAGTTTTACATGGAAAGACAAGGGGGCAAATTCACTAAGCGGCGAAAATGCGATAGCGTTGGATTCGACACAATTTGCGCACTTCGCCAGGCGAATTTTCGCCAGTCTGCCGCTAATTAACTAAAATATGAATTTGCGCTCAAGGCGGCAAACGTTAGACAACTTGCACTACTGTTACTTCGCCAGGCAAAGCGCATTTACGATAGCGATGCCTAATTTGCATACGGTGCAAACTTAAATGTGTAATAGACGTATATGTTACAGCCAATACATTACACTACACAAGCCCAGGAAACCTTTAATAATTAAAATAAAGTTGTCCTATTGCCCTAAACATGTGCTCACTGTATAGTTGAGTTGCCATATGTTAGAAAATGTAGGAGGGGAAGGAGTGTAACCCCCAGAAAAATTACTCTATTTTTCAGACTATCACCCTATAAAAAAAGTAAGACGCCAGCGGTTTTTTGGGACTTAGAAAAATTTTTTTTTCAAACTCCTATCTATTGTATTGAACAAGTCTAGCGCAAGAGGTAATGTTCAGTTAAATGGTCATCTTAGTGAATTAGTGTAGTTACATGCATTTGTCCGTCGCCAACTTCGCCTGTCGTAAGGGTGTGAAGTTGTGCAGGGACACTGTTAGGAAACTGGCGAAGTTGCGAAGTGACGTCACGCTGGCGAATAAACGCTAGCATTAGATGCTTCGCGCTTTAGTGATCACAAGGTGTTTAAAAGTGTGGGAACCCCCTTTTTCATAATAATGTAAATAATATTGGTGCATGTAAATCCATTCTTTTTCTCCACAACTCTTGCAGATATCCAGGATAAACTGGACCAGTTGGTGTTTTTTTGGGAGGACATCAAATCTCGGGCAGATGAACGTGAAAGTAAATTCCTTGATGTACTTGAATTGGCGGAAAAGTTCTGGTTGGATATGAGCACCCTTTTAACCACCATTAAGGATACACATGAAATTGTCCATGATCTGGAAAGTCCTGGCATTGACCCGTCAATGATCAAGCAGCAAATTGAAGCAGCAGATGTAAGTACATATGCAATTTTAGGTAAATGTAATTCTCTTACCTCAAGATGTCTGAACCATTTATACATGTAATCTTCAGAGTATTAAAGAGGAGACAGATGGACTCCATGAAGAACTGGAATTCATTAGAATCCTTGGAGCAGATTTAATTTTCGCTTGTGGCGAAACAGAGAAACCAGAAGTCAAAAAGAGTATTGATGAGGTGAGTTGTCTGTTTGCCCCCATGTATTCTGTTTGTGCTATTGCATATATATCTGCTACCTATGTCTGGCTGTTGCACACCTTTTATATTTTTATTATACCATGCTCGCATTTTAAAGCATAATTTTTTATCGTAATTAGATGAACACTGCTTGGGAAAATTTGAAGAGAACTTGGACAGAACGCCTTGAAAAACTCAGAGATGCCATGTCTAATGCTGTGCAATACCAGGATACCCTGCAGGTGACCACCTGGAGCCCTAAGTTTAGAGTAGCAAAGCCCTGATAATTGCTTTTAAGCGCTGCAGTGATCATAATAACCGTACAACCTGCAGAAACAAAACTCTACTCTGCATAGGCCAAGAGTCTGTGTGTGTGTGTGTGTGGCCTTTGACTCATGATCCTTTTACAATATCCTGTTTGACTTTGTCTTAAAATGTATAGTGCATGTCGCATGTTACACATGTTAATACAGAGTTAAAGGAATGTTATGCAGCCAGTCTAGTTGTGGAATTTTGTTCTCTAAAATAATTAATTAATTAAGCTTTGTAACAGAGTTATGCATGTTAGAACACACATGGTATATGATCTCTCTAAAAGTGGGTTATAACAAACTCTTGTCATGGAACATCTGAATTTAAAGTATTGGTGCACCTTCTGAAGTACTCCCCTGCAAACAGCAAGGTGTTTAATTATGATGTACAGATGTATATCAATATAATTGCTATTACATTTGTTTCAGTCTGATTATTGTACCAGCTGTTTTATGGCTGTATATATTAAATTATTTATTTTATTTGTTCTAGGCAATGTTTGATTGGCTGGATAATGCTGTTATTAAACTTTGTGACATGCATCCTGTTGGAACTGAACTCAATACTGTAAAAGAACAGATTGAAGAAATGAAGGTAAATACATATTTGTGCACAAATACTTTTGTTTATTTTGCACATTTATTTTTGCAAGTGAAATGAATGTAGCACATTGTGAAAAGCATATATTTCCAATTGTCATAACTGAATCACAAAGTAGATTCAGTATGTGTTCTGCAGAGTTTGACCAACAAATACTTATATTCCTATGGTATTTTGTTCTTTACAGGAGTTTAAGGTGGAGGTTTACCAACAGCAGATAGAAATGGAGAAATTAAACCACCAAGGAGAGTTGATGCTCAAAAAAGCCATTGATGACACAGACAGAGATATCATCCAAGGGCCACTAGCTGAATTGAAGCATCTGTGGGAAAATTTAGGAGAAAAGATTGCACACAGACAGGTATGTCTCATGTGAAGGAGTGGGGGGTTCCCTAGTGTGTTTTGGTCCAGGGGCCATTTCTGACTCTTCAAACTATTTATTCCACAGCAAAAACTGGAGAATGCTTTACTAGCTCTTGGGCAGTTCCAGCATGCTCTGGCTGAATTGATGTCCTGGCTGACTCACACAAATGAACTGCTGAATGCCCAGAGACCAATCTGTGGAGACCCAAAGGTTATTGAAGTGGAGCTTGCAAAACATCATGTGAGTTTGGATCCAAAGCTTTACAGCTTCCCTGTCCTGCTTTTGGCACGTCAATGACTTTCAGTTGATTTCATGTTCCCTCTTAGAAAGAGTTCCATGTTATCTGTTTAGCAGTGATCTTATTTTATGCAGCCATTAAGTTGCATGTTCAGAATATAAATTACAAATGCTGCAGTGAACAATTACTTAAATAAGAAAGACAGATTTTTGTACTCACCGTTAAATCTTTTTCTCTTGTCCTATATTGGGGGACACAGGCACAGTGGGGATGAAGATCCTGCAGCTTGAGACTGGACACTAAATAGTTAAAGTTGACTCCTCCTCCTGCTCTGGGCTTCATCCCCTGCCTCCTCCTACATTTCCCAGTTTCGACCGAAGAAGGAGCAGTAAACCCAAACCAGAAGAAGAGTACTTCAACCCCCTAAATCATTAAGTAAACAAATTAGACTCCCAACGTGGAGTAACTAGTAAAACATAGTTGACAAACAGTGTCGATACAGGGAGGGAAGGTCTGTGTCCCCCAATATAGGACAAGACAAAAAGATTTAACGGTGAGTACAAAAATCTCTTTCTCTTGCCTAATTGGGGGACACAGACACCGTGGGGATGTCTTAAAGCACCCCTGAGGGCAGGACACCGATTTCCCTTTGGTGTTTAGCTGATTACAGCCTGTAAAACCTTCCTCCCAAAGCTGGCTTCGGCTGAAGCCTGTGTGTGTAGCCTGTAGAAGCGTGTGAATGTATGAGGGGAAGCCCAGGTGGCCGCTCTGCAGACTTGCTCTGCCGCTGGTGTCGCACTGCCCATGAAGTGCTAATAGATCTGGTGGAATGAGCTCTCACTTTGAGTGGTGGCTGTTTTCCTTTGATTGCATAGGCTCTAGTGATAGTTGCCCGAATCCACTTAGCCAGCGAAGTCTTGGCCACCTTCAGGCCTTGTTTAGCCCCGGTGGGAATGATGAATGGAGTGTCAGTTTTCCGTATGTCTTTGGTAGCTTGTAAGTAGGATTTGATTGCTCTAACCACGTCGAGGTTGTGTAGTTTGTGCTCTGTAGGATTCTTAGGTTCAGGACACAAGGATGGCACCACTATATCTTGATTTAAATGGAATTCCGAAACAACTTTCGGTAGAAAATCCAGAGTAGGCCTGAGAACTACTTTATCCTTGTGGATTATTGTAAACGGCGATTTGTACGAGAGCGCTGCCAATTCCGAAACTCTCCTAGCTGATGTAATGGCCAAAAGGAAGACCACCTTTCGGTTAGTGTAGATAATGAAATCTTGTCTACTAGCTCATATGGGTCCTCCTGGAGGACTGAGAGAACAAGATTAAGGTCCCAAGGTGGCACTGGGCAACGATACGGTGGAATTAATCGAGTTGCTCCTTGGAGGAATGTTCTGATGTTACTTTGTATTGCTAGCTTTTTCTGAAAGAGTATAGACAGTGCTGAAACCTGTACTTTCAGTGAACTCAAGGCCAAGCCCTTCTTGACCCCATCTTGCAGGAAGGAGAGGATTTCCTTCTCTGTCGCCCTTTGGGAGTTGGTGCCTCTGTGTTCACACCAAGTAATGAAGGATTTCCAAACCCTATGATACGCCCTGGCAGAGACTGGTTTTCGTGCCCTTAACATGGTGGGTATTGCCTCTGCTGGGGCTCCTGCTGTCTTTAGTACTAGGGTCTCAAGAGCCAGGCCGTCAAAGTCCACTGATGAGAATTTGGGTGGGCCACTGGACCTTGAGTCAGTAGGTCGGTTCGTTGTGGAAGGCGGAACGGTTCTCCCTTCGCTAATGACACTTTGTCTGCGAACCACGCTCTCCTTGGCCAATGAGATGCCACCAAGATGGTCGGGGTCCCTTCTCTTTTGATTTTCTTGACTGCCTTTGGAAGTAGTGCCAGAGGGGGAAATATGTAGACCATGGAGTATCGCCACGGAATCACCAGTGCATCCACTGCCTGCGCTAGGGGGTCTCTGCTTCTTGTCACGAAGTTTGGGACTTTGCGGTTATTTCGAGATGCCATTAGATCGATATCTGGTAGTCCCCACCTTGCTACCAGTAGATCGAAGATTTCACTGTGTAGGCTCCACTCTCCCTGATCTATAGTTTCTCTGCTTAGGTAGTCCGCTAACCAATTGTCTACCCCTGGTATGTGGACTGCCGATATCATTGGTAGGTTGTTCTCCGCCCATTGCAGAATGTCGTGTGCCTCCTTGAGAGCCGCGGGGCTTCTGGTGCCTCCTTGGTGATTTATATACGCTACTGCTGTTACATTGTCGGACTGTTCCCATACTGCTTGTCCCTGTAGTAAGTGAGTCAACCTTTCTAGCGAGTAACGTATTGCCCTTAGTTCCAGGAGATCTCTTCCCGATCCCAAATACCCTGGACTGTTGTTTGATACAGAACCCCACCCTCGAAGGCTGGTGTCAGTGTGAGAACTGTCCAGTGGTGGGGGGGAAAAGGTCTTCATGTCGCTGTCCGGTGGGGGTGAGTCCACCAGTTGAGGGAGAGTTTCACGTGGTCCAGGAGGGTTATCTGATGATCTAGATCGTTCGGATTCCTGCGTTGGTGTAGCAGAACGGTGTGTTGCAGGGCTCTGGTATGGAATTGTGCGTAGGGAACCGCTGGGAAGGATGCTACTATCGTGCCGAGCGTCTGCATGGCAATTCGGAGAGGTACTGTGGGCTTGTTCTGTAGTGTTTTGACCTTTGTTTGTAGTACTTCGGTCTTGTCTGTGGGGAGAAAGGCTCTCCCTGTTGTAGAGTCCAATATCAGACCTAAGTACCCTATGGTTTGCGTTGGAATAAGTTTGGACTTGTTGACGTTGATAGTCCACCCTAGGTCTTTCAAGGCTTGTAGTACTAGGGCGTGTGGTGGCGGGCTTCCGTTGCTGACCGGTATTCCTCTGAGTCTTAGATTCTCTAATGCTGCCGCCATAACTTTGGTGAATGTGCAAGGGGCTGACGATAGTCTGAATGGTAGCGCTACGAGCTGCCCATGATGGCCGTTGGTATAGAATCTTAGAAATCTGTGGTGGGCCTGGTGAATGGGTATATGAAGGTAGGCGTCTTTTATGTCGATGACCGTCATATACTCTCCGTCATGGACGCCAAAACTGATTGGATGGATTCCATTTTGAAGTGGCATCTTCTGACGAAGGGATTGAGGTCTAACCCTGGTCCCAGGGAATCGTCCTTTTTGGGGACCATAAATAGTTTGGAGTAGTACCCTTTTCCTATGTCCGTTTGGGGACTGGTTGTATTGTTCCCACTTTGGCGAGGTCTTGGATGACCGAAAGGAATTTTGTTTTGTTGTGTGCTTGGGTGGGCATTCTGGATATGAAGAATCGGTTGGGTGGATGTTGTGTGAAGTCTATTAGTAGGCCTTCTGAGATTACCCGAATGACCCATTGATCTCGAACTTGTCGTTCCCCTCACCGAAAGGATTTGAGGCGTGTCGCTTCGGGGGTGGGCACCCCTACATGCTGTGCTGGACTTGTCCTGAGAGGGCTTTGTTGCTGTTTTGTTGGAAGGCCAACTATTTCTCTGTTTTTCCTGGTATCTTGGCCAGAAGCTTGAGCTGGTCTTGTCAGACTGTGTCTCTGTCCTTTGGCCCTGCCTGAAGGGGCGAAAAAAGGGGCAGCTTTTGAATGGCGGTCTCTTAGATCTGGTTTGTGGGAGTAACATGCTTTTTCCTCCTGTTGCCTGTGCTATTATCTTATCGAGTTCGGAGCGAAGAGGAGCTTACCAGGGAGCGTTTAGATGTTAAGTCTGCTGACCAAGTCTTCAACCAGAGGAAGCGTTGTGCTGCCACTGATTGTGCTGAGGCCTGAGCTAACATTTTTGCTGCATCAATTGCGGCGGCCCCGATGTAAATGGTAGCGTCCGCAATTTGTCATAGTAGATTGTCAGTGGTTGGGTCCTCGGACCCGATAAGCTGTGCTGCCTGTTCCACCCAGACCTCCATGGCTTTTACCACCCAAGCGATGGCGAAGATAGGTCTAAAGGCAGAGCGGGAGGCTGTGAAGGCCGCTTTGTGTCCAGAACCCTTCTAGACACTTGTCAATCCTGGAAAGTCTGGAGACTGGTGGATCCACAGCGGGAGGTGATGCCCAGAGCTCCATGCACTCTTGAGGGAAGGGGTATGTCTGTGAAAAGTGCCTAGAGATCTGTACCCTATGATCAGGGTGTCTCCATTGAATTTTGATTATGTCGTCGAGCTGTTCATATGCTGGAAAAACACAAGAGCTCTTCTTTTGTCTCTTGAAGATGTTCTTTGTGGGTTCTGCCGTGGGGGTGGTATCTTCTAAGTTAAGTGTACTAAGTACCGCCTGTATCAGGCCTTCCACCTCCATTTGGGTTCTTGGGATGTCTAGTTCTGGATCTAGATATTCCTGATCGGAGTCCTCTTCCGATATGACTTGGCCGTCCTCGTCTGAGTGAGGGAATGGATGCTCTAGAGAGACAGGGGGAGAGGCTAGCCGTTTTGAGGAAGTAGGATGGTCGGATGCCCTAGAAGGCTGTGACAGGTGCTCTAGGACCTTATCTAGGGTTTCAGGAATGCGGGCCAGGTTTTGGATGCCAGCTAGAGAGAGGGTAAGGGCACTAACTAGGTCCGAGTCAGAGGTGGTAGCCAAGGGTGGGGGTGATGGATCTGTTGACCTACAGGCCACACACTCAGGGTCAGGCGAAGTGAACTGGAATTTGGCTTTGCATTTTGAGCAGGCCAGATAGGAGATCTGTGCCTGTGTGCGTGTTAGAGCTGAGGACTTGGAGGTCCTGGGCTCATTTAATTTTTCTGCCATGTTGCTCCTTTTTTTTTTTTTTTTGTGTGGTCGGAGTACCCTCTAGCGGAAGGGTGTCCTTTGCTCTAAAGGTGGCAGAGGGACCCTCTGGGGTATGAGGCAGGTGTGGTGCTTGGCCTGTGGAGATATAGGGATAGTGTTAATTACCCTATCTCCCTTCTGCGTGTAGGGGCAGTCTGAAAAAACTACTTGCCTGGCTGTGCTGGTGAGGGGGAACTCACTAAGCGGTCCTGGACTGGGCCCTTTGCCGCGTGTCCTCTGTGTGTGTAAGAGGATAGAGAGATCCGCGTGTATTGGCGCCAACAGGAGAGCGCTGCGTCGGCGAACCGGAAGTGCTGCATTCCAGGGTGAACCGCATTGAACGGTGCAAAGAGAATAAACGCTGCGACAGGGAAGATAAGGGGTTAGACGGTCCGGTGAGGTGAGAATCCCTAACGTGGTAAGGGTAGGGGGGGGTACTAGCCAGTTAGGGGTTGCTACTTACCAGAGTTTCCAGCCCTTTCTGTGCCCTTTTCAAAGGTACTCCCTATAGCCCACACAAACAAAGATATCTGTGAACTCCACATATATAGATGTTTGTATAGGAAGTATACACCCGAGTTGGGTGTATGGCACTGCTGCTCCGGGGAGCCGGAAGACAGCGCAGGGAGAATGGAGCCGGCTTGCAGACCTCCGTAGAGCGGGAAGGCTAAGGGTAGAATATGTAGCTGGAGATGCTCTTGAAAAAACCATCAGTGGCCCCTTGGTGTGGCGTGACCCTCAACCGGAGTCCTGATCACTTGATCCAGCCACTAGAATTGTGTCTTCTCCTTCTGAGGACACTAAACGAAACTGGGAAATGTAGGAGGAGGCAGGGGATGAAGCCCAGAGCAAGAGGAGGAGTCAACTTTAACTATTTAGTGTCCAGTCTCTAGCTGCAGGATCTTCATCCCCACGGTGCCTGTCCCCCAATTAGGCAAGAGAAACTAGAGAGACTACAAAAAAAGTTTTACTATCATATTGTCTTTTAATTCTTGTATGCATGACTATAGATTTATCCAGCCCTTGTTGATTTGTTCTTTATGTTTTTATTTTATGTTCATTTTTACATGCCTGTACTAAAATTTGATATGGTAAGACTGCATTTCATAGATTTAAGATAGAGAGACTGCAGGTTCTAGGCTGCTGCACTTTGATGAGGATGGTGCAGTGTTTTCACTGCTGATTGCCAAATATTAACCAGATAAGAGGTTTTGCTTATACTGTTGGTATCTTACTTCACAAATAAATATTATATTATACTATGCATACTGGATTTCTTTTCTGATTCCATCATCTTCAGTATAGTCCTTTATTCTTTAATATGAGTATTTTTTTGTTATTGAAGGTGCTGAAGAATGATGTGCTTGCCCACCAAAGCACTGTACAGACTGTAAATAAGGCTGGTAATGAGCTATTGGAGTCTAGTCCAAGAGACGATGCCAACAGCCTTAGAACTCGGCTTGAAACTCTGACCCATCTATGGGAAACTGTGCTTCAGAAAACTGAGGAGAGAGAACAGCAGCTGGATATGGCACTACAGCAGGTTTGTGTGTCAGCTAACAAATACTTATGACTGCTTTGATGTATTTGTGGAATACAAAAAACCCTCTAGTTTTTTGCATCTGATACTGGTAGTTTAACGTTACTTAATAACCTTTTGGTAGGAAGGTGCTGCAGGCAGATGTATCCTAATACGCATGACAATGTGAGAGAAAAGGAATTTAGTGTTACTCACCAGTAAATACTTTTTTCTTCGTTCTCTTGGTGGATACCAAGAGAATGAAGAATTGGCACCCTCATAATGCCTTCAGGAGGCATAATTATATATGTTTATAGTTACAGTTCAGTACTTAAGGTTGGTTGGTAGGTTAGCCTGTGGTGTTTGTTATTCATATCTGAGGTAGTGTTAGTAGTCCAAAAGATTTCGGCTGGAGTGGGATTTAGTTCTCTTCCTAGAGCCATGCCTCCTAGAAGTACAAGCATTACCAGCAGTTACTGTGACACCAAAGGGACTATAGAGAGAAGGATTTAATAATGAGTAGCACAACATCTACTTTTCTCATATCTTATCTATCTACTATTTTTTCCTTGTGGAAATGCAAAGAGAGTGAGAAGCAAGTTATTTCTTTATTTTTTTAACCAACCAGGCTCAGGGACTCTCTGGGGAAATTGAGGATTTCATTCAGTGGCAGACCAATATTGAAAGCCAGCTTTTGGCAGCCAAGCCAACAGGTGGACTGCCAGAGACAGCACGGGAGCAGCTTCAGGCTCACATGGTAAGTTTGTATTTCATTCGTGGTAGGCATCACATCTTGTTTGGAAATAATAGAATTAAAATTATATTTTAGTAATACTAACTAGCAGAGCCATGTTGCCAGTCACTGATTTTGGAATGAAGCCTAATTCGAATGTAACTAACATAATATATTTAACAACACCAAAATGCATTAAGAACAAGACTTGATTTAGCCTGCCCACTGCAAGAGAAGAGAAGGATTGGGGTGTGCCATTACCATGTTACTGTGGAAAAAACATTTAACATTATAATACTGATAGTGTTTTATGTCTATGTCTTATGTCCACTTTTTTTATCTGCTGAAGAAACCATGGTTGTAGAATATAAAATCTAAAAGGAGATTTTGTGAACTCACTGTTAAATCTCTTTCTCTTCAGTCACCTGGGGGACACAGGGACAGTAGGGGTATAGTTGGTACATCCAGGAGGCAGGACACAACTAATAAAAACTGGCTCCTCCTCCACTGGCTATAACCCCAGCTGGCGGCGCTTCACTCAGTTTGTAACTAAGTCAGCAGGAATCAAATAATACTTTAACTTAATAACATGTAATAGTAAAATACAAACAAGTAACATGTTTGATAGAAAAAAGGAGAGCCTCAATCCAGGGCAGGAAGCCCTGTATCCCCCAAGCGACTGAAGAGCAAGAGATTAAACGGTGATTACACAAAATCTCCTTTTCTCCTCAGGCCCGGATTTGTGGAGAGGCCACCTAGACCAGGGCCTAGGGCGGCATGCTGCCCAACCACACCCACATTGGTACAGAAATTTTCTGTGTGCCAGTTCCCATTGCTCTGTCCCATTGATGAAAATTTGAGCAAATAAAAGGTAGGGGACAGGGACGACAAACATCAGCGGGCCTAGGGGCGCCTGCTATGTAAATCTGGCCCTGTTTCTCCTAGTCTGCTTGGGGGACACAGGGACAGTGGGGATATACTAAAGCTGTCCCCTAAAATCCCGGGTGGGGAGTGAGGCCTAAGTGGAAACTACCACTGTGGCTTGAAGCACCTTTCTGCCGAAGCGAGTCGTCAAGGTAACATTTGCAAAAAGGGTGGACGGAAGTCCATGTAGCTGCTTTGCACAGCTGTTTTGCCAAGGCCTGATTTCTGAAGGCCCAAGATGTACTCATCCTTCTGGTAGAGTGGGCAGTAATCCTAGCTAGAGGCGATTGGCCTTGTGCCGTGTAGGCTCCCTGATCGGCTTGCTAGATCCAACGGAAAATGGCAAATTTAGTGGCAGGAACCTTTAGGTTAGGAGCATCAGTCCTGCTGATGTCATGAATTTTAGAGCTCTAACAGGTTCCAGAAATTGTAGAGCCACCTCCTTGGGATTGGATGGTGAAGGTTGGAACTGTTATTTCCTGGTTCAAGTGAAATTCTGAGATCACTGTAGGCCGGAGTGAAGGGATGTTTCGGAGAACTGCTCTGTCGTGATGGAAAAAACTAAGAAGGGCGGCTTACAGGATAATGCGTGGAGTTCAGAAACACGTCTTGCTGAGGCAATTCCCAAGGGAAAAAAAGTGTCTTCCAGGTGAGCCATTGAAGAGACTCTGACCCCAGTGGTTCAAGAGGCAGGTGTTGTAATGCTTGCAATACTAAGATGAGGTCTCAGAGAGGAGCTGTTGGTCGGATGGGGCAGCCGCATGCACAACCCCCTGCATAAAGGTTTAGACATCTGGCAATAGTGTCAGGCGCTTCTTGAATAGGACAGATTAAACGCAATTTGAGACTTCAGAGAACCAAGAGACAGACCCTTGGATAACCCTTCCTGGAGGAACTCTAGGATATTAGGGACTGAGAAGACCTTGAATACAGCATTGTTTCGGTTGCACCATTGACGGTAAATTGACCAGACTCAATGGTATCTCGGCTGAAAACTGGCAGGGCACACAGTGCATGCTATGGCCTTGGAAAACCCCTTTTGAGTCCGGATTTGCCGCTCAATGTATGATTATCCTTGGGAGAAATGGCAGAGGTGGAAGGTGTACCCTTAGATGAAATGGCCAGGCCGTCGTGAGAGCGTCGAGGTCCAAGGCTAGGGGATCCCTGTACCAAGCTAGAAAAGCTTCCACTTTTCGATGTGTCAAGTCGCCAGGAGGTGCACCTTCGGAATGCCCAACCTCTGTGTTATATCATGGAACACTTCGTTGTTTGGAGGTCACTCGCCTGAGTCTATGGACTGTCTGCTTACAATGTCTGCTTCTCAGTTGAGGAGCCCTGGAATATAGATGGATGAAAGCATGGTCTGATAGCTTTCTGCCAATTGGAAAATGAGCTTGACCTCGTTTAAGGCCCCTCTTCTCGTGCCCCCTTGGTGGTTGATGTATGGCATTGTACATCTGAATCTTAGCCGCCTGATCCATCAGATCTCGTTGCCAATGAAGAAGGCCCAGACGATCTCTAAAAGATTGAACAGTAATTTCTTTTCCTCTGAATTCCAGAGTCGCTGTGCTGGCTTCCCCTCGAGGGCAGCTCCCCAACCTGACAGACTTGCGTCTGTAGTGAGTACTCGCCAGTGTGGGTCTCCTAGCTATCTGCCTAATGTCCGCTGGTTGGTCTTCAGCCACCAACACAGGAATATCCTGGTCTGGTGAGATAGACGGCTCTCTTGTAACAGGGATTGTCGTTACCACAACGTCACGATATTCCATTAGAGCTTTTGAAGATGGAATTGAGCAAATGGCACTGCTTCTGTGGTGGAGACCATGTCTCCCAGCACCTTCATGCAAAATGTGTGTGTTGTCGTTTCTGTAAAAGTGATCTTACTAGAAATCTGAGGTGAGTGCCCTCTCCTGAAGAAGAGAAGGTCTGAGTCTGTGTGTTGAAGTGCATTTCGAGAAACACCCTCGATTGAGAATTTTGTTAGGTTTAGAACCCAACCTAGTCCCTGCAATTTGTCTAGATAGAAGGGATGAAGCCTTGATTGATAGATTGTCCAGGTACGGTGTGATAGAGACACCTGCACTGCGGATCACCACTCTTGCATCGGACATGACCTTGGTAAAGATTGGGGGGCTAAAATGAGCCGGAAAGGGAGACTTTTAATTTGGACATTGTGATTTTGAAAGGCAAGTCTCAAATATCTGTTATGGTGATGGAAAACTGGGACCTGCAGATAAGCATCTGTTTTGTCCAAGGAAATGAGAAACTGACCTGGAGCCATTGCTGCAATGACAGACCTGAAAGACTCCCATTTTGAAGCATCTGGCAAATGAGTTTTAGTTCCTACAGTTCTAGGATGGGACAACTGACCCATCCTTTTTGGGTACCATGAATAGGTTTGAATAATACTATTTGAAACTCCAGGGGGCACAGGAGTGTTCACCCGAAGGAGATTGAAAAACCTTTTGGAAAGCTGCACGCTTGTCTGGCTCTGTTAGAATTCTGGACATGAAAAAAGCGATGAGGAGACGAAAACTCCTGATGGTAACCTCGAGTCACCACGTTGTGTATCCATCTCCTATCGGAGATACGGTTGGAGGTGTAATGACACCATTATGCCGAGGTAGACTTGTCCCCGGACTTAGGAGTGTGCCCTTTTGTTGTGCCAGACTGGTCTTTGCTTACTTGGAAGCGCCCCTGTCCCATGAATGATTGCCTTGGAGGGGAGGACCTTGTGTTTTTTTTGTTTTGTTTGTTTGGGAGTCACAAAAAAACTTCCCCCTTTGAAAGGTAGGTCACGCCTTGGTTTGCAGTAGGAGAGTACTCTTTCCCCCTATGGCTTGGCTGATAATCCTTTCCAAAAGGGATTTTACCCTTGAGGGCTAGTCCAGACGAGGAGATTCGGGGCGATCCGTCGCCGGGCGACTTTTTGCCGCGACGGATCGCCCCCGAATCTCCCGGAATAGGTAGGCATTGGCGCTGCTTCAAAGCGCCGGCGTGTGTTCACACGCGGCGGCGCGATTTTCAAAAGCGCTCCAAATTGCCTGGCGAGGCAATTTGGAGCGCTTTTGAAAATCGCGTCGCCGCGTGTGAACACGCGCCGGCGCTTTGAAGCAGCGCCAATGCCTACCTATTCCGGGAGATTCGGGGGCGATCCGTCGCGGCGAAAAGTCGCCCGGCGACGGATCGCCCCCGAATCTCCTCGTCTGGACTTAGCCTTAATGGTATGGAAGTCAGGGACTTCTTGGAAGAAATGTCAGTCAAACATAGCTTCATCCATAAAGACCTGCGGGCTGCAACTGCCAATGCCGAAGATCTACTGATTACCTGGACTGTGTCTAGGGAAGCCTCAGAATAAAGTCATTAGCCTCCTTTATCTGGGAGGCCCATTGAGTAAGTTGGTTAGGAAGAACCCCATAAGCAAATTGCATTGAGGAGAGAATCCAGCCAGGATTGAATGGCTCTGCTCACCCAGGCCGTTGCTAAAAGGGATGCGGGGAAGTGCCTGGGGCCGAAAAAGAGAGCAAAGTAGGCTTTCCAGCGCTTGTCCTTGAAGGAGGAGGCATCAGGGACTAGTGGAGCAGTGCTCTTTGAAGGCCTGGATACTGGAATGTCCATGGATGGCGGAGCTGACCATTCTTCTGTAGCCTCATTAGGAAAAGCGTAGAGCTTCTGAAACTGGCGATTAGTCTGAAAACGCATTTCAGGTGTGTCCCACTCCTGTAGGGGGGAGGGAAAACTGGAGAAGTCTTACCTTGAATTTTGAAGAGAACATTCGAGTAATAGGTAGGGGGTTCTGGAGCTTGATGGTGAAGAGTCTCTAGGACCGAGGAAATAAGAGTCCACCAAATCTGAGGAATGTTTTAGGGAGTCATCCTCGTCTTCAGAGTTGGAGGAAAGCTCTCCTTCAGATCAGTCACCTTCGTCCATTAAATATGAGGGCTGAAAATGACGGGGCCCTGCGCTTGGTGTACCTCACTTAGGGATTATCAAGGCGTGACAATAGTTTGTCTATTGATAATGGCAATTTTGGAATCCCTGTGGCTAGTTGGGATGCCCATTCTGGAGGAGAATGAGGGCCCCTGGGTGGAGAGGTGTCCCTGTTCAGAGAAGAGGGTTCACCCTGAGCCTGATCTGCCTGAGTGATAAGAGGGCCTGTTCAGAATCACGTTCTATAAGCTTATGTTTGTGCATAATGGGTCCTTGTGCCCAGATGGCAAACGATTGCGGCATGTGGCACAAGCCAGACAAAAGACCTGCGGGCTACAACACCCTCAGACATGACAATAGAATAAATCTAGTGGACTTTTAATTAGGGTAGGGTCCCTAGTAGCCCCTATGCCCAGCTGAACACTAACCTGCGGAAGTTAGAGCAGGGAAGGAGGATCAGCAGTCCTGGGTGTGCCCTGCTGGAGCTGAAAAACCAGGCAAGATACCCCACTATGTCTGGAGCTGTAGGCATGGCGCTCTGTGCAGACAGAAATGGTCTGTCTATTGCTGGAGGTATGGAGCGGTAAAAAAAACCTAGAGCTTGTCTCAAATAGCCACAGGGGGAGTTGCATGCAATTCGCGTGAATGCTGTGGAACGCATGGAAAATGGCAACGTGTGATCTGCGACTCTGTATTAGAAAAGGCACCAGGACAAACTTTGTGCAGGACCGCGCACTGCCTCCTGCAGACCCGGAAAACGGATCCGAGAGTAATGATCTGTGCTGCAGTTTGCAAGAATGTTTGCCAAGTGAGGGAGAATGAAACTGAAAAGAGCACAAAGGCGCACCCTCCAGTGACCTTCCCGTGAACTCCCTGTGCTGTAAGAGAAAGAGCTGCAAAATAAAGATTTCCAAACCAGGGGCCCTTAGTGTAAAAAGGGGAATCTTTGACTTACCCCAGAAAAGTCCTCTGGTCTCAGTCCTCCGGCCAGCTTTCCTTTCTTCCTGTAGATGAAAAAGGGGTATCAGGCTGGATGGTCTGTGCTCAAGGCACTCCAAGACCCCTGGTCCCTCGTAGGGGGGTGTCAGAATGGACCTCTACACAGTGTAGAGGGCCCACACATCCCCAGGTGTCAGTCTAACTGAAAACTTTGAATAAAATAACAAAAGAAACTCAAACTGAGTGAAGCTCCGCCTGCTGGGGGGTATAGCCAGTGGAGGAGGAGCCAGTTTTTATTAGTTGTGTCCTGCCACCTGGGTGTACCAGCTATACCCCCACTGTCCCTGTGTCTCCCAAGCAGACTAGAAGAAATGCTTGCATGATAGGGGCATTGGTATTTGTGAGATTTTTTATAAACATTTTATATGTGTGTAAAACATTGCATATTGGCAGTTATTTTGATTTTTCTTTTTTTGTTTGACATTTGGGTTTTTATTGCACAGGAGCTTTATGCAGAAATCAAGGCAAATGAAGATCTGTACAGACACCTTCTTGACAAAGGGCAGCTAATGCTTATAAGCCGAGATGATGCGACAGGCTCCATCACAGAGCAGAATGTGGCTATTCTTAAAAGAAAGTGGCAGACAATTAGCAACAAAATTGAAGAGAGGAAGGTAATTGTATGATGGATATGTGGCGGAAAGAACCTCATTTCTTTTAAGTAACTTGAACAGTTAGAAAAAAAAATGATTCCCACATTTGTAAGTGCCATATTATTTTCCTAAAATGTTTTCTTAAAAAAAATTCTAAGAATTAGTTGAATAACGTGTATTTCAGTTTTCTATAGTATTTGAAAAAATGTGCATTATGTTTAGTGTTGACAATGGTAAACTTTTACATCTATTTATAGAAGATAATTGAAGTTACTGCATTTGTAGTTATACTACTGTAGGTAAATCCATATAATAGACTTACAATCTAAAAGGAAACTTGTTACTGTCTTTCTTATGACTGTTCTGTGCCAGGACTATTTGCTTTAATTCTGGTAAAAACCCCACTAACACAAAATATGTTTTGACTCTTGAAGCATTAAAACTTGTGCAGTATTATCACTTATAGGGGGACTTTAGAAGAACGTGAGAAGTCTTATGTTACTGGTCAATATGTTTTTTAGTCAATTCTAGCACAAAAAGCTTAAGGAGTTTAAATACCTTTAAATAAACAAGGTAAAGCCTTGAAATTGGATTAACGTTCACTTTGGGTGAGGGGTCATAATTATGTAATGATTTTTAATAGACTAAAAAAGATACCAGGTGTAAAAAGATGAATTAATCAATATAGGGCCAAATATATACTTGTCAACATCTATTTACCCTTCTCCTTTTTCCTTTTAATTTAGACAAAACTGGAGGAAGCTCTTACTCTGGCTACTGATTTCCAAAATTCATTACAAGATTTTATTAACTGGTTGACTCAAGCTGAGCAGTGTTTGAACATTGCACCTTCCCCAAGTTTGATCCTAGACACTGTTCTCTTCCAAATCGACGAACACAAGGTTATTTACAGTATTTACTATTCTTAAATCTTTTGATGCATAGACATTTCAAAACAAAATTAATTAGCAGTACTGATAAGTTCTTGTAATCAATACCCATGATTCTTTATTTGCTTCTAATTTTGTGTTCTTTGTTTTGTCTTAGGTGTTTGTAAATGAGGTTAATATCCACCGTGAACACATAATTGAACTAGACAAAATTGGAAACCAACTGAAGTTTCTTAGCCAGAAACAAGATGTAGTTCTTATAAAGAATCTTCTTCTAAGTGTTCAATCTCGCTGGGAAAAGGTTGTTCAGCGCTCCGTCGAGCGAGGTCGATCTCTAGATGATGCTAGAAAGCGAGCCAAACAGGTATGTGGTGTATGTAGGAGCAATAGTAATAATAAAAAAACAGCACTGCCTAGTTTATCATATATGTATGTTGGTTGATTATGAGGATGTATTTCTGTGATTATTACATCTTTTCTAAGCCAGTCTGTTCTATATTTTAGTTCCATGAAGCATGGAAGAAACTAATTGACTGGCTTGAGGAAGCTGAAAACCATCTTGACTCTGAGCTGGAAATATCAAATGATCCTGACAAGATCAAAATGCAGCTCACTAAGCACAAGGTTAGGGCTTGTCATATTTTTTTCCTTTGTACTCTGCTGTCTGAAATATCAAAATGAAATATATTCTCTTTACATATGTGTATCTTTATGGATGCGCCTAAGTTATATCGTTTTTCACGTATTCACAGGAGTTCCAGAAAACCCTAGGAAGTAAACAGCCTGTGTATGACACTACAGTCAGGACAGGAAGGGCATTAAAGGAGAAGGCTCTGTTAACCAGTGATGTCCAGAAATTAGATCATCTTCTAGGTGAAGTTAGAGACAAGTGGGATACAGTGTGTGGCAAATCAGTTGAAAGGTACTTTTCAATATTTAAATATTTGTGTCAGTTTTGACTTTAGTAAATGCAGGCAGGCTCTTTGTTTAAAGTATAACTAGTTCAAATTAATAATAGTATAGTTTCTGTCACAAAAAAATTCTGTGTTATGTTAAGGTGAGAAAATATCCAGTTTGGCCTGTCATAATGCTATAGCCTGCTATATATGCATCCTTTTTACGAATACAGGGAAATCCTGACTTTTAGTTGCAAATGTGAAATGTAGCAGGATTAGATGTGCATGCTGATATTTATATGAAAGCCAAATTCTCTCCGTAAATAGCACAAAGCCATGGATCACATTTTGTATAATAGTTACATAAAAATAAGTAGCATAATTTATATTGATCAGTTTGAAGATGATGCCCTGCAACCATAGATAAACTACAGTTATAAGCACTCTTCAATTGCTCATTTAGTAGTACTAGGACTTTATACTGTAGATCATTTGCTACTGTAGATCATTTGCAGCTGGTGGACTGGAGGGAGATATTTAGGGGTGCAGATTCCTAAATGTCAGCCTCAACCTCTACAGGTGTGTTGCAGGTATTTTGTGACCTGGTTAACTCTTAAACTAAAGGGTCAATATTGCTGTTGAAATTTATCATAACAGATATTTTACTACCATTATTAGCTTGCCAATAAAAGGCTCAATAAATGTGATTTATTGCCTTAACCTCAACATAATAATCTCTGCTTTTTTAATTCTGCAGGCAACACAAGCTAGAGGAAGCTCTGCTTTTCTCAGGGCAGTTTATGGATGCCCTTCAGGCTCTTGTTGATTGGCTTTACAAAGTGGAGCCTCAGCTTGCTGAGGACCAACCATTGCATGGAGATTTAGATCTTGTTATGAACCTCATGGATGCTCATAAGGTAAGGTTATGAGGTGAAGTAAATAAAATATAAGATGCTATTTATTTCCATGCTATTGCTTTATTTACATACTTTGTTGTCTTTAGTTATATTTTAATGCCATGGTACCATTTTTAAATACATATTTTGGTAACTTTTTTATTCCATTGTCACATATGGGTATTTTTTGTAGTTGATGTCACATGTGAAGGTATGGTTGGTGAAGGTATTTCTGTTCATAGGTTTTCCAGAAGGAGCTTGGAAAGAGAACCAGTAGTGTACAGGCACTAAAACGTTCTGCCAGAGAATTGCTTGAAAGCAGTAGAGAGGACACTACATGGGTGAAGGTTCAACTTCAGGAACTCAGCACTCGATGGGACACAGTATGCAAACTGTCTGTGTCAAAACAGACCCGCCTTGAGCAAGCACTAAAACAGGTTAATAATTTTCCTTCCTTTAAGGGGAACTGCGACACAATGGGCTGAATGTGGGCAAAGGCATTCATATTTCAAATGTGAGGGCTATGCCCACTGGGATATCCACTATGCTGAATACTGGAATGTTGTCTGTTATTTTTCAAGGCTGAGGAGTTCCATACTGCTGTCCACATGCTTCTAGAGTGGCTTTCTGAAGCAGAGCAGACCCTACGGTTTAGGGGAGCATTACCTGATGATGCTGAATCTTTGCAGTCTCTAATTGATATTCATAAGGTCAGAGGACAGTAGGGTATAATTCTAATATTACGTATTGCAGTTGAGAATGTGCTTAAAAGATTTTTTTTCTGCAATTACTTTTTAGGAGTTTATGAAGAAGGTGGAAGAGAAACAAACTGATGTGAATACAGCAGTCACTATGGGAGAAGAAATTTTGACAATGTGCCATCCAGATTGTATTACCACTATCAAACATTGGATCACAATTATACGGGCAAGATTTGAAGAGGTATAGTTCTTTTCATAGATGAGTAATTAAAGGAAGTATGCATTTACAAATTGAATATCAAAAAGTGTAAAATACTGAAATAAAATTTTGAATGCACAATAACATAAATGTGATAGAATCTCCATTTAACAATAAGTAATGATGCACTCAGAAATTTAGTGCACAAACTGCAATTGTTTCCACGCAGTGATACGGGGGGAGGGGGGGCAGGCTGCTCTATTTCCAGTTAGCGTGAGATTGTATAGAATGAGCTAAGCGTTAATTTAGAGTTTATAGTGTGTGACTTTCTTGTCATAATGTGTGTGCATTTATTGTTAAGCAGAAAAATACAATGTGGTATAACCACTAGTAGTTTCCTGCTATTTTATTTTGAGAAAGGTCTGCTTAGATAGAAAGTAAGGTCCTCTGATTCCTTTGGAATCATTGTACTGCATGCAAGTCTGTATGCAGTGTGGTTCCATAGCTCTGATTAAATTGCTCAGTCATGATGCACTAATGTCATTAACTAAAGAAGATTGTTGGTGTAATTTTTGTTTAATAACTGGGTTTATAGAAGCAAACACTGCATGCAAATACCGATTGATTTGAACTAAATAGTGATACCAGTTCAATTTGAGAAATTAGCAATCCAGGAATATAAACTAAAAAGACTTAAAGGGATGGCTCACCTTTAAGTTAACATTTAGTATGTTATATGATGGCTAATTCTAATCAACTTTTCAATTGGTCTTCAGTTTTTTTTTTATTCTTATAGTTTTTGAATTATTTGCCTTTTCTTCTGACTCTTGCCAACTTTCAAGTGAAGGTCTAAAAAAACAAATGCTCTTTAAGGCTACACATGTAATGTTGTTGCTACTTTTTATGTTTCTATTCATGCCTCTCCTATTAATATTCCAGTCTCTTATTCAAATCAGTGCATTATTGCTAGGGTAATTTGGACCCTAGCAACCAGATGATTGAAATTGCAAACTGGAGAGCTGCTGAATAAAAAGCTAAATAACTCAAAAAGAACATTGCAGCCTTAAATACTTTTTAAGTCATACATTATAGAAGGTAATGAAAGTTGTGGTAGAAGATGTGTGTGAAGTATAAGGAGCTATTTACTTTGAGATGGAGATATAAATGTAGGGTGTTGTGTTTATAATAAAAATATAATAAAAAAATTTTCTAATATAGTATGTTAACCAAAAAATGTAATGTATAAAGGCTAGAGTGACTGGATGTCTAATATAATAGCCAGAATCCAACTTCCTGCTTTTCAGCTCTCTAACTCTGAGTCAGTCAGAGATTTGAAGGGGGACCACATGGGACATAACTGTTTTGCAATTGATCCTCGGCATTCAGCTCAGTTTTCAGTGAAAACCAAGAGAGCTGAAAAGCAGGAAGCAGTGTTCTGTTCTGTTCTGACATCCAGTCACTCCAGCCTTTATACATTACATTTTTGCCTAACTAACTATATTAGATTTTCTTTTTTTATTTTGCACAGCCTATCCATTTACTCAGTTTTTATACTGAACAATTCCTTTAAGAAAAAAATCCTTGGCTTAATTTAACAGGGATGGATTTTTTTCTTACCTTGTCTGTAGAAGATGATTATGGGTTTTCCCAGTAGTCACTCTGACACACTAAGAAAATATAATAGAATTTTGGATGTGAATTTTCAGATGTGAGGAAATTCACTCTTTCTTGTTAGTTATCAAATGAAATACAACATAGTGGGCTATGGCTCCTTCAACCTAGAGTGTGGGAAATATATCAGTTAAAATCACACCTCCCCTGGAGGCTTTTCCTGCTCCTGTCCATTTAAAGTCTGATTTCATGAAAATGCAACACAATGAAAAAATTTCTGTTACTCTTTAATTTGGATCTGTTGTATTGTACTTATTTGAAGAAAACAGTTTCTTCCATGTTCACTTTGTTATTTATTTTAAGGTACTAACTTGGGGAAACCAGCACCAGCAAAGACTGCAAACTGCTCTGTCTGATCTCATGGCAAATTCAGAGTTGCTGGATGAGCTACTTTCTTGGATTCAGTGGGCAGAGACTACACTAATTCATAGAGACCAGGACCCTATTCCCCAGAACATTGACCAAGTCAAAGCACTGATCAGCGAGCACCAGGTGAGATTAAGGTCACATTATTTATATGGCATTGATAGCTCCATATTAGCTACAGATTGACTGACTTTATGCATTGTACTTATAAGTTGGTGTTTTGATTTTTTTATGTAAATCACTTCTATTTGTTGGTGTGCAAAACATCAATTTTATTTTGTTAGTCTGTCTTGCCTCCATGATCAAAATGGTGTTAAAGGTTAAATTAATGGTTTCACATTACTATCACTGGGACCTTAAATGTACATAAGTTGTACAAAAAGTATGAACAACAGGATCAGTGGGATCATCAAGTTGTATTACAATACAGCAACACAGTGTAATGATGAATTCTGTCAGGTATTCATGGAAGAAATGACTCAGAAGCAACCAGATGTGGACAGAGTAACAAAGACATACAAGAGAAAGACGACAGATCTCAATCACACATCTTTCAATGACAAAACCAGAAGTGAGTACAGAAAGTCTGCCTTGGTCTGTTTTGTGTACCACCTTCATAAGGTGCATTTCATGTAAATGCTTGAACAAGACAAATGTAATGTAAATTGTGCTGTTGTTACCTAGTGTTTTCATTACTGCCCTGTACAGGAAAACATGGTGTGCAGAATGCAACTCCAGTCCTTCCAGTTATCGCACAACCAGAAACCAAGAACCCAAGGATAAACCAACTATCTGCTCGCTGGCAGCAGGTCTGGCTCCTGGCCCTGGAGAGGCAGAGAAAGCTTAATGATGCCCTTGATAGACAAGAAGAGGTATGGAACTGATGAAACAGAGTAACAACAACCTTCCTGATATTCTTCCTCTGTTTTGGAATTGATATGAAATGTACATATTTTATGTAGTGAAAACATACAAGCTTCTATTTATAAGTTTAAACAAATGTATTTTTGCTTGCAGTTAAAGGAGTTTGCAAACTTTGACTTTGATATTTGGAGGAAGAAGTATATGCGCTGGATGAATCATAAAAAATCTCGGGTCATGGATTTCTTTCGAAGAATCGATAAAGACCAGGATGGAAAAATCACCAGACAAGAATTCATTGATGGGATCTTGGCTTCTAGTGAGTTAATTGTGTGGGTTAGCGTTATTATCCACTGTGAAGACATTGACATTGTCAAACCTGCAACTTTCCAGCTTTTTAAGCTTCATGTTAGCTGATTAATATTGCTTGGAACTGTAATTCCATGCCAGCTCAAGAGCAGGTGTCTCTTTTTTGATCTAATATTTTACTGAATATCTTACAGAATTCCCAACCACAAAACTAGAGATGACAGCTGTTGCTGATATTTTTGACAGTGATGGTGATGGATATATAGATTACTATGAGTTTGTTGCTGCGCTTCATCCCAACAAAGATGCCTATCGACCAACAACTGACGCAGACAAGATTGAGGATGAGGTATAGAGCTTTTCTGTATACTTAAAGGGCAAGGAAAGGCAAATAAATAAAATCCCATTTTTACTTTCTTTAATGAAAAAGAAATCTATGTCCAATATACTTTAATTTAAAAATGTGTACCGTTTTTATAAGAAACCTGACTGTGTGCAGTGAAATTCTCCCTTCATTTAGTGCTGTGGATAGGAATTGTCAGACGGTTCCTAACTTCTGACAGGGAAACAATCTTACTTATGAACATCAGGGGGAGCCCCTGCCTTATACCAGCCATGCAAAACTCAAGCATCTTTGCTTTTTTCCCTGATTTGATCATTTATGACGATCCCTAAGCAGCCCAGACCACACTGAGCATGTGCATGTAGTCTAGTCTTGCAAAGATGTATAACAAAGTTACAAGATGACAGCCCCCTGTGGCCAACTTTGAAAGCATAAATCATTAGTTTGATTAGGTGTCTGGTGCAGTAAGTTCATGTTTATGCTTAGTATACAAAATACAGCATTTCTAGCCTTATTCTATTTTACACTTTCTTTGCCCTTTAAGCCTAGCACCTTCTATGAGAAGCAAAATGCATTAAGTAACCCATAATTGTCATTACAACAGGTCACAAGACAAGTTGCCCAGTGCAAATGTGCAAAAAGATTCCAGGTTGAGCAAATTGGAGAGAATAAATATAGGGTGGGTACAATTACTTTTCCTTTTACGACATACAGTCATAGATGTTTTATACAAACAAAACTCAAGTATCTATTCTATTTTCCCTCTTTAGTTGGAAAACCATTGATCATCACAGATATATTTATAAATGTGTCCTATGCCTGTTTAAATGTATATACAAGTGTTTCATTATAAGAAAATACTGACACATACATATTAAGCTAATTTTGTAAGTGAAAAGTGCATAAAAAATAGAAATTGTGGCATGTGCAAATGTCTTAATACCATAGTACATTTTTAGTAACACTCCTCAGCACAGACCACAGCTCGTTAATACCTTTTTATATCCAGCTAAAGGTGGCCATAGACTGCCAAATTGCCAAAAAAGTAGATCTAGGCCCAATGTCTAAAATGTGCTGACAGACCAACAATCCGAACCATGCAATCAGACCTACAAAGACTTGATAGATGAGAACCACATCATCAAGCAGATGATCTCGTTATCCAGTGAGATTTTTCCAACCTGGCTAATCTTCAGCCATTTATTAGTTGGCAGGCCCATTGGGAGGGTCCCATTCACCTACAATAAGTTGCCAACTAACTGTAAAGGATCTAAGTCGTCAGCTATTTTCATGCTCTGTATGGCCACCTTTAGAGTCTTTTGAATTATTGTTTGCAGGGATTTTGTTTGGGCCTTCTTCCATGTATAAGATATACCAACATATTTTCAATGACAATTTAGTCAATGGATTCTGAGGGCCATTCCAAAACCTTCAGCTTTTTTTTCTTCAAGTAGCTTGTGGTGGCTATAGAGGTATGCATAGGATCATTGTCTTGCTGTCAAAGCTATTCCATTATCAGTTTCTTGGTTGACTATTTCACATTGGCATTTGCTTATATTTAGCAGAATCCATTCTTTATGCTACACATCCAAAGTTTCCTGTGACACTAGCTGCCATACTCCTTTTTTTCTCCAGTCAAACTATTGGTTGACAGCACATGTTTTCAAAATGCCTTCTGCTCGTGTCACAGGCAAGGCTTTTTCCTGATAATGTTGGAGTGATGCAACACCATTACCATGTCAGCCAAAACCATTTTCAGTAATATGAGGGGTTGCCTTTTCCTTTCTGACCAGCATATAAGCAGTTCTTCCTGAAAGTTTTCTAGGTCTTCCAGGTCATGCCTTGAACTTCACAGTCAGGGGTGTAACAACAGCTTGTTGGGTCCCCCTGCCAGAAAAATATTCAGAGGGCCCAATTTTCCCCAGCTCCCCCCACCCCACCTCCCGGAGGAACACTGGGTCTGTTTCTTCTGTAGCTCTGCCACTGTTCACAGTTCCCCTAAATTCCATTTCTTGATGACATTACAGACAGTGAAAATTGCAAGCTGAGAATGTTTTGCAGGCTTTTTATAGCCCCTGCTTTGTAGGCATTAGTGTAATTTTCAGATCCTCATTCAGCTTCTAAGACAGTCATCCCCAACCAGTAGCTCGCGAGCAACATGTTGCTCTTCAACCCCTTGGATGTTGCTCCCAGTGGCCTCAAAAGCAGGTGCTTATTTTTGAATTACTGGCTTAGAGGCAAGTTTTGGTTGCATAAAAAACAGATGTCCTGCCAAACATTCTCTCCTGTAGGCTGCCAGTCCATATAGGGGTTACCAAAAAGCCAATCAGAGCTCTTATTTGACATCCACATTGACTTTTTCATGCTTGTGTTGTTCTCCAACTCTTTTTTAAATTTAAATGTGGCTCACGAGCAAAAAAGGTTGGGGACCCCTGTTCTAAGAGGAGCTCATAATTGTGGAGTGACAGCCAGAAGTTTGGTGTGTCAGGGATGTTCTTTATCACTGTGGAAGGGTGCCCAAATTCTTGTAATTTCTATTTTCTTTGTTCCAGTGTACTATTATACATACCAATGTACAATTGTACTACTTTTCACTTGCCAAATTAACTAAACATTTAATTAGCAAGGGGTTCCCAAACTGTTGCTTTCAACATAGGGATATAGAGCAGAAAACCCTTAGGACAGATGTGTGCAGCGTTATTGTTTTATACTTTCTGTATTCACATACAGTATATTAGAAAGCCACAAACACGACCAGTCTTGAGACAATAAAATATATTCTAAACTCATTAATATTACTGTACAGTTGTGTTAAAGTATTGCTGCGTATATTAAACTGAAGTTTTTTTCTCTTTTTCTCCTTCATTCCTTTGTGTAGTTCTTCCTAGGGAACCAGGTACAGTGTGTCCTAATGCTGCATCTTGCTTCCCAAAATAATCACCTGCTTACTCATAATATATATTTTGCTGTAATAATGTTCAATAGACTGAAATCTATTAATTGTTTATTTTCATAAATACTGGATGCAGAGCCACCCATCCAACTAAATGTGCTCATACCAGTGTGTTTGTTTATGATAATGATGCTTGATCACTAGAGCTACTGTCATTAGGATATGTTTACTTTCTGTCTGTGGTGTCATTGTAGCCAATGGCTGATTGGATCTTCATGTATGGTGTAATTCTAGAACAATGCCCTGTCTTTTATAATGGGCAAAAAAACCAGCTAACACTGCTTGCTTCAGTTTGTTTTTTGCCTAAACCAGTTGCTGTGTCACACTTGCAGTACCCTGCTTAGCAGAGTTTGGGAGGGGACCTCAAAGAAGTCTATTGATTCATTGGTCCTCTGTGTTGGATTTAGCTTTTAAGAGGGAAGTTTGCCTTGAAATACATTTCAGTATGTTATACATGGAGCTTTTCTAAGCAATGTTTAAATGAAATTTTTTGGAATTATTATTATTCAGCTTGCAAATTAATATGCTGTCAGTTGCCAGGGTCGCAAATTCCCCTGCATATAAACAACAGAGGTCTCAATTTTATAGGTATTCTTATTTATTCAGTCGGTTTAATCATCCTGCCTGCTCGATATAAAGCAGACCAATTTAAATGCCGGCCTTAAGCACATTTTACCATAACATATAAAAATTAAGGCTAATTGAAAATTTTAAAATAACCGCAAAACGTATCACACAGTATACTAACAACATATTGAAATACATTTTATTGAATTATCTTTATTACTAGCCAATTTAATGGATTGTATTTTAATATATTCTATATATTAAATAGTGAGATAAATAAGTTTATTGTATTAGCACCTCTATTTTTGGGAGAGGAGAGCATTTTGGTTGTTGCAAGACCTCCAGACAATTACTTCACTCTCAGAACTGTACTCCCCTTTAATTTGTATAGTATTGTTTAAAAAATCTACTGTTCTATACCATACTAAATGTTTATTTTAAGGTGAACTACCTCCTTAATAATTGACTTGGCAGAGACAGACTGTTTTTTTTAGTTCTTGTATATCACAACTTACACGAGCCCAACAGCCTGACAGCTACAAAAGCATGTAATTTTAACTGGTATTTATGCAATTTTACTTTGATTTTGCAGTGGTTCTAATTATGCCTCAAATATGATGATCATAACTGGAAACTAACCTCCATTTCCATAACTAATTACTTGGGATGTGGGCTACTATTCTAGATTTGAAATTAGATTCCTTCTTTGTAAATATGTTTGTGCATATCTTCAGCTTAGTATAAATATGCACACACATAATGTATATTTATATGTCTAATGTGCATATGTATATATTTGTGTAGCTATATATGTATGTTATTGCATACGTTTTGTATGGAAAGGGGGTAAACTGCATTAATTGCTGTGACTTAGTGTCAATTATTTTTACAGTTTGGCGACTCTCAGCAACTGCGTTTAGTCCGTATTCTAAGAAGTACTGTCATGGTCCGTGTTGGTGGAGGTTGGATGGCATTAGATGAATTTTTGGTGAAGAATGATCCTTGCAGAGGTAATAAATCACCTTTTTTACAGCTTTCCTGTTAAAATATGCATTGCATTTAAATATTTTTTAGTGTTTTAATGTATTGCTTACTGTGGCATGACTACAACATGCCACCCCCACCCTGCACAAAAAAAACTTTGGAGAGGCACAGCGCTCACAGTAATTGCTGACTAACATACACAGCACTTTGTTTTTCGAAGTTGCCTTGTGAGGAAATTCAGGCGATGAAGAGCTGCGTATGGATTCCCACTTATGATTTACTTTATTGCCGATGGGAAAGCAATTCGGCAAAGCTTGTCACGTGCAGTAGCACAAATTTAAACAGGGATTGCAGATCTCCCCATGTGCCATTATCCTTAATATTTCTCTCCATGGCCCAATATTTCAATTAAATCTTATCTAAAAACAAAATGCAGACATATACTGTGCCACAAAATGATGTATTGGATAGGCCTATGATCAACTCTGCGAATAAGAAAAATTACATTAGTTAAGCCTAATGATATATCCTAATGCTAATCTGTCAATTTTACTGTGGATTCAGGATATCCACAGTATAAATATAATGCATGTACAGTAAACCATGGCTGAGATGGCCTGTTCATCCTTCATCCATACCTGACTAAGCATGTCAAGGCTATATGAGAATATGGTGTGCAGCCATTTTGAACCTGCATCGTAGTACAGTAAACATAATCAGTGCCTAAAGCAGGCTGAAAAATTTGCATGTATCTTATCTCTTTTTCCTCTTTGCATATCTCTTTATTTCTTTCTTTTCTTAGTTCATCATCCTGGGAATAAATTAAAGAGAGCCGATTCCTTCTCTTCTATAGGTTTGAATTACCTTGCTTTGTAGAATTGCTTGCTTCACTAACCCTAAATACCTTTCTAGTGTAACTATGCAACCCTCAATTTCCCCAGAATATTTTGAGGTTAAAATGTTTTCTGTGTTAAAGTATGGTCATTCTGCTTTAAATGCACAGAAAATAATGGGAGCATGGCTTAAAGAGTCTGTCCTACCTTGTTTAGCTGGCTAAGATAGATATCCTACATAAATAATTGGAATATAAATATGTAATGTGTTAATTAGCATTATGGTGATATGAAAATGCCCACATCACTTTAAAAACCTGTTCTGGGTTATTAATATTTATTTTATACCTAACTCCTAACTATAGGGTGGTAAGTATCTTTCCTGGAAATACTATGCAACTCCAACCTGTCATATCCATGCCCCTCATTATCTTGATGCTTAACCTGAATGCATTGTGAAGCTGCTGGACTTGACAGGGGGCCACCTGACTTGTGCTGAACATAATTTGGATGGGGGGGGCATAGAAAAGACCTCATATTTGCAAACTCCAGGTTCTTGCATGGCAGATTACAAGTGCATAAACAAACCCCATGAATTTTGGACTTCTGCTGATTTGTAAGGCAAAAGGTCAAATCAAAGGGCTGAAGAGAATACTGAGAGTACCCAGGTCACAAACGAGATAGGGTCTGTAGGTTTGTTCTTAAGTTGAATGTGTATGTAAGTTGGTACATATATACATTTACTTATTAAATGCAACCTAGACAGCTGTTTGTTTTAATATAGTATCTATTTTTAATTTCTGTATTTACTTTTACCTTGTTGTGCTCTGCAGTAGTCAGCACACACCAGAGGGGGTTGGGATGGGTGGTTTATTGAAGCTAAATACTAATAAAGGCCAAGCAAACCACAGTACATTACTCTAATAGCCTCCATTTGTAAGTGTGAGTTGTATGTAAGTGGGGGTTTGGAACCCGAAGACAGCCTGTGTAGCAAAACAGTATAGATTTTATTTAAGACATAGAAGAGACAGAATGCATTCAGCATTAGTTCCATTTATTTTGCCTATGTTGAAATTGATTGTAAATACGTTTGTGCTGCCTTTTTTAAGGAATCAGTAACATTAAAAAGTGAAAATATGTTTTTATAGATTTGTGTCTATTCATTTAATACCTACAAATAAACTATTCCCTTGCAATATATGACCTTGTTATATGAGAATTTCAGACTGCAGCCCTGCAGAGCCGTAGAATTTGACCCTTTTGCAAACCCATTTTTTTCTGATGTTTAACCATTTGCCTTTTTGTCCTATTCATCGTGAATGATTCTCCAATGAATATAAAGTAGTAGTGTTTAGTAATGTTTCTGAAGCAAACAGGGTAACGGCAAAATATATTTAAATAAATATAAAGCAATTACATTTTTTGATGTGATACTCGTTGCGTAAGTTGATGCTATTTTAAATATGCTGCAGAAGGTTCAGGGAATAAGGCATCTATCATTCATGGCATTTCTTTGAGCACAAAACACTCTGCCCAGACTTTGCTGTTTGTGTACAAGAAAAACACTCTTTAAAAGCAGAACATATGTCTTCCCCCCATGAAATACCCCATGACAATTTTGCAGTGAATCTTAGGAATTGGGAACATTCAGTGTATGCTGATATTAGGCTTGTCAGTTGTGGGATTTCTGTGTTAACAGAAACAACACCAATCATCTCTGATCTGTAACCTGTGCAATGAGCACAGAATGTGATTTACCTGTCATTGCTCACATGGGCTGGATATCATCCCAAAATCTTAACGTGACATAGGACTTAAGAACATTTTCTGAACAAACACATTTGTACTGTACAGTATTGCGGCCCGACTGCGGCCTGGATTTTGCTTTGTCTTAAAGATTTAATTTGGAACTCTCTATATTGGGCCAAAAATAAACTAACCTTCAGCGGGCCTTGCCTGTGTGTTGTTATGCTGCTCTTGCTGAAAGTACATGTCTTGAAAGAAGAAGTTGTAATGGGGTAAAGCTAATCATTTGGGTGGAACAATTCATGTTAGCTTGTTTGCTATGTATTTTTGTTAAAAAATATAAATATTTAAGCATTGCACATAAACACAACGATTGGGCCTTAAACAACTTTTATTACAGTCTTATAGTAACAGGTTTTTCTTGTCTAATTGTGATTCTAACAGCAAAGTGTGTGCTAGTTCTAATTGCTGGTGTTTTGCTAAATACTAATAACACATTTTGCTTTCAGTAAGCTTTGTCTGCTATGGTAAAAATTCTTCTGTGAAAATTAATTCTGTTCATTTGCCCTGCAGCAAGAGGAAGAACAAATCTAGAGCTACGAGAAAAGTTCATTTTACCAGAGGGGGTATCTCAAGGAATGACCCCATTCAGGTCTAGAGGTCGTAGATCTAAACCATCTTCCAGGACTGCTTCTCCCACGCGATCAAGTTCCAGTGCCAGTCAGAGTAACCACAGCTGTACATCTGTGCCGTCCTCACCTGCCACTCCTGCTAGTGGCTCAAAGGTAAGTTCAGTGTGTCACAGAGCACAAGAACAAAAAATATGCAAACTTGGCTGAAGATTCATTTGCATGCTTGCTATATATCTGTAGCAATCCAGCCACACGTGGTATGTCAGAGTACATAAAAGGAGTCTATTCTCTTATATTATTTGGAAACAATTAATGAACTGTATTTGAGTAAGCAGAGCCTCTCTTCGTCAGGAGAAAACTTACTTTAGCAAAGCTCCGTTACATGTATGGCTGCTTCCTGCGGTTAATAGAAATCTAGTGTAGTTTTACAGTGGCCTGTGGAAAGGCCTAAGAATGTTGAACCCTGCACCACCCAAGCGATAAAAGAAAAGAAAGGATATAACATTTAATAAATAAAATAAACAAATTAGTTCTGTGATGTAACATTCTCTGCTTAAGTCACTGGACTGTAACTCAGGGCTTCTTTTGTTCCATATGTCCGATTTTTTCCTTGGGCAATACATTTTACATCTATATAATTCCAAAAATAGGTGCACACAGGGATTTATAGAACAATTATAATTTTGTTTGTTACATTTGAAAGAACTACCCCCTTTTATAAAATATAAGGATATTATAAGTTATCAAGGAGTTCCATGACCATATAAAAGCACGAAGCCTAAGGCTCAGGTCACGGAACTCTGAGGTGACTTCTAATATCTTCATATATTGCAACATGGGGCACTTTATTTATTACAATACACAAGTTTCAGTGAGTCATGTGACAGAAATGTCATCACTAAGCTCCAATTATAACCAATGACATCACTAAGCACCGTTTATAAGGATATCATTTACAGCAGGTGTGTCCATACTTTACTAATGTGAGGTCTACTTTAAGTGATATTTTTCAATTATGTTCTACATCCATAAAAGCATTGTTAGCATTCTGTTCCATGGAAAATATTACTTAAATATTATATTGATTTATGAGAAAATGTATATTGCTATAGTTAACAAACAACTATTCCTATTTAAAGGAAAACTATACCCCGAAAATGAATACTTGAGCAACAGATTGTTTATATCAAATTAAGTGACATGTTAAAGAATCTTACCTACCTGGTATATATATTTAAGTAAATATTGCCCTTTTACATCACTTTCCTTGAACCACCATTTCGTGATGGTCTGTCTGCTGCCTCAGAGATCACCTGACCAGAAATATTTCAACTCTAACTATAACAGGAAGAAGTGTGGAAGCAAAAGACAAAACTATGTCTGTTAATTGGCTCATGTGACCTAACTTTATAGTTTGTTTGGTATGTTTGTGTGCATCGTTGAATCCTAGGATCCCAGGAGGCTGTCCTTATTTTTTTAAATGGCTATTTTCTATTTAAGATTACCCAATGGCACATGCTACTAAAAAAGTGTATTATTATGAAAATTATTTATTTACATGAAGCAGGGTTTTACATACGAGTTGTTTTATGTAATATCTTTTTATAGAGACCTACATTGTTTGGGGGGTATAGTTTTCCTTTAACATAATATCTGAATGAAAAGTATGAAACAGGAGGGTGATTTAGACAAGCTGTTTTCTTGACAGTGTCTTAAGATCTACTGATCACCAGCTAAAGGTCTACTGGTAGATCCCGATCTACCTTTTGAGCTCCCCTGATTTACAGGATATTCATGGCTCTTGTGTAATATAGATATACTGTATATATATATAGAGAGAGAGAGAGAGAGAAGTTCGAAAACAAAACAGTGCTGCTTGCCAATATCAACGGATGGAGAACCAATGCGCATCTGGCGCATGTCCTGGTGGAGGAGGACCAGGTGCAGGTTTTGCATCTGTGCCTATTGTCCTTTAGTTATTCCATTGAAACTGAACTGAATATTTATTTTATATATTTG
Source organism: Xenopus borealis (assembly GCA_024363595.1). NCBI lineage: Eukaryota > Metazoa > Chordata > Amphibia > Anura > Pipidae > Xenopus > Xenopus borealis. The sequence continues at coordinate 87,951,540 of CM044433.1, forward strand.
TAAATAGTTATCTCATTTCTTAATATATCCTTATTGCATATGTTAATGATATAGAACAGCCTCAGGTCATGTAGCTATACTTGCAGCAGGTCCTGTATAAACAAGTATATAAGCATACATAACCTGTCATAGGTGTTAGGGGGACGAAACAGAAAATGGCTGGACCCAAACAGTGATTCATGGCGCCACAGACCAGTAGTCGTATATAGGTTGAGGGAGTGAAGAATCTCCTTTACTCCAAAAATAATTCATTTTTCTGCAAAAGTGGCTAAAGCTGTGGGTTAGTGTGCATAGTAAGATGAGATGGTGTGCATGATCAACAACTTTTGAGCTGATTCAAGAGCTGCAGCTTGGTTCTAAATATTGGTCCCCCAAATAGGATATTTTGCTAGCCATGATAATCGTGATACCATTCTAATATGTGGTTTTATCGCTGTTATCTATATTTTTGTCAACTAATTTAAAGTCTGCATTACTGCTTCCTAACATCAGTCTGTGTGTGACCTGGAAAAGAACAATATAAAAGATCACTGAAGACTGAGCTTGTCAGCTGCCTATTTCCTTTCCCTTATGTTGTTTTTAACTTTTTATTTGGAAGTTATTTTCTGCGTGATTTTCTTTCATCCAAAATTCATCTTTGCTCATCGCCATTGCATTTATTTGTCTGCTGCAACCCCTCCAACAGACTCCACAGCATCTCTCTCGCTGTTATGAGAAACCCTGGCTTGTAAACAGCAAAGCTAGCACTCCTATTAGGTGGGCTGAATATCCAGACTTCCACACCCCATCGCCTGAGGTAGAGTATGGTCCTTGGATCCTTGGAGATCCTGCCCGCCCTTTTCCATGCTGCTCTTTTTATAACAACTCCTGATCATGCTTGCACTATGCTGACTAATTGCCCTGTAAATTAATGGGGGACTTTTGATGATGCGTGTTCTGATGTAAATAATAACTTTCTCTTGGGAATAAAATATTTCTCATATATTCTAAAATATTTGATGTTCTCTAACTTCAAAATTACAAGTTTCTCTACTAAAAAAAACCTTGAATTTACTATTCTAGTAACAGATGCATGAAACAAATTCTAGTTTGAAAAATGATAACTTTCACAAATGGTTTTAAATCAATAAGTACATTTAAAAAAGTCTAGGTACTTGTACTTTATAGGTTGTTTAAACTTAGTTGCATGCTTATTATGGGTGTTTGAAACTGCTTGAAATGAACATTAAATCCAATATACAAATTGCATTAACATTCAGTTTAAATGTTTCAGGAGTTTATCAAGTAAGTATGACACTCTAGCCTACTGAATTATGACAAAACCATAAGGTCACCATGTACAGGGGTGACCCGGAAACAGCATGGGACCAATTGGCCCACAGTCCGAATGGACAGATATTGTACAAGGGACCATACACAGTGTGGCTGCCATTCTGTTGTTTGGAACTCCTCATCTGCTGATGCACCATTCACTGGCCAACTTGGTGCAATGGAAAATTAGATTTTTCAAATATTTTCTATTTATGATTACCCAATGGCACAAGCTACTAAAAATATGTCTAATCTTTGAACTGGTAGATATCATTAGTACATGGTTATTGGTTAGGATATTTAGGCCTGCAAAATAATAATGAATTGCTACACATAAGCTCAGCTTTCAATAGTTGATAACAAATTAGGTGGCATTTTGTTGTTTCAGGAACAAAGATTTATCTGGTATATTAACTTGCCATATATTTTAGCTATTGTAGCTGCATAGACCAACTAGAGCTTCTCCATATACTGCATTAAATGTAATATATACTTCTAATATGTAATTAAGGTGTTTTTTAGGTTTAGTCTGCCACTAAGTTGTTATGTTAAGTCTGCCATTAAGTTCTTATGTTAAAGGGGAAGAAAGCTACAGAGGCATTTTATTGCCAATAGATTAGCTGCAACAGTGCAAGCTAGAATGCTATGTTTACTCTGTAGAATGTTTTTTACATCACAGTAAACAGTTCTAGAAGCTCTCTTTGTTTAGGATAGTGGCTGCAGTATTCGCTTGGTGTGACATCACTTCCTGCCTGAGTCTCTCCCTGCTCACTTATAGCTCTGGGCTCAGATTACAGCAGAGAAAGGGGGGGGGGGTGAGAGAAGAGGATCAAACTGAGCAGGCTCACACCCTGGGCAAGGAGATTAAGGGTAAGGGCACATGGCAAGATTCAGTGAGATTTAGTCACCTGGCGACTAATCGCCTCTTCATCTGGGCAACAATCTCCCCAAACTGCCTTCCCGTGCCATACCACCAGCTTGAATGTAAAATCGCTAGCGGTATGGCACTCGCGGTGCTTCGTTGTCCAAAGTTGCCTCACAAGGAAACCTCGGAAAACGAAGTGCAGCGAGTGCCATACCGCTAGCGATTTTACATTCAAGATGGCAGTATGGCACGGGAAGCAGTTTGGGGAGATTGTTGCCCAGATGAAGAGGGGATTAGTCGACAGGCAACTAAATTTCCCCGAATCTTGCTGTGTGCACTTGCTAAAGCTGGCCATAGACGTAGCAATTACGATCTTTCTCGGAAAAGATCTTTCCAAGAAAGATCGTTCGTTTCAACACACACGTGTAGAGCTGAATCGTCAGATATACAGGTAGAAACAATAGAATTCTACTTGTATCTGACGACTCAGCACTACCAATGGCCGATGTTCAGGGAGCTTCCAAAGGCATCCGATCAAAATGTTCCGTCCAGCCCGATCAACCAGCCGACCGATATCTTAATCTTCTGACGATGTCGGTCGGCTCATTTCCCACCATACACGCACCAAATATCGTACGAAAATTTGTTTCGTACGATATTATCTGTGCGTCTATGGCCACCTTTTACCCTTAAGCTGAAGGCTGAAAATCTGATGCCCATGTGTACACAATAGAAGGAAAGAAATGCTGTGTTTCTTTTGACAGAGGACTCCGAGCAGCATTACTTTGATTGTTTACTGTTATATTTAGGTGGACCTTTCTGATAAGACTTTCTTTCTCCTTTAATTGCTTGTATTTCAATGTATACAATCCGGAGCAAAGCATCAAATCAATATTTTTATATTGAAACCGAGAGGTTCACCTGGTTTTTAACTACTGAGTTTACATTTTGAGATGATTTATGGTTACATCTATACAAAACACAGTTTTCCTCTTTATATGTTTTCAAGCTGCAACATTTTCTGCACATTTTGTGATTGTGTTAGTTGTACACACATGTGCATGCAAAACACAATGCAGCGCATAGAAATTTTTGTTTGCAAATTCACACTCATTTATTGCTTGAACCTTCACATTGATCACAAAGCGCTCATAAACGACTATTTTTGCTCACAGATTTAATTAATCAATAATTATAGCCAGTTAAATACTTCTGTAAATGTTGAACCAAAATGTAACTGTTGTCTTTGCTTGAAGGTAACACCAGCTCAAAGCAGCAAATTAAAGAAAGCTGCTGTTCACACAAGCCGTTCATCCTTGACTGGGGAGACACCCACTTCTTCAAGTGCCAAGTCGGCAAGAGCTGGTAAGATCTGACTGCTGGAATAAAGGTGGCCATACATGCCAACAGACCAAGTCGGCAGCTTATTGGCCAGTGTATGGGGCCGTGCAATGGGCTTTACCGATCAGCATCTGGCCGAAAGTCGGCCAGATGTCGATCAGGTGGGACTAAAAATCCCATACGGTCCCGCTATCCAATCGCCCATATCTCCTCTATTGTGATCCGATCATTGGTCCCTACGGGCCCTCAATCGGATTACCCCAATATCGCCCACCTTAAGGTGGGCATATCGGGAAGAGATCCGCTCGTTTGGCAAAAGAGCGGATCTCTGTGTTTGGCCACCTTTATGGACATTGTGTCTTTATGTACTATAAATGGGTATCTATTTACAGATATTTTTGTGTGTATTCTGTTGAGAGTGAAAAATCAACTTGACTATTATGGTTATACTTCATTCTTAATTACCTCAGGAAGCAAAGCTCAAACTCAACAACAAAAAAGTTAATAATCCACAAAATCAGCTATTTTTAAGTCATATAAATAAGGATAATTAGAGACTGCAGTTCTATTTGCCACTGTACTGAGAGTAAGGGGCTATGTATACTTGACTAATGTTGTAAGGCCAGTAGGTACAATTAGTATTCTGTAGTTCAGCATTAAAACATTAAGCATATTAATGCTAAACATTTCCTGTTTATTTGGCCTAGTCCTTGGAATAGTAATATCAGAAAGAGCAGTGGCCCCCAAACTTTTTTGGACCGGTGTAAAAGCAACATTTTTTGCAGGGGGGGGGTGTCCAGCGGCAAGTTTGCAAGCACCTGTGTCCAATTCGGCACTACGTTAATTTTGGGCTGTTCTGGCGGCCTGTTTCTGGGCTGCGGCCCAGCGGTAGAGGACCTCTGAGCTAGAGATTCATGTTCTGCACAGACATTGATTTTATTTATGGGAGCAGTTTACTAAGCTTTAGGGCTATTGCACATGCCCCGTTCAACTGCCAAGAGCTCTGCCGGGTGTTCTCTGACATTATGTGTGCAGTAGTCCACAGTGGAGGGCGTTGGAACAAATGACTAGAAGTCATGGGATAATGATTCTCTGTTCAGCTGAGTCGTCTATGTACCAAGTTGTGGAAACCTGGCATAATGAGCAAGGTATGTTTTATATAAAGTCAGCTTTGGAGTTCTTAGTAAGAACATATGTAAGAATCTTGCTGAGTTACACAGTAGACCAACACATAGCAGTGTGATTTAATCAGCAGCATCTTTTATAGTCAGGGGGATGAGGGATCGTAGCTGTCCTGAATTTAAACAGAGTAGCAAAACATGCTCATTAGATACATGTAGTTACCAGTATAGGCCTTCTCCACATTAGAATAATAGTGGACAATGTCTAATAGGTGGATCTATCCACAGTAAAGTCAAGTTCAGTAGCACTGGGAATGAGTAGCCTATAGGCACCAGAGAGTGGTGATATGTATTGTGTTTTTGGTGGATTGGAGTGGTTTGCAAGTCGTTGTCCTATGTATGAAGTCCAGGTTCTTCTCTAAAGCTGCTTAGGAAATAAATGTTGCCATGCATGGAGCTTTCCTGTTCTTTGCTACATATTGGTTACTGTGATAATTTATAGTTCTATATTCTGTTTATCAGAGATTTCTACTAATAACAATATCACGTCTATACCAGATCCAAAGAAGAGTGCAAGTCGTGCAGGAAGCCGGGCCGGAAGCCGGGCAAGCAGCAGGAGGGGAAGTGATGCCTCTGACTTTGATCTTCTTGAAACACAGTCAGCATGTTCAGATACGTCAGAGAGCAGCGCAGCTGGGGGCCCAGGGAGCTCCCGAAGGGGACTATCCAAACCTTCCAAAATCCCAACCATGTCCAAGAAAACCGCCAGCACTCCCAAAACTCAAGGAACCAAGAGATAGTTCTCCTCCCCCCTTTCCCCCAAAGTAAATATGCGGCACAAGGAAGAGACTCACCCTAATGGGGTTGTCTCTGAGATTTTCTATCATGCACTGTACATCTGGATGTACGCTTATTCTACAAGGGGAATTTTTATTGTCTAAACATGTATACAAAAGAATTGTTTCAAACTGCCTTATTTGTTTCTTTTGTATGTTACTACTTCCATGTGAATATTTCTGTAGATATAAAGCCTCATTATGTGAATTCCTGGGGAACTTCAGGGACACAAGTATAGATTTAGAGAAGATGAAGTGTAAGACAGAAGAGTATGTATGTAACTATCAGTGGGCTATGAGAACTGCTTTTTTTACGGGTTAATATCCATGGACAACACTACTAAAAATTCCTCTTTTGTACATGTACAATAAATTGCATAGAGGCATCAGGGAGCTACACTAGATTCCTGCTATTTAAGATTTAATCTTTAAAGTGAGATTAGTTTCTGAATTTACAGCACTTGCACATTGCTTTTCTCTTATAGTAAAAATAGCAAGTTTCCTACAGCAACTGTCATTTTAAAGGACTACACCACCTAGTGTTTGACAAAACCTTTCCGTGTGATGGCCCAGCATACAGCGTGTGCTACTCCTCTGCCACTTTGTATACATCTGGATCCAGCTGATTTCTAATTGTAAACTACATTTGTTTTATTTATCTCTGTAGGACTTTCTTATTTATTATTTAAATTGTCATTCCACTTAGAATTTGTGTGAAACATTAATTTCTGTAGACAAACACTCACATCAATGAAACAACACTCACAGCACAGTTTCTTCCTCAAATTAGTTTGCTGGTGCCCTGTGAAAGGCAAAGCCCTGAGGATGAAATGGTAGAACGAGTGGTCTCTCATGCAAAGAATTTTGTGTTCTGGCCAGGCTGCTGTGTGATTTTTTTCAATTAGTTTGTAACAGAAATTGACTCTGTACCCATGAACTGTTAAAAGAGACACCTTTTGTATTAAAATTGCTTGCAGTAACAACACCAGGTATTTTGTGTGGAACGCGTCTTTTCTTCTAGGTAGGAAGTCAGAAAACATAATCGACGTGGGTTGGGACTTCTGAAAAGACAGTGGAAAAAATTGTAACGGGGAAGGGATTGATACGTTTCTCAGCTGTTCAGTTTTGATTATTTGCTGGATATGTGCTATGCATTTTAGCCACTAACTGAGGTATTCTCTCATGTTGCATCTTATAAGCTATCCAATGGTTTAATAGTGTTCATCACTGTGCTTCCTTGACCTTACATCAACAGTGTTGTTTACCTATTGGCTGTTGCAGAATGTTGACTTATAGTAATATGTGTTTGCATTTACTGGAAAATCTTGTGCACAGCATGTTTTAGATCACAAACGTCCTTCCTTGTGTTAAATTACAGAGACAGACTAAAAATAATGTATTCACAAATATGCCTACAGATGCTCCAATTCCTACCATGTTGCCAGATGCATTCAAAGCAGTGTGTTTAATAAAAACTGCCATTTAGTGGCCTACTCCAGAGATGCACAAAGGTTCTACAGTGGATTTTAGTATCACTGTAACATCAGCAATGGTTACTAGAGAAGTAGGAAAAAAAAAACAGATTTATTAGCAGAAGCAAATGTAACCAAGTATTAGAATGGTATCATTATACCAGTCCATTAGTCATTAAGTCCATATATACTGGGGCCAGCAAAAAAAAAAATTCTGATGAATTATGACTTTTAAAACTCATAATTATGACTTTTAATCTCATAATTATTAGGGATGCACCGAATCCAGGATTCGGTTCGGGATTCGGCCAGGATTCGGCCTTTATCAGCAGGATTCGGATTTGGCCGAATCCTTCTGCCTGGCCGAACCGAATCCTAATTTGCATATGCAAATTAGGGCCAGAGAGCTAAATCACGTGACTTTTTGGCACAAAACAAGGAAGTAAAAAATGTTTTCCCCTTCCCACCCATAATTTGCATATGCAAATTAGGGTTCGGATTCAGTTCGGTATTCGGCCAAATCTTTCGGGAAGGATTCGGGGGTTCGGCCGAATCCAATATAGTGGATGTGGTGCATCCCTAATAATTATGACTTTTAAACTCATAATTATGACTTTTAACCTCATAATTATGACTTTAAAAAGTCAAAATGACTTTTTAAAGTAATAATTATGAGTTTAAAAGTCATAATTATGAGATTTAAAGTCATAATTATGAGATTTAAAGTCATAATTTTGACTTTTTAAAATCATATGAGATTTAAAGTCATAATTTCGACTTTTTAAAGTCATAATTATGAGATTAAAAGTCATAATTATGAGATTTAAAGTCATAATTATGAGATTTAAAGTCATAACTATGAGATTTAAAGTCATAACTATGAGATTTAAAGTCATAGTTATGACATTTAAAGTCATAATTTCGACAGTCACAATTATGAGTTTAAAAGTCATAATTCATCAGAATTTTTTTTTTGCTGGCCCCAGTGCTCTTCTGTACATATACTTAGATACCTAAGCATTGCTATGAAAAAAGATTCACATGTATACAGGAACTGGTTGTTCTCTATATGCCATATTTGCAGTGGTTAGCATTGCTTCCTTGCAGCATTGGGGCATTCAGCTTGATTCCAGCCAGGATACTGTCTGCAGGGTGACTGTATGTTCTATTTGTGCTTCCATGGGTTTCTTCTGTGTACCCCCAGTTTCCACTCTCCAAAAACATACAAGAAAACTGACTCACACAGTGTATGCTATATGGACCTTAGGTTGTAATCTTCACTGGGGCAGTGACTGTTGAATGATGAAAAATTACTGTAAAGCTCTGCAGAATATGACAGGGATATACAAGTAATATGTATGGCATTCATTTCTAATATTCTTTCAGGAGAATGCTTGTTTCATTTTTATTCAGCCCAGGACTTGGTTATCCTGTTTTATTCAAAAGTCTGAATGATACAGGTATTGGACCCATTATTCAGAGCAGGTACGGACTGAGAATTAAAATAGGCCCTGGCATTTCAGGTACAAAGAGGCCCAATCAGCCCACTAAATACTGACTTGCTATGAGACCTTATAGCAGCCCACCACAGATTGCTAGTCCGGGCCTTATCCAGAGTGCTTGGGTTTTCTGGGTAAAGGTTCTTTCTGTGAACTGGATCTGTATACCTTGACTATTAGAAAAGCATGTAAACATTAAATCAACCCAGTAGACTAGCTTTGCCTCCAATAATAATTGATTATATCTTAGTTGGCATCAAGTACGGGTATGGGATCCGTTATCCGGAAAACTGGTTATCCAGAAAGTTCTGAATTATGGAAAGGTTGTCTCCCATAGACTCCATTATAATCAAATAACTCAAATTTTTAAAAATTATAACACAGTAGCCTGTGCTTGATCCAAACTAAGATATAATGAATCCTTATTGGAAGCAAAACCAGACTATTGGGTTTATTTAACGTTTACGTGATTTTCTAGTGGTCTTAAGGTATGAAGATCCAAATTATGTTAAGACCCGTTATCCGGAAAGCCCCAGTTCCCGAGGATAATAGGGTCCGTACCTGTACAAGGCATGGTTTTATTATTACAGAGAAAAGGTAAATCATTTTTAAACATTTGGATTATTTGAAGAAAATGGAGTCTATGTAAGACTTTCTGTAATTCAGAGCTTTCTGGATAATATGTTTCTGGATAACGGATTCCATCACTTGCTTCCCCCCCCCAGATTGACTCTGTAAAAATAGAAACACAAGGATCTGGGTCTTCTCACTACACTACAGAAATAACTATTTATCTTTGGGGTCTCCTGTGCCACCCATCCATATTATAGCAATTTTACTGAGTTTATTGTGAGTGCTCACACATCAAGGAATCCTTGGTGGAATGAGTGAAAACCCTGGGTCCTGGTGTTTTTTTTATTTACCTAAATATAAATTTAGCACCACCCCCTTCCTATCGGTACATTTGACTTTGTTCTTTAATGCTTGTGCAGCATATTAGGATATCAATACTGATACAGGGTGTAACAGTCTGCTATTGATTCTGTTTAAATTATATGTTTTGTTTCTGGCTGTTCTCAACAGAGTCTGAACTAAAAAGACACTTCAGTGTGTGCACAGTCTTAACAGAAAGTATCACACAGTATCACAGTTTTGGAGGCAGGCTCTCTTGAAATGCATACGCAGTGTTGTAGAAGAGGAAGTCAGTAACTTTCTTCCTCATTAGACACAGGAAGTATCATTGCAAAAAGCTCTCCAGCCGGTTATATCTGTCTGCTATACCACACCTCAGACATTCAGTCCTCTTTTACCCCTACCTTGTACTTATCACTTCAGTATTTCCATTTCTTTGTGGCCTTGAACCATTTGTCATTGGCCTCTGTTCACTGATACCAGTGCCTGTGTTTCCAGCAAACACCCCCCTCCTATCTTCCTGGGCACACAGGTTGTGATGGAGCTGTGGAGGCACTGTACTCGTTGGTTGATCCAATGCCGAGTACTTCCTCCAAATCACCGTGTGACTCTGGATACTGCTCAGGTTTGTGACCTCGCTCAGGCACTTCGGGATGGAGTTCTGCTGTGTCAGCTGCTCAACAATCTCATGCCGAATGCTGTCAACCTTGGTGAGATTAACTTGCGGCCTCAGATGTCCCAGGTATGTAATTCGTTAGGCTGAATTGACCTGGGGATTTCATTTTGTATTCATGGTTACAGTGTGTGTTTTGCCTTCATAACAAACAATGTATGAATACACCAGAAACGGAGGAGGAAGATGCCTTCCATCTTTAGTCGAGCTGACTTTGAGCAGTCTGACAATGGCTAATGTGACTTGCAGGTTGTCTTTGTTAATCCTTTAGCCTTATCTGGGAATTGATCTCTGATTTTGGGCATGTTAGGGCCTTTTAATGGGCTTGGTTCACCTTTGATTTAATATTTAGTATGATGTAAAGAGTGATATTCTGAAAGAATTTGCAAAAGGTTTTCATTTTTTACCATGCATTGATTTGAATAAGAGATTGGAATATTAATGATAGAGGCCTGAATAGAAATATAGGTGTAACTATAGAGGAAGCAGATCCTGTGTTTGGGGGGTGAACTCATGTGAACATGGACCGGGGGGGGGGGTCTGTAGTATAGTTCTCTATTTTTGTGCGGGTTGCTTGGCACACACTAGGTACACCACTCAATAGAAGAATATTTAAGAAGTAGCAATAACATTAGGGATGCACCAGATTTGAGTTCAGGATTCTGTCTTTTCAACAGCATTTGGATTTGGCCAAAACAAAGAGCCTGTCAGAACCGAATCCTATGTAACCTTTTAGCACAAAAACAAGGAAGTTTAAACTTTTTTAACCCTTCAATTCAGTAATCAGCATTAAAGTTTCGAGATTCGGCTTAATCCCAAAATCATGGATCCGGTGCATTCCTAATAATACATTTGTAGATTTACAGAAGAAGAAGGTAAATAATTCCAAAACTATAAAAATGAAGGCCGGTTGAGAAGTTGCTTAGAATTAGTCATACTATTTAATTTAAAGGAGTGCCACCCCTTTCACACACCACATTCATCACAATCATTTCTTTATAGGGAACAAGAAAATCTTTCTTATTTTACTGTACATTTAATGTGTATCACATTCCAGAGGACTTCTGTGACCTTTTCAAGGAAATCAAATGTACTTGTTTTTTGACTTTGCTGCACAGCCTGGCACATGACCATAGCAAGGGCAAATACCCATTCTGTCCCTTTCATACGCCGCCCCCCCCCCCCCCCCCCCCTATACCCAATAAAAGACACACCACACCATTTTATTCCGAATGGAAATAAATTCTGGCCACAGCTTTATTGAACATACACAGAAAACCTTTTTGAACAAATTGAACATACATGACAATAATATGACATGCACAAATTAATTCATAAAATTAACATTTTAACCTGTTCCCTGAGTCCCTGGCAATGTACCATAAAGTTGCAAATTTATTGTACCGGCCACCATCCATCCTATTTCTCCGTCATGGTGGGTACGCAAAAAATTTTGTGCCAACTCCCCTTAACAACCACCTCCCAGAGACCCCTTGCTCTTAGAGAGGACTTTACCAATAACTCCCATGCTCTGACCATCCAGAGTATCTCCCATCTCACTGAACACTCCCTTTCCTTGCCAGGGACCCGCCCCCCTTCTAAGCTGTAACACTCATACTCCCCTACCACATTGGGTTCAAAACCCCCCTGACTACCACTTTACACCCTTTTTAACCATACCCACCTAAATCACTCCCTTGCCACTGCTGTGACGACTAGCACCAATAGATGTGAACCGTGTAATCCATTATCCAACAAGAAGTAAGCTAACAGAAAACAAAATTGAGGGAGGGAGGGTGGGACTCTGAAATTCCTCTCGGACAAAATGGATGCCAGTCTTGTCCTCCCCCAGACCTTATACCGCCCTAGCTCCTCCCACGACCTATGTCACTTCACCCTCCACATTCTGCCTAGCTACAGCCTGGATTGCCCTGCTCCTGTCATGTGCATCATCGCTGTACAAGACAGCTTTTTGCTTCCTTGACCATAGCAAGGGCAAATACCCATTCTGTCCCTTTCATACCCCGCCCCCCCCCTATACCCAATAAAAGACACACTACACCATTTTATTCCGAATGGAAATAAATTCTGGCCACAGCTTTATTGAACATACACCGAAAACCTTTTTGAACAAATTGAACATACATGACAATAATATGACATGCACAAATTAATTCATAAAATTAACATTTTAACTGACCTGTTCCCTGAGTCCCTGGCAATGTACCATAAAGTTGCAAATTTATTGTACCGACCACCATCCATCCTATTTCTCCGTCATGGTGGGTACGCAAAATTTTTGTGCCAACTCCCCTTAACAAGAACCACCTCCCAGAGACCCCCTTGCTCTTA
>CM044433.1:87969443-88003384 GCA_024363595.1 Xenopus borealis
CTCGCTCCTGGCGCCCCCTGCTCCGCTGATAGCTGTGAAGACGGACTCCTTCTGCTCCTTCTATTCCTGGGGCCGCCATCTTCCGAGGGACTCAGCCGCTCCGGTGCCCTCGCTCTTCTCGTCCTCGGGAGGGAAAGGTAATTGCTGCCAGCTGCTCCTGCACCCACGCATCGCCTTTTTCTCCCGCTTGGCTCGCTATCCGCTGTAGTAGCTCTGCTATTGCCGCCATTCTCCTTGTCTCTGACTCTGAAATTCCTCTCGGACAAAATGGATGCCACTCTTGTCCTCCCCCAGACCTTATACCGCCCTAGCTCCTCCCACGACCTACGTCACTTCACCCTCCACATTCTGCCTAGCTACAGCCTGGATTGCCCTGCTCCTGTCATGTGCATCATCGCTGTACAAGACAGCTCTTTGCTTCCTTTCCACTTGTACTTCCTGTTACCCAGTATATTGTGCAGCCACATCACAGGATGGGAGCAAAGTGTCAGCTGCACCGCGTTACAAAAAGCATCTGTGATATGGCATGTCTGAGCTCGGTGAAATTATTTGGAGGTGTATTTTGAACTTACTTTGCACCCACATATTGGCTACCTAGCTTGGCTATGCTACCATGGTGCTTTAATAAACCACCACTTCCAGCAGACTGGGTCTTTAGCTTTGTGCAACAGGGTCAGGTGCCTTGACATTATTTTTAAATGAAATACAATGTTCTAGTCTGCTCTATTACTAAGGTTGCTCTGATACAGTATAAATTAACGTGATGATTTAGATCAAAATATTTGATTTAATTTTCGCAATATCATGTAGACTCTGAAGGTGTGCTGCAAGCGGTACAATTTTTCAATAATTTATAAGGATGAAAGAAGACTTTTTTTTTTTCAAGGGGAGCAATGTTCCCTATAATTCCTTCTTGGCTATATGCACAAAATAATTCTTTAGCGCACACATTTTATACACGTGTGTGCTCCCGCACAAGTGCACAGCTTACTGGGGAACATTAAAGCTATACTATGCAGGTTTTGTCCAAGTAAACTAGATTGTCCCATTTTAATATTGCTTGCTTTTTTTTTTTTGCTATTTCTTCAACCAAGGTAGTTGAAAAATGTGGATTTATGAGAATGCTTGATGAAAACTAATTTAATGGGTTTATACTGATTGCAAACAACCATATACAGTCTTGATACATGCATTTGATAGGATTCATTTGTCATATGTAGGGCAGGCTGCAAAGTGCAAACACTGCACTTTACACCCTGCCCTGCACTCTAAAACAATTGCTGTAAAGCTCTGCGCTCTCCCTTTAAATAAAGTGCTGCAGCACCATATTCATAAGGGGCAAACAAGAAGAGCCTTGTAGGTGACCCCCTCCCACCTACTAACTGTCCCCTAACACCTACTAACTGTCCCCTAACAAGGGTTTCTGTAAATAAATGTGGTCATGACATTTTTTTCATAAAGGGTATCTCTATATAAACCTCAAGTAAGGAATGGAACTAGCAGAATTGTTGCCTCATGCACAAACATTTTAGATTTTATTAGTGCAGAATAGCTGTTGTGCTGATGTAACAAATGGACTTTAAAATGAGCCATCTGAACTATGTCCAGTTCCTGAGTGAGACTGGAGAGCTCGATAGATACCAGTGTTCACTAGTTTTTGGAGAAATGTAGATATTTCATAATGTCAGTAAAACAAAGTGCCAAGTTGGCAACAAATATTTGTCATTTTTAAGAAAAAATATTTCACAGTAGTATTTCCTATTGCTCATTTTATTATTTCAATCATTGTTGGAGAAATGCAAGTAGTTCTGTGTCAAGAAAGAGGAAGACCGATCAGGCCTGTGACTGATTCAGTTGCTGGGAACAGTCCTATAATGTCAAGAATGAAACTGAAACACCTTGTATTTTGTTCCAAAGGCTGTCTTAAGCACTAGAGTGTCATAATTATAAAAGAAGTCGCTAGACCGTGCCAATATGTTTCACAGCACTGTATAACTGGTAGGATGCATATATATTTCATACAAATACAGACTTGTACAGAAGGGACATAGGGTCCTTATTATCAGAACTTGCAATCTTAAAGTTTAGTGTGTTACTTGGATATATCTCATTTATATGTATGGTTCCCTTTAAATTCCATGACTGGATTTATTAGCCACTTCCCCTACCCTTTTTTCCCATTGGTGTTTGGTTCTTTAAATACTGACATCATATGTAACTAAGGTTAAGCATATGATTAAATGTCAGATGTACATGAAACGCATAAAGCCTAACATGGTTGCTTAAATATTTTCTGCTTTTTAAACGGAGTCTCCTGGTCTGATCTGCAAGTGGATCCCCAGGATAAAATAATCCAGCCCACATTTTTTCACTCAAACTCCATTCCAACTAGTATTTCCATTTTGAGTGGTCAGCTAAAATGCCCATTTCGGTACCCACACAGATACTAATAGTTTACCCCAGGTAAGGACGCACCAAATCCAGGGCTTGGTTTGAGATATGACCAAATCCCACCTCTATTTGCAGGACTCTGATTGGACCAAATCCTTAAGCTTTGGATTCCGTTTATTACAGTAATGTTCACAGGAGCTTCCTGGTGCTATGGCTAATGGAAGTGGAGATTGTTGTGGCAGCAACATCAAACTGCCCCCTGTAAAATAATTTTTTCACAGATGATGTGGCTAATGTATGTACTGTTTGCTTAATGTTTTAGGGTAGTGACACACGGGCAGATTTGGGGAGATTTAGTCACCTGGCGACTAACTGAACTGCCTTTCCATGTCTTCCCCTCCTGTATAATGAAGAGTCACCTGTGTTAAGCACACGCGGCTGTTCATTTTCTCAAGTCACCCAAAGTTGCTTCTCGAGGAAAATTCGGGCGACTTTGGAAAACGAAGCACTGCGTGTGCTTACCGAACGCGACTCTTCATTATAGCGGAAGGGAACACACGCGAAGGCAGTTCGGGAAGATTGTTGCCCATAAGAACAGGCGACTAAATCTCCCCGAATCTGCCCGTGTGTCACTACCCTTATAGAGCATTGGCAAGTCCCGATGTAAAGCTTCTGTATAACTTGATAGTCAAGCAGTGAAAAAACAATTTTTTTAGATACTTAGGTACTGATTTACTAAATTCACGTGAAGGATTTGAAGTTCGATCGAATTTCGAACGTAGGATTTCTTCGTTTGGTCGAATATGTGAATTTTGGCATATTCGATCATCGAATAGGGAATGGTCGAACGATCGAATACATTCAAATAGAGTCGAATGGACGAATATTCGATCATTCGACCAGCGAAGGATTTTCATTTTTAAGTTTATTCGATTGCCTACTTCGGCAGATTGGACCTACCAAATTGCAGTAGAAGCCTATGGGAGCACTCCCATAGGCTTCTGAGGCTAAGTCCTGATCGAATAGGATTCGCACGACCGAAGTCTTCGATCGTTCAAATCGTAGGTATCATTCAAACGATCGAATGATTTCTTCGTTCAGTTGAATGATTTATTCGACTGATCGAATAGATTTGTATTCGATCGTCGAATGATCAAATATCGAATAAAAGGTAGCCTAGAACTATTCGATAATCCATTTCTATTCGATATTCGATCAGCATTCGATCGTCGAATGCTGATCGAATATCGAGTAGAAATGGATTATTTTTGGGGAATAAGAGTAAATTTGCCCCTAACTGTTTATATATTTTATTTATTCATTACTAGTAATTCTCCTGCTGTAAACTAACACATTGTCCAATCTCAGAGTGAACGCAGAAAATTATTGGAGCCTGGGTAAAATTAGGTTTAGGGATATGTTTCCACAATAATATAGTCCCAAATTCCGTGTGCCAAATATTGTGGTGCTCTTATCTGGAAGCTCTGTTGCATAAGACAGCTTCGTTAGACAATATGAACTATGGGAAAATCAGATGGCACTCATGCAGCAGTTGTGCTAATACCTTTGGTGCTTTATTGAGATCTCCACACAATGTTTTGGGGGCTCCTCCCCCTCAGCAGCAGCCTGGAACAGGTCTGGACTAAGAATCAAAATAGGCCCTGGCATTTCAGGTAAACAGAGGCCCAAACAGCCCCCGCCAGCCCACTAAATACTGACTATTTATGGCACCTTATAGCAGCCCCTCTGGCATTTGCCAGAACTCACAGACTGCCAGTCCGAGCCTGGCCTGGAATATTCATATATCAAACAGGCAGTTAACCTTGGGAAGCACACATAAACTATTTAACATCTCAAAAATTGCCCATCCACTGGATCTGGAAAAAAGATGTTTACCTGAGAGCAGAACTACAGAGGAAGCAGACCCTGTGGCTGCAGGGGGGCCCAAGAGGTAAAGGGACCACATGAGGCCCTAATTCATATACAATTTCAATAAATGTCGGTAAAATAAGTCAACTGCCTGAGAGTCACGTGGTTTCACTGATAGTTGTATCATATAGCAGAACCACTTGACTCTAAGGTAGAAATCTCTTTTCTTCCTGAAGAACGGGCGAAATTAACTGCTTGTTTTTGATGGAGCATTTACTTATGTAAAAACCCTCTCTGCCTTGAGAATTAGGCTGTGTCCTTGGAGACACAACATTTAATTGCTGCAATTAAACTATTAGGAAAGCCTCACCTTGACAGCACCCCTCTGTTGGACTTGCCTAGTGAAAGAGATTGATGCTGTATATACGTACTATATTACAGTGGCACTAAAGAGCAAATATCAGGATACATTTAATTGCTTACAACAGAAGGTACAAAAGAAATCAAATTCAGTAGTGTAATTAGTCAGGAGTGGATCCTGCTCACAGACAGAGGGGGTCCAGATCCTGATCCCACCAATGTCACTGAGAAATAGAAGTAGGGAGAAAGTATTTTTCAGACATGTTCATTTTAATAACAGAGGCATGAATAAGCAAAACTCTCCCACAGATGTGAAAGTAATACAAATATTCCATTAATGCATGAAACAAAAAAAAAAGAGAAATGGAATTATGAATGAGAATAGGAAGGCTCTGTTCTGCTTTCACTTCCATTTCTGTTTGCCACTGCACACACATAGTAAAGTTACTGCTTAATAGCACAACACTTTTGATGGAACACCTCTGAATGCTTTAACATACTTTTACCTGTTAGAACCATTGAGGCTTGGTTTTGGATGGAGCACAAGGCACACAATTATTCAGTCCAGTACAAGTCTTAGAGAACAGCAGCACCAGCTAGAGTCCTGCGCGGGTCCATTTTTTGACCAGTACCCGCAAACTGCAACCCGGACCCGCGACCCGCATTCTTACCCGCTTGGACCCGCGTCCCGAACCGTACCCGCGATCCGCAACCAGAACCCGCTGACCATCAAGAATCAGGAAGTGCTGTCATTGTAAACCGGAAGTGACATCATCAGAAGTGCCCACGATCAGAAAAAAAAGGAGTAACACAGGAAATGCTGTCATTGTAAACCGGATGTGACATCATCAGTAGTAGAACTGCTCAGAAAAAGGAGTAAAAATCGCTATAGCGAGAATCCGCGACCCGACCCTCAACCCGCCAACCTGCAGAACCACCGGGCCGCTTCTACAAGCAACCCGCAGGGTACCGCGGGATTTTGCGGGTAACCTGCGGGTACCCGACCCGCTGCAGGACTCTAGCACCAGCCATGGCCAAGGGTGAAAAGTTGTCCCTTAGTGCTCAGCAACCCTGCTCATAGTAAAGCCCTTCAGTGTGTTCTTTACTAACCACTATTATGCTATTACAGTTTTCATCATCCGTTTTACTCACCTGTTCACACACACATATATTCCAAAAATAATTATTGCTGACTTTTTTCAACTAAGCACTAAGATATTTTATACCTAGCAGTGCTTTCCAGTGATTGCTCATTAGTGATGGGTGATTTCGCTTCTCCAAAAAATTCGAATTTCTAGCGGAATTCGCGAATTGGCGAAAAATTTGCGAATCGAGTCGCTTCACATTTACGACGCTTTACTGTTTTTTTTTTGTTTTTTTTAACGGCAGGCAATTTTCGGCAGGCAAATTTTAGCTGGCGTTTTGCAAATTTATTCGCCGGCGGTGAATCACGGGAATTCACGCCTGCCAAATAAATTCGCCTATTCACTATTGCTCATCATTCACATCAATCCCTATTCCAATCTAAATTTCCTGTCTCAAAGACTAAGTTCAATGTCAACAGGAGACAGTCTATATGTTTTTTATGTTTGGGAAGAAATTGGAGTTCCTAGAGGAAACCCACACAGGGACAGGTAAATCAACTCCTTTCAGATAGTGTTCTGGTCTCAATCAGTCTTTGGGCACCAGAGCTGCAAGGCAAAAGCATATGTGAAATAAGGCTTTTGTGGTAGCATTGGTAAGATGACTTGGGAATCGCATATATATATATATATATATATATATATATGTGATATATATATATATATATATATATCAGACAAAAGGAACCATACATGTAGCTTAAAAAACACACAGATAAGATTATTTAAATGCGTGCACACAATGCTAAACAGCCCTAAAGCAATTTTATTTGTTAAACAACAACCTCTTTTTAAAAGAGAACTCAACTCAAAAGTTAAAAGACCCCTACCCGACATAGACCCCCTCCCTCCTCATAGACCCCCTCCCTCCTCCCCCCACCCAGCCTAGCTGCTAACTTTTTACTTACCCCTCTGTGCAGATTCAGGTATCACAACTGCCATCTTCCAGGTATTCAGTAAACTTTTTGTCTTCTTCCAGCACTTTGTCAATTTCCGTCAATTTTGGCGCATGCGCAGTTGTCACAAGCTTGGAAATTGCTCCAACTGCACATGCGCCAAAATGCTGCTCCATTCATGAAGATTACTGACAACCCAGAAGTTGGCTGCTGTGAACTCAATCCCTGAGTCTGTACGGAGGTAAGTAAAAAGTTAGGGCCATTTCTGGTGATCTAGTTGTTTGAAGGTGAACAACCCCTTTAAGATTCCTTGTAAATTATATGAGCGCTTTAGATATAAAATTAAGCTCCTATTAAAGAAGTAGGGCAGAAATGCTGTACATTTTTTATAAGTTCTGTACCTGCCCAAGCCAACCATAGCCCTCAAGCAGGGCAGATCTGTGTATACAAAGTTCCCCTGGGAGCTCCCCATGGTCTTTTCTGCTGATTCACATGCTCTGTGCTGCTGTCACTTACTGAGCTTAGGGACCCACTCACAATATGCTAAATATATATATAAATGTCACAATAAGACTGATTAGTAAATAATTCATATGTATGTACATGGCAGTTCAGAGACTAGCACAATTAGCCTCAGAATGTAGTAATAATCAGCCCTGTAGCATCAGCTCATATGACAGGCAAACCTCATTACATCATATTCATTTTTAGGGTTTAATTCTGATGCCTAGAATCGTTTTGCTGATGGTGAACAAAAAGTGTGGAATTCTTTCTGCCTATGAGACATTTGCTCCTAAGTAATCCAGTCTGACTACCTTCATCAAAGGCAAGGGGGTAGATTCACAAAAGGGCAAAGTGGCTAACGCTAGTGGCAATATTCAGCGTTGTCATCCACAGGGACATCGCCTATTCACTAACAGGCGCAGGCATCAATTCGCTAGCGGACGGGACTGTCACTAGTGGTCATTCGCAGGTGACTTTTCCCTCTTGCTCCGCAAATTCACTAAAGTGTGGATTTTACTGAACGTTACCTCTTTTGCTAGAGCTGACTTCACCACCTCAGACCAGGCAAAATGGTAAAAAGAAGCTAGATCTTCCTCTTAGATCATATGTCACTTACATCATATCCTGTCTGTTGAAAATGTATTCTTGAATCGGGAAAGTCCTAAGTTAGACTTTTTTTGGGTAACCAGTTTTCTCCACACGGTTTTCTCCACACATTTTATTACATGTGGAACATTCATTTTACAGTGGGCTCATGTGTAGGGTATTATATTAACTCTCTTGTATTCATTAGGATTCCCTGGACATTTGTAATAAAAAGCGGTAACTTAAATCATTTGCACAATAAAGATCTCCATACAACTTTAAATATCCTGCCCTATGCAAACTGACCTATGTGCAAGATCACTAACGAATTTTCGCTAGGCACAAATGAATGCTAGCTCATCTTCGCTATGAAATGTTTGCACAGCCAAAGTAACGCTAGTGAAAAGTTGCCAGCGTTTTCTGCCCGGGACAAAACTTAGCATTTTAGTGAATTAGCATATTCGTAGCACGTTTGCACCAGGCGAAGTGGTGAGAGGGGTACGAAGCTTACGCTGGTGAAAATTTGCATGTTAATGAATCTGCCCCAAAGACTGCAGGAGCACACGTTTCACTATATCCCCATAGCCCTGCAAACTCATCTCACCCAATTCATTTAACACTTTACTTTTAATTGGCATTTGCTGCTATGACATAGTCCTGCTTTGCCCATCTTTAGCTAAGATATGAAACAGATTTGTCTGTGTTGGTAAATGAATCATACAGGGAGACAATACACACCACAATTCATTACCACATGCCACACGTGACTAATCGCCCTCTGTGGTAGAAGGCACAAAAGTGAGCAGCAACACTGAATTCATGTATGGAGACAAATGAGTCAGGATGTTTTCATTAAGCAGTAAGGTACAAGTTGTATGACATCCTTGGAAAAGTGCGGCTCATATATGTACATTTGTGTACAAGAACCAGAGGTTGCCATTCTATCCATCTTCTTAGCATTGCTTGCCAGAACCTGGGTAGGCAGACAATAAGCAAAGTTTCAATATGTTGGTGGGCAGCTAATCAGAACTAGTGATTTTGCAATTTTTTTCTCGCTCCATATGTATTAATGTCTTTTCTTATGGCGACTTTTTTTGTTGTGGTTAATTTTTCTGCTGCAATTTTTTGATGCAGTTTACCGAAAAAATCTGCAGATGGCGAAAGGTGGGATTTCGATGTGAATCCATTGCTGGAAAAAAATACACTCATCGCTAAGAAGCTTGTTTCACAGACCTGCTAATTCCATGCCAGTTCCTAAAATATAGAAATACATTCTACCGAAGATTTGCTACTGGACTAGTGCATCCTTTTCTTGGTCTAAGATAACAGTAGTATTAAATATTTGTAGCTTGGGTGAACGAAATAGATCCTGGTGACAGGGCCCAATGGGAAGTTTGTCACTTTTAAAATCACTGGAAAAAAAAGCAGACTTTTCTTGGAACAATTGCATCTATTTTTCACACTGTAGCACATGAAAGGTGTTACCTGATCCTCCTGTTGTATTTGATATAGGTAAGGGACTTGTTATCCAGAATGCTTGGGACTTCAGGTTTTCCGGATAATGGATCTTTCCATAATTTGGATCTTCATACCTTAAGTCTACTAATCATATAAACATTAAATAAACCCAATAGGATTGTTCTGCTTCCAATAAGGACTGATTGTATTTTAGTTTGCATCAAGTACAAGGTACTGTTTTATTATTATTATGGAGAAAAAAGAAATTATTTTGATTATTTGGATAACATGGAGTATGTGGGAGCCTGCCTTTCTGTAGTTCAGAGCTTATATCGGCACTATATTTCTGACTGAAGTCACTGTTGGGATGTTAGCCTACAGAACTGTACACCACTTTTAACAAATACTCCTAGTGATGCTGGTACAAGACATTCTTCATGCTTTGCTCTGAATTACAGCTGCTTGAGCATTAAAGTCAATATTATATTTCTTATAGTGATTTCCCAGTTGCAATGTCTTTATGTTGGGGATGGGCCAAATTCAGGATTCAGTTTGGGATTTGGCCAAGATTTTTCCATTTAGCCTTAGAGAAGTTTTTAAAGCTTAAATCCTAAATTTGCACTACTCCATCTGGACTTTCCAGGATTCGGTCCGAAGGAGCTATCCATTACCCAAAGTAAGCTATTTTTCAATCTAATTTTGTCAAACCCCTTTACTTAATTTTCCAGAATTAATTGAGGTCTGGCATGGTGCTGAGAGACTGGCGAATTGCTAATGTGGTGCCACTATTCAAAAAGGGATCCTTTTCTCAGCCTCAAAACTATAGGCCAGTTAGTCTGACGTCAGTGGAAGGAAAGCTTTTTGAAGGATAAGATACTGGATTTCATAGCAAATAACAATACTACGCGTTTGTGCCAGCATGTTTTTATGTGTAATAGAGCTTACCAGGCTAACTTAATTTCTTTTTATGAGAAGGTAAGCAGGGACCTCCATTCTGTGATTGCAGTGGATGTGACTTCGCTAAAGCTTTTGATACAGTGCCACACAGAAGGTTACTGGTTAAATTAAGGAATGTTGGCCTGGAACATAGTATTTGTAACTGGATAGAGAACTGGCTAAAAGATAGACTACAAAGAGTGGTGGTAAATGGAACATTTTCTAATTGGACCAGTGTTGTTAATGGGGTACCGCAGGTGGGCATTGAAAGTACTGTTTTACAAGAACTAAACAGAGATATTTTAATTTGCAAATAAACCACATACTATTTTAGCGTGAAAAGTGAAGGCATACAACATAGCACACACACCATACATGCTATAAGGAACTTATCACAAGAGGCACATTGAAGATTACTGAGATATTCCGTAAATTCTACAAGGACCTCTAAGCAGATGACAAAGCACCCCTAGCAAGCCAATCACATGGGCCATGCCCTCTCTATCAAAGAAGCAAAAGAAAGGTTGGAGGCCCCGATCACAAAAGAAGAGACACTGGAAGCTATAAAAAAAAAGTCCAGTAAAGCTCCAAGCCTGTACAGCCAAATATTATAAACAATTTGCAGAAATTCTCTGCCCCCAATTAACTGCACTATATCAATCCTTTATGGAAGGACACCTCCCATGCCTTACATGCAATCAGCAACTATCTCCATGATCCACAAAGAAGGGAAGGATCCCCTGAATTGCAAAAACTATCAACCAATTTCCCTGTTATGCACTACACTAGTCTCACAACAGGAAGTACGAACTTTCCAAGATCTCAAGGAAAACCTTATGATACCATCCAGTCAGTTTTTCAGGTACCTGCAGATCTGCCACTTTATCCCCCCCCCCCGCCTTCCTTACATATTTTGAGACTTTATGTAACACTTCAGAACAGAATACATACCTGATAACTTTATTGTATAGCAATCTGGTGGAGGATAATACCACTTTAAAGCAACACTATATGATAGGAAAATCTGCAGGAGGAGATCACACCAGTGAAATGGCAGATTATCTGGGACAAAGCTGGCAAAACATCGATCTGTACAACAATAATGGAATGGGCATACAAATGGATATTTAGGTGGTATTACACTCCCACAAGGATAGCCCATATCTCAAGTGGCAATTTAACCCCGCTATGCTTTGGGGCTGTGGAGAGATAGGCACATTCTACTGCATGTGGTGGACCCGCAAACTGGTTATAGAATATTGGGACATGATAACTCATACTCTATCAGCTGTATTTAAACACACTATAGAACCAAATCCATTGTCATTTCTTTTGGGACTACCATTTAAAACATTAAAAGCTCCTGAAAATAACAAACTGGCAACACACATACTGACAGCTGCAAAAACACTCCGAGCAGCTCAGTGGAAAAGTACTTCTCTTCCAAACCAACAAGCTTTCATCACCAAAGTTAAATGGGTCAGAACAATGGAAACTATTAGAGCATATTTATAAGGTATGGGATATGAAAACGAGCTGTTAAGACTCAGATACAATGTGATTTGTGGGACAGATCCCTTGGTAATGACATCATAGACCCCCCCCAACCCACCTTCCTGGTTTATCCTCATAATTTACATAGCACACAGTTAACATTAAAGATAGTTCCAACAACAGTAGAGGTACCACAGGTTGCCTAGTATCAATGTAAATTATACGAAAATGTACATGAATGACTGTGTATGGAACTAAACCACCACTGCTTACTGCTGCATATTAACTGTTAATTGTTTAAAATACATTTGGGCAGCTAACTGGAAAATGAGGTTGAATGTTGATAAATGCAAGGTTATGCACTTTGGCAAAAATAATATAAATGCAAGTTATACACTAAATGGCAGTGTGTTGGGAGTTTCCTTAAATGAGAAGGATCTTGGGGTTTTTATAGATAACAAGTTGTCTAATTCTGGGCAGTGTCATTCTGTAGCTACTGAAGCAAATAAAGTTCTGTCTTACATAAAAAAATGCATAAACTCAAGGGATGAAAACATAATTATACCTCTTTATAGATCCCTAGTAAGACCTCATCTGGAGTATGCAGTGCAGTTTTGGACTCCAGTCTTTAGGAGGGATGTAAATGAGCTGGAGAGAGTGCAGAGATGTGCAACTAAACTGGTTAGAGAGGGATGGAAGACTTAAATTATGAGTGTAAACTGCCAAGATTGTGGTTGTTTTCTCTGGAAAAAAAGGCGCTTGCAAGGGGACATGAATACTTTTTTACAAGTACATTAGAGGATATCAATACAAATAAATATCAGGGGACCTTTTTACCCATAAAGAGGATCACCACACCAGAGGCCACCCCTTCAGACTAGAAGAAAAGGACTTTCATTTGAAGCAGCGTAGGTGGTTCTTCACAGTCAGGACAGTGAGGTTGTGGAATGCACTGCCGGGTGATGTTGTGATGGCTCGTTCTGTTAATGTCACACAAACAAGGAAGTTAAAAATGTTTTAACTGTGCATGTATGCATGGTTCTTTTTAGCCCTTTCCCCTCTAATTTACGTATGCAAATTAGGGTTCGGCTAAAGTTCAGAATCTTTCACAAAGGATTCAGCCGAATCCTAAGATAGTAGATTCGGCACATCCCTACTTTACGTGCTTCACAGTTGGGGCTTTTGTAAAGCGGGGGACCTAAACATTTAAAGTGCTACTTACTTAGCGCAGAAAACATTTTATTCAAACATAAGGTTCAAGAAAATGTTGCTGTCACAATGTGATACTATTGGGGTTTGCTGGTTTCAAGGTCTCAGAGGAGTTTAGAAAATAATTAGACGTGTGGCTTGCCTCTTATTCACACCCCGGAGCTATAGAAAGTGAAATTGTACTGCTATCATCCTTTTTTTTTTTGGAACTTGATGTTGCACCATAATGCTTGCTTAGGACTGTAAGTTTGGCTGAATGTACAGACATTCAATAATTATAAGTTAAATATAGAATTAACGTAGACAGTTACAATGATCAGTTTCAGGGTTTATTTAGATGGTGTGACTGGGGTGTGCAAGGCCCACTGGCAGGGGCAGTTGATCTAGGCAACCTGGCCGATTGCAGCACCCAAATAAGCACACGTGTGCTTGAAAAAAGGTGGGCATGTGCGAAAAAAGCATGCACGCACCGACCATAGTGGTGAGAGGGAACCAGACTAGGAGTAGGAGCCAGCAAAAGTGTGTGCCTGGCGCCCCCCCAGCTTTACGCCCAATGTACATGCCTACTCTGCCTACCCCTAGTTCCAGCCCTGCCCACTGGGGCTATTACACCAGGGCCCCCAACATCCCCTTTATTTTTTACATTAAATCAGTTACAAAAAATATCTGCTCATCCAAAACTCTCTGACATCTTTCTCCATGTTTGGTTTTGCCTGCAAAGTTGAAATCCCAGTACAGCTACATAGGAATTAGATTGGCTGAAGGGAGGTTCATAGTTCACCCCCAAGCCAATATGCAGGCATTTGTACCAGGACTAGTTAAACTTGGGGAGAAAAGCAGCAGGTAGCATTAAGTTTACAGATATGACTGAAGCATACCTCCCATCTATCCTGTTTTTTGCTGGACAGTCCGACAGCTCAACCCGCAGATTGTTACTGAAATATCCCAAATTTCTCTTTGATCTCCTGCATTGAACAGCCAGAAAAAGATTAAAAGTTAGTTGGCTTTTGGAGAGTCCAGAAAATATACTTAGATACTTTTGTAACAGTTTAAGATAAGTAGGTCTCTTGGGGAAACTGTGATTTGAAGCTTAAAGGGACAGTAACTTAAAAATAAAAGTATTTTAACATAATACAAATATATTGCAGTGCTGCCCTGCACTGGTAAAATGGTGGTGTTTGCTTCAGAAACACTATTATTGTTTATATAAATAAGCTGCTGTTTTGCAATGGGGACCATTCAAAGAAGAAAAGGCTCAGGTTACACAGCAGATAAGCTCTGTAGAACATAATGTTATCGGTTATCTACTATTTAACCTGTGTCATATAGCCTTATTTCAATTTCCGCCATTATTATTATTATTATTATTATTATTAACATGTATTTTTATAGTGCCAACTTATTTCGTAGCGCTGTAAAGTGAGTGTGATTATACAACTAAATTACATACGGAGTTACATACATCACAATAAATATGGAGTTACATACATCACAATAAATACTGGTACAGGAGGTGAGGAAGGCTCTGTACAGAAAAAGCTAACGGGAAGGGAATTATACACACGGTGTGGGAATGGGTAAGATCAGAGTAAAGTGGGTGGATGTAGTAATGTAAGCGGTATTACATTGGGTAGTTAACAGTGAGGGTAGGCTTCTCTAAAAAAGTGGGTTTTAAGATATTTATTGAAAGCTGAAAGATTGGGAGAAAGTCGGACAGACCGTGGGAGAGAATTCCAGAGGAGGGGTGCAGCCCTTGCAAAGTCTTGAATGCGAGCATGTGAGGAGGTAATGAGAGAAGAGTTGAATAGCAGGTCAGTAGAGGAGCGTAGTAAGCGGCTGGGTGAGTATATGGAGATTAGTTCAGAGATGTAGGGAGGGGCAGTAGTTTGTTTATATGAACTATAGTAGTGTTTCTGAAGCAAACACACCATTTTTACCAGTGCAAAGTAACAGTACGTGATATTTTCATTACTTCAAAGCGGTAATTCCCCTTCATTAGCCAAACTGTATAACACATAAAAACTACAGAAATGTATTCAAACTTTCATAAGCTGCAAAATTTTGTAAAATGGACATGGTTATTAGGGGTGTGGCCACAAAAACGAGTGTGGTCAAAGCAATTTATCTGTGATACGTGCGGCAAATCCTTTTGTCCCTCTTTCTATTTCAAAAATGTTGGGAGGTGACAGGTGTCGGGTGTCACAACCAAGTAGTAGTGCTAAAGGAGAAGGGTTTATTACACCCCTCCATTTTATATCAGACAGCTTTGGAAATGTTGGACCCCCCTAGCCTTATTGAAAATCTGTACATGCTTCTGACCACCCATTGGCTGAAGTAATCTAGCATATATGCAGGGCCAGCATCAGGGGAAACAGGTAGTACTGCCTTCAGGAGCCCTGTGACAAAAAGGGCCCCAACATGGAAGGGTACCATTTGCAAGATGTGAAAGGAGCATGGCAAGTGCGTATGTTTTTGTAGAATAATGCTTCATATAATATAGAGGGATTGATATTTTATTTCAAGATTACAGTGTTTCATTATGGGTTAATTCAGTGGCACATAACATGTCCAGAAGGGAACTGGGGCACATCTTGCATGCCAGATATTTAGTTCTGAGGTGAGAACTGTAATTTTCTGATCACCTTAATGACACCGGGTTCATTAATCTCAGTTTTTGCTGTCAGTTTCTCTATGCAAAATTGCAGATAATGGGACTCAAAGAAGAAGAAATTCAGTGGGGGAACTACCGGGGCGGCAGCAGACCCGGATTTGGGGAAAGGCCACCTAGGCATGGGCGTAGGACGGCAGGATTTTAGGGGGCGGCATGCTGCCCAGCCCCACCCACATTGGTACAGAGACACTGGGGATATGCAGGAGATACAATAGTTTTTTACATTTCCCCATCCCCAAGCTCTGGTCTTAATGATGAAAATTTGCAAATAAAAGGCAGAGTATGGGGGCGACGAATGGTTGTGGGTCTAGGGGTGCCCGCTATGTAAATCCGGGGTGGGATTGGACCAGGGTCTGTGCACTGGTGATTATGAAGAGAATATAGCATACGGCGGGGGTGGGAGCATGTCCCACACCTGGTCCCACCCCCCATTAGTTACGTTACTGGAGACAAGAAGATGAGTACCAGGGGTCTTATGGCAATTTAAAATATTAAAGAGGTTGTTCATCTTCTAAACACTTTTTTCATCATAAATAAAGACTTTTTTCAATTACTTATGGTGTTTTATTTTTATTTTTTCCAAAATTGAAGTGTAACATTTAAAGGAGTGGGTCGCCTTTATGTTAACTTACAGTATAGAATGGCCAATTCTATGCAACTATTCAGTTAGTCATAATTTTTTTAATAATTTTTTTTTTAATTATTTGCTTCTTTTCTTCTGCCTCTTTCCAGCTTTCAGATGGGGGACACTGATCCCATCTAAAAATAAATGCTCTGTATAGCTACATATTTATTGTTATAACTACTTTTTATTACATATCTTTTATCCATGCCTCTCCTATTCATATTCCAGGCTCTTATTCATATAAGTTCATGATTACTAGGGTAATTTGGACCCTACCAACCAAACTGCTGAAATTGCAAACTGGAGAGCTACTGAATTAAAAAGCTAAAAACTCAAAAGCCACAAATAGTAAAAATTTAAAGCCAATTGCAAATTGTCTCGGAATATCCCTCTCTACATCAGGGGTCCCCAACCTTTTTTGATCGTGAGCCACATTTAAATTTAAAAAAGAGTTGGAGAGCAACACAAGCATGAAAAAGTCCATGTGGATGTCAAATAAGAGCTAAAAAAAGAGGGTTACACTAATAATATCCTGGCACATTTAAACAGAAGTAATACTGTTAGCCTACTGGCAAAGAAGCCACTAACATTAACTCTATGCAGCACTTAGACAAGCAGAAACCGTAAAATGCTAAACTGCTAAACTGAACCTATCATACCCACTTCCTTGCAGGTGTTACCAACCACAAGTTACAGAATTCTCCACTGGCTTTTGGCAGTCTGAAATAATCTCACAGCAAAGTGAAATGACCTGCCCATTGCATATATGGGGACTGCAAAACTAAATCTTTTTGTACCTATTTATTACACCAAAAACATATGATTGCATTTGCTCTCAACCTTATGCAGTGCCAATATAAGTATTGTCGATTGCACATTTTGGACATATTCAGGTAGGGAGATCCCGGTGTGGGTGGCCATGTTGTTCCCCAGTTCACTCATTCTGCATATTCATGTATCACATGGGGATGCTTAATAAATAGACCCTATAAGTTTCCGCATGTTATTGCTGCAAATATTTTTCTGCCAGAATATTCACAGCGACTAAACATCGATTCTCTCAGAAGTCACGTCATGTATTATCAGTATGCAGGACAAACAGGACAAATGCAGATAACTGCTGGTTTAATGCAATCCACACAAAATGTTTCGGGCAACATCTACCCTTTTTCAAGTGTATATATCAGTAGTGTGTCAGAAGTCATTGTGATCACTTGCGGTAACTACGTTAACAAACCAGCTTACGTTAGCAGTAATTTTATCGAGTTGTGAATTTTCTGGCGACAAATTAAGTCTGTGAATATTTATACTATAAAATAGTCTTGTTTTATGGTGGTTATTATGGTAATTTTTACTGTGACATTTATGGCCAGAAATGCATCTTCAAAACTCATAAACTTTATTGACTGATGATTATACCATCCAACAACATTACCAGAGTGACACCAATCAAACATGTATGCATCATATAAACCCATACTTCATCCATCCAGTCACACACCCTTCTGCCAATAGAATCGTATGAACAAGAAATAATACCAGTCTCTATTTGCATCATATAAATCAGTGGTTCTCAACCTTCCTAATGCTGCGACCCATTAATACAGTTCCTCGTGTTGTGGTGACCCCCAACCATAAAATATTAAAATATTTTCGTTGCCAGCCCAGAGCGGATTGTTAGGAAAGTACAGGAGACAGCATGACTGCATAAAGGTTTGTTTTCCGTGTGTAGTTTAGCAAAAAAAAAATTGCCACACTCCAGGGCTAGTGAGGAGAGAGATGAATCTGCTCCTGGAACCCATTAAGGGACCCCTGTGAAAGGGTCATTCGACCCCCAAAGAGGTCCCGACCCCCAGGTTGAGAAACACTGATATAAATGCACAGTTTAATGTAGCCAATCACAATGAAACTAAACTCCCTGCCAAAAGCGTTGAGGCTGACGAATCCTTGGACTGTGATGCCTGCTGCCAATAATATGCCTCTGAGCTGAAACTACTGCTGTTGCAGCAGATAGAAGCAGACACCAAAACATCCCATCAGCAATACCTTCAGATCTCTCTTCTGTCATCAATGGCTACAGTAAAGATTGATGGGTAAAAAAAAAAGTATTATGGGATATTTCCTGCGCCTTGAGAATTTTCAGGTGAAAAAATACATTTACGCCACTACATAGGTGGCGGTAAAATTTCGCAAATATTCTCACGTAAATCTTGTCTTTCGCACATTTAGCTGTTTAGTAAATTGGGCAGTAATGTGTATGTAGCGTTGTTTTCAACAAATGCAATAACTGCCGATTACATATTCTTGCAGGAGAAAATTCGCAAGTTTATATTTACTGAAGGCTAGTAAACTGGCTAAAACTTATTCGGTGATAATTTTGTCTACATTTTGTGCGCATATTTTTATTGCACTTTAGTAAACTGACCCCCTAAACTAAACAAATCTTTTTCTTACAGTTCCTCTGCTTGAAAAATATCCGGACATTTTTATCCACTTCCAGTGAAAAGTTCAAGGTGCGCAGAGCTGACCTCTTTGAGGCATTTGATCTGTTTGATGTCAGAGATTTTGGAAAGGTAAATATCACATGCAACTATAATAGTTTCACTTAATCTCCTTTACAGAACTATAGACTTGTTTGCAGGTGTTGTTATCAGTTTATGAGATGCTCTGAGTTCATTCATTCATTATTCAAATTATTCCCAATATGTTCCCATTTTGCCATGGATGGCTGGTCATTGGATGAGTGAGGGCGGGTCAGGGTTGCCACCTTTTCTTGAAAAAAAATACAGGCCTATATTTTAATGCATTTTCCCTTTTAACAACATTGGGGTAATCTTAGTACTGGGCAGAGAAGGACACAGGGGCGTCCAGGAAAGTCTTATATAGGGAAGTTGTTAGAAAAATGAGGTTAAATGATATTAGGTTAAGGAATATAGGCTGAATGCCCTCAATAGTCATGACTTTAAGCCGATCTCTGCAATTCGGATCACAACACTGTAAGGGTACTAAAATACTAAAACGTTGATTACCTCATCTGTATTGTACAAGATATGCATACTATACAGGTGTCAGTTACTTTAAGATGCTGCAATGCACTTGAAAATTTGATAGTTGCCTATGTCTGGGAATATTTTCTGTGCTGTGGTCTGCAGTGACCCAGATTTCATTAATAAATAAGCATGTGGGGTTACCATGAAAAGAACACTTTACCATGCCCTTATTTCTGTATGAGTGTAAACAACTGAGTATTAGAGAGAAAGAACGCAATTAGAAAACTGGCAACTAGAAAACTGTTTAGAAATGTAGCAAAAAGAGCCTTTCATGGAGGCGCTGTTTTTACCCATATAACTTGTAATGTAATAACCATATAACTTGCTTTGTTTGTACCTTTTCATATAAGAAGAGCTGGCAATAAAAAGGTGCTTATTTAGGAACAGTGGTAAAAGTGAAACTGTGGATCCAAACCAACAGTTTTTTAACCTATATTGCAACATTTTTAGGGTGCGGTTCTTGCCAGCAGATAGTTTTGTCTGCTTTCACTAATAAGAGCGGAGGTATGGATGCCAGTGATGAAGGATGGTTTCCTGGATGCTGCCATTAGTCTCTCTGCTAAATTTCTCTCTGAGGGGTCCTTTTACTAAAGTGCGGTAAATTTGAACTTAAGTTTCCGCATGTTATCGCTGAGAATATTTTTCCGCCAGAATATTCGCAGCGACTAAGTTTACTAAACAGCGATGTGCTCAGAAGTCATTGCGATCACTTGCGGTATCTACGTTAGCGAACCAGCTTACGTTAGCGGTAATTTAAGCGAGTTGCGAATTTTCTGGCGACAATTTACATTTGCATATATTTATTCTAGAAAATAGTCTTGTTTTATGCGTTAATAATGGCGTTAATTATGGCAATTTTTACTGTGACATTTATGGTCAGAAATGCACCTTCAAAACTCATAAACTTTATTGACTGATGATTATACCATCCAACAGCATTACAGAGTGACACCAATCAAACATGTATGTATCATATAAACCCATACTTTATCCATCCACTCACACACCCTTCTATCCATAGAATCATATGAACAAGAAATCAGACCAGTTATCTCTTTGTATCATTTAAATGTACAGTTTAAATGAGAATTAAACTCCCATTGAGAATTTTCTGGCCAAAAAATAAGTTAACGCCACTATATAGATGGCGGTAAAATGTTGCGAATATTCTGGCGTTAATTTTGTCTTTCACACATTTCGCTGCTTAGTAAACCATGCGTTAATATGTACGTAGCGTTATTTTCAGCAGATGCGATAACTGGCGAATACATATTCTTGCGCAAGAAAATTTGCAAATTTATATTTAACGCAGGTTAATAAACTCGGGAAAACATATTCTGCGTTAAATTTGTCTGTATTTTGTGCGCAAATTTTTACCGCACTTTAGTAAACGGACCCCTTGAGTGTGTTAGTTTTATTTGTGGGGGAGATATCCTGAAAAGTATCCATAATAAGGTGAAAGGGGCTGTCTGTTTTGTTAGAGATTTCCAATATTCCTGCACATTTCCCCAAAATTGTTGTATGATGGGGCACAACAAAAGACAGTGCACGAGATCTGCTCGGGGCTGATGACATCTTAGGCAATTATCATTTCCTGATATTTGCTAGAAACTAATACTTGCATAGTTTTTGTATGATATTTGAGTATTTGTGAAGTGCTGATGTCCATTTGGTTAGAAAATTATCCGTTGTTTCTGTTTGTATTAAGATCCAAATAATCCGATATATCTGAGAGGTGGTTTTGTATGAGTCTCTCTTAGGCCATAATGTGTTTATTGGGTTATCTTTATCTACTTGTGACACATTTTTTTGTCTGCTTTATTTTAAAAAAGAGGGAGTTAAGAAGGAAGTTTCAAGTCAGCCAAGTTGAAGAACTACAGTATCTGCCCAAAATCTTGGCCACAGAGCAAAGGATTATTTTGATGAATGTTGATAATTCTTTGCACAAAGAAAATAATCTCTAGTAGTACTGATTAGTTTCCAGAAAGTAATAGTAACACACAGACAACTATGGGGGTGATTTATCAACTTTTGTATTCAAATTGTTGCTGGGATTCAGTATCTATAAGCAGCAGAGATTTGTCTAGGGCAAATTCTGGATAACAGGAGCATTCATTTTCCCTATTTTATTTAATCAAATAATTTTATTTGGATTTTTAATAAATAAGCAAAAATTCAAATGTTTAAATTAGATGTGTTTTCCCGAGCAAGGTCACTATGAGAGATTGTTGTGTGAGAATATAGCGTTGATGGTAATTTGCATGTTAACAGTTTAGCGTATATTTTTCTATAGAGTGTGTGCATAAATATGTGCAATTTACAATTAGGCCATATTTACTCTTACTGTGCAAATAAAAATTTACAATTATATTTGCACATTAAATACACCAATCCTGTCCAACTTAATTATGGATGCATCTAATCCACTATTTAGGATTTGAATACCTGAATCCTGAGTGAAAGATTAGGCCAAATACTAAGCCAAATCCCAACTTGCATATGCCAATTAGGGACAGGAGAGGAAAAAGTGTGGAAAAATATTTTTTACTTCCTTGTTTTGTGGTGAAAAGTCACATTTGCTGTGAGAGTCATGCTGAGTTGTGCTATGTATAAATGAACCCCGCACACTGACTGTACAGAATAGTACAGCACAGTACAGTAAATTGTATCACACCAACATCACTACGTGTAAGCCCTCCGTGAAAGCACTGTTGTTTCAGTTCCCCTGTGGGTTCTACACACTTCCTGTTCAGTCAGATCTTTTTCAGTAACTGCTGGGAAACTCCAGCACAGAGCATCACTTTTGCAAAGAGAATGTTCTACATTACTGATATAACTTGACTAATAAGAAGAGTTACTGACCCTCCCCTTGTATGACCAGTGCTTCACATTGTGGTTTAGAGGGAATTCACCATTACATTCCACTCATCGTTCTTGTGTATACATAAATATAGTTTGAAACACAGCTTGTTGTCTCAGGGGCGTTTCAGGAGCTGCTGCCGCCCCCCTCCCGCTCCGCGCTTCTATCTTCTAGCGTTGGAGCCGGTGGAGGAGGGGCCGCATCGCTAGTGCAGCGAGTGCTATTGCGCTCACTGCACTAGAAGAGCCGAATTTCCGTTTTAAAAAACAGAAATTCGGCTCTTAATGTTACCAGAGGCCGTGCCGCCTGAGGCAAGGGTCTCACCTTGCCTCATGGCTGGAGCTGCCCTGTGTAGTCTAATTGGAGGCCTAAGGGATAGATTCTTACCCTCAGCATTTTTTTTTTTACTTAAGCATTCCCAGTTTCTTTATGCATATGACATAATTTAATACAACCCATATATAATATAGTGAGTAAAGTACTCCCTGTAGTAAAATATAATGATATTATAAGTTGCCAAGGAGTTCCATGACCATATAACAACATGAGGCCGAGGTCGTGGAACTCATGGTTCTTGTGTGTGTGTATATAAATATAAATATATGTTCCCACAGTACCAGCACTCAGACAAATGTAGCCAGCGGTGCACTATCAAATTAAGCATATATACTTCTTCGAAGGATCGGCACACACTGTAATAAAGTGAAGTAATAGTGTTTATTTCAAACAAAACACTTTCTTTATAGGCTAAAGAATGTGTTTTGTTTGAAATAAACACTGTTACTGTTATTAAAGTGTGTGCTGATCCTTCGAAGAAGTATATATATAAATATATATATATAGACAAATACAAAAGGTCCTCTGCACTCAACCCATTATCAATATATTTAAGATATTGAGACATTCTGTGCATACAGCTACTGAAAAATGCCTACCCTTCAAACAACGGGATTGTTTGTCCATATATTGCAATATATTTAAGCTGGCCAACTATGTCAAAGTCATCCCATATCTGGACAGTCCTACACTCAATTTTCATTAAGAATTCCATTGTTTATACATTTTACAAAGGGACTAAGTTTTACCCGCAACTTACTTGCTGCTTTCAGAGTAAATTTCCCAATCTGCCCTTTTATTAGACACCAGTGGGATCACCTGACTATAGCTGGGAAGGGTGGGGGCTACAACAAGGAGCTGGTCACTGCTCCAGTGGTGAGCACAACTTTTCTTTCTTGTAAATATATATATATATATATGTTATATAATATTATTTTATATAACCCAGTCCAGAAACATATAAAGCTCCCTGCGTATAGTAAGGTGGCCACTGGCTCAATAGCTGAGTACTTCTTGCTCTTTCTTGCTCCCATGCTTTCATTTTGTAATAGTAACAGGGGTTGGAGCAAACTGTTAAACTGTATATTTCTGGGTATGGTTTCTATGTAAATACAGTTCTAGAATTTATAAGGTCATTTCAGTTATTATTATGTATTTATCATTAATAATCTTTTACCATGTAGAAAAATGGCTTGTAGTTTTATCAAGTGATTATGACAGTTTTATATTGCCAAATGTATGTGGTCATCTGGATTTTCCATACATATAATGTAGTTCTGTAATATATTTGACAAAAGACTGAAATACAGTGTCCAACGTTTGCAATTTCCTCCATGGCTCATGGCATTTCCACTCTGTCTGAGGAAAGTTTTCTGTGGTTTGGTTTTGTAGGAGGACAGTCTAGGCAGACTGATAAGCCGCTATACTTGGGCACAGAGTGGTATTTTATTTACTTTGTGGGTTGAGGTAAGATGGCTATTAGTTACTTTAGAGGAAATGTTTGCTACACAAAAGCAGCTTAGGGCACGGGTGTCCAAGAGGTAGATTGGGATCTACTAGTAGACCTTTAGCTGCTGATCAGTAGTAGCTTACATAAGAAATACATGTTTATATATAACAATATACATTTTCTCATAAATCAATATTTAAGTAACATTTTCCATAGAAAAGAATACTAACAATGCTTTATGGATGTAGCTCATAATGGGAGAACCTCACTAAAAGTAGACATTGCATTAGTAAAGTATGGGCACTCCTGGCCTTGGAAGCAATTCCTGAAATAGAAAGAAGGGAGGAGGTGAATTACATTGACTGATTCGGTCCCAACCCCCTCTCCATTAATGTCTTGTTACAAAACTGAGCATGGCATTGTTCCCTATTGGATTATTTAAGGGGGACCCATAGATTTATTAAGTCCCTATCCCTACACTTTCTTATCTCCTTAGTTGCTGGGAAGATGCCCATGCATCTAGTTACTTAATTTACATATTTATATTATTAACATAGTGTCTGGTTATGGGTGGATCTTTCTCTTTGGCCTTCAGTTACTGACCACTTTGTATCTGCCATCTTGGAGTCAGGAAGGAATTTTTCCCACTCTGGGGCAAATTGATGAGGCTTCGTGGTTTTTTTGCCTTCCTCAGAATCATCTAGCAGTTAGGCCATTTTATATTGATTTAAAAGGTTGAACTTGATGGACATGTTTCTTGGCATTATACCATCTGCTAATACTTTGCCTCCGTGGGTTTGTGAGTATAACCCTGCGCATTCATTGTTTTTTGTTTATAAACTTGTTCCTTTTTGTTTTCTGTAAGAACGTCCTTGTATCCTTATTACTTTATTTATACACAGTAGCGTATGTGAGATGTAGTCAAATATACCACTATACTAGTCACTACTTTCACATAGCAAAGGACTTGCCTTGCGTGTTAAATGTAACCCTTGCTCTACTGTTTAAAATGACATTAACCTTTTATGGCCTAATATAACCCAAAATAACATTAAATCATGTAAAAATATGTTTACATTTACACCAGCATCTGGGATCTATTATGCAGAATGAGCTATTATCCAGAATGTTGACCTGGGTTTTCCGGATTAGGGGTCTTTCCATAATTTCGATATCCATACATTAAGCCATCTACTTAAAATGAATTGAAACAATTAATAAGACCAATCAGATTGTTTTGCCTCTTCTAAGGATTTATTATACTGTATCTTAGTTTTAAACAAGTACAAGGGACAGTTTTATTATTACAGAGGAAAAGAAAATACAGTTTAAAGATCTCAGCTATATGATTAAAATTGAGTCTCTGGGAAACTGCCTTCCCATAGTTTGGAGCTTGCTGGATAACAGGTTTCCAGATAACAGTTCCCATACCTGTACAAAGAAACAAAATCAATTTTTGGATGGACGTCCCTTTACGACAAGAGATTACAGCACTTCCATGGCATGTCATAAAATTGCCTTTATTTCTAAACTGGTATGATCACAGCTGTGACTAAGCCAACAATTTCATCCGTTTCTAACTTGGATATAACAGTAACCCTTACCAGATTTTGGATCAAAAACAAAAAAGTCTGAGGGGCTGATTTATTACTTACAATACTGATTTTGCTGTAATTCACAGCACAAAAAATGTAACTGAGATTGCGGCAAATGTTGATCAGCCACGACTTGTCATATACGTATTAGGGAGTGGAAATTTTGCTTGTCTGAGTGGTAGATTTTGATTGTATTCATTCTTTACTGTTTCCCCCAACAGGTTATTGACACACTGTCCATCCTGTCCTGGACTTCAGTTGCTCAGAGCAGGGGCTTTGAGTAAGTACAATACAACTGTAAACCATTTGCTCCCATCCACAACCATGTCCTTAAATTAATACAGTGTCACCATTTGGTAACGTTCCTGGCATATTTCTGTGTTCTATATTAATTATGATAAACTGTGTACCGTCTGTTTTGTGATATGCCAACATTAACTCTATTTGCTTAATACAGTCATTTACATTTTTTATTTTCTGCAGACCTTTTCCCACTGAGGATCTAGTGACAGATGATGATATCTACAGTGGACTTTCTGATCAGATTGAGTAAGTTTCTTAACGCCAGTGATAGGCTTGAAATCTTCCATATGTTGCAAGGGAACATGACTAGACTGCAACAAGCATGCACAGTAATAAACATATCTCAACATAAACCTGATAAATTCTGCTTGTGCTGATAGGAGAGGCTTGTCTGTGTTTTTTCTACATCTAAAATCCATGCACCCTAAAGAGTCCAAAAGGAGTTAGTTATTTTCTCCCTCACAATTTATTTTTGTCTATATGAATAATTATGCCATTAAGAACAGACAGCAAAAAGGGGAGGAGAGCGTTCCTGGATAAAGCTGTTTCATTTCCTCTATGCACATGTTGTTGAGGTCTTCCTGTCCTTTGAAACAATATATCTTCCATTTCTGTGAGAATTAAATAAAAAAATAATTGTATGTGACCAAAAAGAAATAATGTGTAGTTGTAGTACACAATTTCACAATGTTCTAGTCTTCTCCCATGGAGTATCCTGTGCTGATCTACAATCAGAACCAATCCAATGTAACGTAGTTATAGTAAGAGGAAATTTACATAGAAAACTTTGACTGCAAGTGGATAACAACACATGTTTCGTGCTAGGCCCTTAATTAAGTGCATTCACAGTAAATATACCTCACATTGTTGTAGAGCCTAGTGAGCCAAGCCTAGGAATGCTTTTGCAAATCTCTCTACTGGGCAGAACTCAGACTTGATCTGTAACTGCCATGCAGCCAAAGGCTCAGAAACATCTCTTAGGCACCCATATAAGGAAGAATTTAGGTGCAACTAACCAACACTATATTTTATTATATTAAAATAGAAGTATATTGTAAAATTTAAACCGAAATGTTTTCTGTGTCTTCATATAGTGATACAGGTGAGGAAGATGAGGATCTCTATGACTGTGTTGATATGGAGGAAGAAGAAGGAAATGAGATCTACGAAGATCTCATGAAACTTGAGGAGCAACCTGCAACACCTAAAGATGGGGTAATTTTTGAAAATACATACAAGGGTCTTCTTGATGTTTTAATTATCTGCAAAGTTCAGGATACCAACCCAAATCTTATTTCTGAATTGCTCAATTTTTTCAAGTTATAGCCCGAAAACCCCAATTTTTCAGATTAAGGGGCTAAACAGAGCGCAAATCACAGTATCTTCAAATTGGGATACGGTCATCTGCTATTGACTCACCTGGACAGGTTTGAGAAAGCGGATTTTTGGATTTATGCTTTTTGCAGCATGAGGGTATGATAAATCTCGAAAAATGTTCCACAAAAAAATTGTGTTTTTATCCGACACAGCCAGACCAGAAAAAAATGATAACCCCATTAATGTTAGCTAATAGGAAGGCTAATGCCTTTAGAAATGGGGACTAGGAATTATGTATTTCCCTGCACCAACTTTTGCTATATTGTGGTCTTGATAGCACTTATAAGGACCCTGATAGCAAAGTTGGAATGACAGGAAGGCTAATTGCACTGGTTGGTGGGAAAAGCATATAAGGGCCTCTCTAATGTTTTTTCTACTAATTCAGAAAATGACTGCAGATGATATGAGGAGATGCTGCCTTCAGGAATTATATCAGACAGAAGAAAAATATACAGACACACTGCAATCTATAAGCCAGGTACCTACATCATTGGTGGAAGTGAACCTGTTTCAAGTACTTATGTTTTGTTCACAACTTAAGCTTTGCATGGATTTGGCACCTTCCATAAGGACAACTTCCTCAGATAAATGCCTCCCAATCACTGTATATGTGAAATATCAGCCACAAAATAGAATTCAAATTGTGTCAGATCCAGACTGAGAATTAAAATAGGCCCTGGCATTTCAGGTACACAGAGGCCCAATCAGCCCACACAGAGGCCCAAACAGCCTCCACCAGCCCACTAAATAGTGACTTTCTATGGGACCTTATAGCAGCCCCTCTGGCATTTGCCCTAACACACAAATGGCCAGTGCACTGTGTTAGATATGCAGCTTTATGCCATTTGCTGTGAATCTCAGAGCAAAGTACTACAATACTACTATTACACCAAATAATTTTTTATTATAACTTGTAATTTTAATGCAAGAAATAGCCTTAGCACCGGATTGTAAATTCTGCCGCAATAATCCTTTAAAAGGTTAATTGCAGTTCTAGACGTGATGGTTGTGTTTTTTTGTTCTCTTCAGTATTTTATGAAACCACTACAAATGTTCTTGGGCCAAAATGAAACAAACAGCATCTTCATCAACATTAAGGTAAAAAGACCAACACATTTCAACAAATCTTTCTTTATACAACAATATTATTTTCAACTTATAATGTGGACATTCATTTTTTAAAACTAGTTTTATGGTAACTATTTTTATTGTACTATTTTAATTTACATTTTTTACGTTTCAATACATTTTTTTTCTTACTTCACCCAAAATTTCTGCCATTTTAGACTCATCATGTTAATGGGGAATCTGATGCATACATAATACCTAGGACAGAGTAAATGAAATGCAGTTCATGGTTATGTAATATGGAAGATTTCATTAAGGGTAAATATGTAGAGAAGGAGTATTTTCTACACAGCACTAAGAGCATTACTAGAACTCTTCTTAGTGATGTGATCAGTTACAGTATCAGTCAGTGCTTAGTGTGTAATTTGACTCACTGAAACATTTTTATTATTAAAAATAATGAACCACTTTTTGTGAAATATGAGCATATGAGAAGTCACCTAAAAGTTCTATAACATGTTTAAAAGCACAATACATATACAGAACACCAATTTATAATGTGTGGAAGAATGTTCTTTTATTCTCTCTCTGTTTAGGAACTCTTGGCTCTTCACCAAGTCTTTCTATCAGAAATGAAGAGTTGTACCTTATACAAAAACCATCAGAACCTGTACCAAGTGTTCCTACGAAACAAAGAAAAGTAAGTAACAATAAATCTATGTTAATAAAGATATCTACAAATGTACCTGTACATAATATCCTTAATTGGCTGTCCCTTTCCCCCAGATTCCTTATCTATGGCACATACTGCAGTCAGGTGGAATCTGCCACTAAGCATCTAGAGAAGACTTCAACGGAACATGAAGGAGTCAGAATGAAGCTGGAGGTAAAATAATAATTGTACAGTATGCCTGGGACTTTTAAGGTAGAGCAGAAAGGACATTTGGCCTGGGCCACAGGAGCAAAATATAGAAGACGTATTCAGTTACACTTTTATGTGTTAACTGTATTTACCTCAATATCATTGAGTAAAAACTGTTTTTCAGGAATGCTCCCAAAGGGCGAATAATGGGCGTTTTTCCCTGAGGGATTTGCTGATGGTACCAATGCAACGAGTACTGAAATATCATCTCCTTCTGCAGGTAACTTTAACAAAAATTCGCCACAATGCCATATCTTAATCTGATTGGATTGGTTTTGATTCTCATGCACAAACATGTAAAAAATGTAGGTTTCAAACAATGGTCAAAGTTGTCTTTTTTTCATGGTTCTTCTTTTCTATCCCTGAACAGGAGTTGGTAAAACACACAATGGACCCAACTGAGAAAGATAATCTAAAATTGTCTTTAGATGCTATGAGGGTAAGTGTGGTGTTTATACAAATGACCTGCAGGTGGCACTGTGCATACATAGGACTTTCTGTACAACTTGAAAGTGAAAGTAAGACTTACTGCTGTTATGTAATGGCTGCATGAACCTGCTAATAAAGCCCTGTTATACTCTTCCCATCCTCTATGCCATTTGTTGTGTTTGGTGGCCGAGGATGAGGAGAGTATAAAAGTGCTTTATTAGCAGGTTCATGCAGCCATTACATAACAGCAGTAAGTCTAATTTCACTTTCAAGTTGTACAGAAAGTGATACAACTTGAAAGTGAAAGTAAGACTTACTGCTGTTATGTAATGGCTGCAGGAACCTGCTAATAAAGCACTTTTATACTCTCCTCATCCTCGGCTACCAAACACAACAGTAAGAAATCAGTAGGATGACCTTATTTTCGAAAACTAATAAATACATATGGTTAGGCATTAATATAACGCAGTGGTCCTCAAACTTGGCCCTCCAGCTGTTAAGGAACTACAAGTCCCACAATGCATTTGCCTGACTGTGGCTGTCAGACTCCATCATTGCATTGTGGGACTTGTAGTTCCTTAACAGCTGGAGGGCCAAGTTTGAGGACCACTGATATAACGTATTTATAGTGATTGTATACCTATTATTTTGATCCATGGCCCTAACCCTGCATCTAATAAATCTAAAATACAGAGAAATTATTAATTCAACACCACAAACTCCATTTGTTTCCAGTTAAAGGAGTTTGAAAAATTATAGTGTATAGTATACTTAAGCATTTAAAGTAGACAGAAGGGATGGCCTGCTACTCCTCCTAACAATCTTGCCTCATGGGCCAGGCCTAGAAGAGCAAGTAAAAAGGATGAACAGTATAACAGCTGTCCTTTCTGTAAGAAATGCTACTGGAGCTTATGCAAAACATCAACAGAGTTATAAAAATGGGTAATTGTGTCATTTTATGTACATTTAATAATAAAGAGCATATGGTTTAACCAAGTGGTATATTGTAAATGTTATATAGAAATGATTTACAAAGTATCTTTCTGCAGGACTTGGCTCAATGTGTTAATGAAGTGAAAAGAGACAATGAGACACTGAAGCAAATAACAAATTTCCAGCTATCTATCGAAAATCTGGTATGTGGCATAAGAACAAACCTGATTTCTTAATAGTAAAATATCCACCACAAATATGCTATGCTTATCTCCCTTAAAGGAATTGTTCAGTATAAAAGTAAAAACTGGTTAAACAGATAGGCTGTGCAAAATAAAACATGTTTTCAATATAGTTAGTTAGGCAAAAATGTAATGTATATAGGCTGTGACTGCAAGTCTAACAGAAAACTACTTCTTGCTTTTCAGCTCTCTTTTGTTTACACTGACTGGTTACCCTGGTTACCAGACAGTAACCAATCAATGACTTGAGGGAGGGCCACATGGGTCATAACTGTTGTTTTTGAATCTGAGCTGAATGCTGAGGATCAATTACAAACTCACTGAACAGTTATGTCCCATGTGGCCCCCCCTCAAGTCGCTGACTTACTCAGATTTAGAGAGCTGAAAAGCAGGATGTTGTGTTGTATTCTGTTATGAGACATCCACTCACTCCAGCTTTTATATATTACATTTTTGGCTAACTAACTATATTAGAAACATTTTTTATTTTGCACAGCCTATCTATTTACCCAGTTTTTATTTTTACCCTGAACTGTTCCTTTAAATGGACACTATAATCTTCAGAAAACAAAGCATTGTGTTC
This sequence comes from Xenopus borealis, assembly GCA_024363595.1. NCBI lineage: Eukaryota > Metazoa > Chordata > Amphibia > Anura > Pipidae > Xenopus > Xenopus borealis. The sequence continues at coordinate 88,000,732 of CM044433.1, forward strand.
TTTGAAGTAATGTTAGGGGGGACATTGGTTAATTAAATTCAGAAGTTAAAGGGGCCAATTCACTAAAGGTGAAGTGGCAGTCGCTAGTGACAATTCGCCAGAAAGCTCATCCACAAGGACATCGCCAATTCACTGAAAGGCATAGAGGACAATTCGCTAGCGTTCCTTCGCACCCTATTACCAGGCAACTATTTGCTCTAGTGAAATGTCATAAATTCCCTAAGGTGCGGATTTTATTGACCCTTACTTTAGTTTACTTCACCACCTCAGACCAGGTGAGCTGATAAAACAAAGCTACATCTTCTTATGTTAGTGACATCATATCCTGTATGCTGGAAATGCATTAAAGTTTGTGAAAAAAAAGCCCCAGTCGACTTTTCTTTTGTAAAGATTTATGTGTGAACAATTTTACTAATTTGAGGGGCATCCCACATTTGTTTAAGGGTGGGCTCATGTCTAGGGCATACATGATCTCTTCTGTTGTTATTATATATAATTGGAAATGTGTTTGAAAAAGTGGGCACTTCAATCATTTGCACCAGCATCACTAATAAAGACGTCCATACGACTTTTAGGTACTCACCCTATTCGAATTAGCCTAAATGTCAAGAGTGCTAGTGTGGCAAACCGGTCACTGGCAAACATTTGCCCTTTAGTATCTGGGGAGGTGTATTTGTCTAAATAAATGGAATACTTTATACTGAATAACAGCACTGTTTAGATCACACTTGTTCACATTCTTGAAAATGACAAATGTAGAAATGCTGTGCAGAAATCCGAGGCGAGTCATTTATGCATCATTTTATCAGTATATACATATAAGGCTTAGATTGTATATGCCAGTGTTTCTAACACTGTGATCATTGCTTATTTGCAGACCCCTCTATTATTTATTACATATATTTTTTAATAAGTTGGCCATTATAAGCATGTGAGGCTTTGATGAGAAAAGGCGGATAACTTCTAATTATAGACTTACTGTATGTGTGCAGTAGTGTAACAAGTGCAAAATTCAGCCTGGACTCATCATATTGTTACCCACCATTCCCACCAAAATCTTTATCTCCGGTCCTAACCGGTTCAAATCCCTTTACCACTGCAGATATATTTGCATGTTGCCTCCTGTTAGTTTTCGTAAACATCTCCAGGCCCCTGTAGTTATGTGCCAATATGTGCACTCAAAGATTTCTGTATGTACGATATTTTATTCTGTGTGTACGCATGCAGCTTGTGTAAATGTTTTTCAATAGATTTCCTAGCTTTCTGGTCAGCATTAGCATCACTTCCCAGCCATTAAGTCTCAAAAGCCACATGCATGTGTATAGTTAGAATGACACTGAAGTACTTATAGTGTGCAAATAACCACAAGAACCTTTTCATAAAATAAGTGCATTAACTAACTGCTCTGGTGCAAGGAAGTGACTTTTGAAGCAGTAGCAGGTGGGAGTAAAGAGATTATTATTTCAAAATTGTTGCTGGTGGGATGCTGATAAACTGAACATATATTCTTTCAATGGATACTGTCATGGGAAAACGTTTATTTTTAAATGCATCAGTTAATAGTGCTGTTCCAGTACTTCTGCACTGAAATCCATTACTTAAAAGAGCAAACAGATTTTTATATTCAATTTTGAAATCTGACATGGGGCTAGACATTTTGTCAATTTCCCAGCTGCCCCATGTCATGTGCTTTCTGGCAGGCTTTTTTTGTGTGCAGTGGGACATGGGTTTTTACTACTGAGTGTTGTTCTTAGATCTACCAGGCAGCTGTTATCTTGTGTTAGGGAGCTGTTATCTGGTTACCTTCCCATTGTTCTGTTGTTAAGCTGCATGGGGAAAAGGGGAGGGGGTCATATCACTCCAACTTGCAGTACAGCAGTAAAGAGTGATTGAAGTTTATCAGAACACAAGTCACATGACTTGGGGCAGCTGGGAAATTGATAATATGTCTAGCCCCATGTCAGAGTTTCAAAATGAAATATAAAAAAATCTGAGAAATGGATTTCCCATGCAGAATTCTGCTGGAGCAGCACTATTAACTGATGCATTTTGAAAAAAAAACCATTTTTCCCATGATAGTATCTCTTTAAGGAATGTTTAATTTTCCCACTAGAAACCATGAACAGGTTGCATATGGCTGGCATGGTAAACCACACAACGTGATTTATCTTAGATTCCATCCTGAAAACAGTGAAATGGGCTTGGAACAGAACGTAAGGTATAGAAAAGAGAATCTAGGAAATGTTAAATGTAAATGTTGTATTACATTTGTAGCCTTGTATATATGTGCTCACTCCGCTAAACTGCTTCCATATTCTTTATTTCATTCATTCATTGTTTGCAACGATCTACCGCCTTTCCTTCTCATAGACTGATTCTCTTGCTCAATATGGGAGACCTAAAACTGACGGAGAACTTAAAGTTACCACTATGGAGAGAAAATCTAAATTGGACAGGTAACCAGTTCTAACAACAGAGCACCAAGCAACGTCTGTCCCACTCACCCCATAAATCCCCTTTTTAGCAACTAGCCTTCATCTCATGTTCCCATTGTTTTGATTTTGGTCTGACATTTCCAAATTACAGACCCAAAAATGTTCACAGTTTACTAGTTTATACAGTAGACACATTTTCAGCTATATATATATATATA
>CM044433.1:88003394-88046171 GCA_024363595.1 Xenopus borealis
TATATATATATAATATATATTGCAGTGATTTACGGTTTTAGCGCATTTATGTAAGTACATTGTTCATTATTCAGAAATCTTAAATTTATGAATACACATTCTACGTACTATACATATTCTATGAGCACTGAAACTCTTTATGAAGAACTATGAACAAATTCTATAAACAGATTTATCAGATTATTTATCCGGTTAGGACGTACTACAGTACAATTCACCTTTCAATTTATTCCTGTTGTTTTTTTTTAGAAGGGTATTTATCAAATGGTGAACTTTAATGTGTTGATGAATATAATTCTAAGAAATACCATAGGAAGGAATAGGAACAGGTATGGGATCTGTTAGCTGGAAACCCATTCTTCAGATAGCTCCAAAATACAGAAAGGTGATCTCTTTTAGACTCCATTTTACCAAAATAATCCAAGTTTTAAAAAATGTACTTGATCCAAACTAAGATATAATTAATCCTTACTGGAAGCAAAACCAGCCTATTTAATGTTTACCTGATTTTATAGAAGACTTAAGGTATGAAGATCAAAATTACACAAAGATCTATCATCTGGAAAACCCCAGATCCCGAGCATTCTGGATCACAGGTCCCATACCTGTACATCCTATGGATTACACTAGGCACTGACAGTGCGAATAAATTCTGTTTATTACTTTTATCAGATATGCCTTTCTTTTGGACCGAGCACTGTTGATCTGTAAAAGAAAAGGAGATACTTTTGACCTGAAAGAATTTATAAAGCTTCAGAATTTCCAGATTCGGGATGATTCCTCTGGTGACAGAGATAATAAAAAGGTAACTAATAAAATTGCTGTTTATGAAGTCTGCAAAATGCTGGATGGCAGAATTCGCTAGTACAGTGTGATTCAGGCCCGGACTGGCAATCTGTGGGTTAGGGCAAATGCCAGATGGGCTGCTATAAGGTCCCATAGAAAGTCAGTATTTAGTGGGCTGGTGGGGACTGTTTGGGCCTCTGTGTACCTGAAATGCCAGGGCCTATTTTGATTCTCAGTCCAGTCCTGGTGTGATTGCTATACAATCTGTTTCTTTACCTTAGTTGTTCCTCAGTCACCAATAGTTGCAAAAGGGTTTTTGAAGCAAAACTATAATGGAAACTGTCATCCCACAATAAACATATACTGATGCTGGAATACAGTGCTACGAAATAAGTTGGCGCTATAGAAATACATGTTAATAATAATAATGATTAACGGGTTGTTCACCTTTAGATTAAATTTTAGTATGATGTAGAGAGTGATATTCTGAGACAGTTTGCAACTGGTTTTCATTTTTCATTATCTGTGGTTTTTTAGTTATTTTGCTTCCTATTCAACAGCTCTCCCGTTTGCAATTTCAGCAATCTGGTTGCTAGGGTCCAAATTACCATAGCAGATATGATTTAAATAAGAGAGGACCTAAAAAGAAAGATGAGTAATAAAAAGTATCAATAACAATAAATTTGTAGCCTTACAGAGCATTAGTTTTTTATAGAGGGGGTCAGTGACTCCCATTTTTTAAAGCTGGAAAGAGTCAGAAGAAGACCAATCGTTGCTTAGAAATAGCCATTCTATAACTTACTAAAACTTACTAAAACAGGTCTGTAAATTGCTGGTGTCCATTACACCTACAGTAGCAAAATAATCTTTTCTTTTTTTTGCTACACTACCACCTTACCTACAAGGATTAAATACAGTGTATGTATTGTTTCCTTTCTATGAAACGTATCAGCTCAGATGTATGCTTGTGTGAGTTACTGGAGTTAGTCTGGGCTGTTACTGATGCAACAATCACCTAGCCCCTCTCAAAGATAAGATTTTAAAATTCTCTATCTTTGTGTAATGTGCTTTGACATTCATAATGGATCAGAAACTTAATCCTGTAGCACCTCTTTTAATTTGGCTTCACCATGCAACACCACCAGGTTGTTCTTCTATTAGAATAAATAAAGCAGAGATGTGAGGGTTCACATATTAACCCTGTGCATTTACAGTAAATATATCGTTATGATTTTTTTTAAGTGGTCACACATGTTCCTGTTGATCGACGCTCGTGGAACCCTTGGCTATGAACTTTATTTTAAGACCAGTGACCTGAAGAAAAAATGGATGGAGCAGTTTGAAATGGCTCTGTAAGTTACATGCTCAGTTTGACATACGCATCATAGTGTATTTTTGTGGCAAGTTTTTTCATACTGTTTAGCAGATTGCATTTTTTTTTTAGTATGATGTAGACAGAGATAATCTGAGACATTTTGCAACTGATCTTGAGTTTTTATTTTTTGTGTTTTTTTAATTATTTAGCTTTTTTTTGTTCAGGTAAGTTTATTCAGTACAACAATTGTCCAATAACATCACAACAGTAGAGTATACAGCTGATAATGGACAGAGTGTAGGTTATGTATTTAGACTAATTATAAGTAAATTGAAGCATTTTCCAATAACCCTAGGTTGCCAGAGTTTGATATTTTATTTAGAGGTACAATTCTGCCTAGCTATTATTTACTCAACAATTTGCATTTCTAGTACTGTTTTTTCCCATGCAGAATATGTACAGGGCAGTGGCGTAACAGTATTAGCTATAGCGAAAGTACCAGGGTATCATTAACTAAGGCCCAAAGTCCAAACTCACCAAGCACACCCTGGTCTCTCTCATTGAAGTTGGTCCGGTGCTCATTAACAGAGGTCGGCACCCTCAATTAGCTGCAATCAAAAGAAGATAAACCAGCACAACGGACTCCATGCGAGCTGGACAAGCTCTGCGTGTTTATTCAAACGTAAAGTTTCGGGGGCGTGCCTGTTCATCAGACAAGCAAACCACACCACATAGTGAACATTTAAACTCTCCATCTTGCATATTAATTAACATACAACTAATTTCCCAAAATAGCAGTTAATTGGTAATTTTGTGTATAATGTCCATCCTTCATGCCTTAGAAATCCGGAGACCAATAGATCCTCAAAAAAAACCCAGGCAAAAAAAAAAAATGAAAGTCCATAAAAAAAAAAATCAGAAAAAATGAAGGGGGGAATGCAGAGCAAAAATTGTTCGCACAGAGGCATAACTTTTCACATTGCGAATAGTTTTTGCCTTACCAACTTATATTACATTCCCCTGGAAGTCTCTTAATTGATCAATTACAAAAATATCCTATTGGAACAAGAATCCTGTAGATAAATGTTTCACAATATCCAAGCTTGAAACACTAGCTAGCTCTCATCAGGACATTATAAACAAATTACCAATTAACTGCTATGTAGGTAAATTAATTGTATGTTAATTAATATGCAAGATAGAGAGTTTAAATGTTCACTATGTGGTGTGGTTTGCTTGTCTGATGAAGAGGCACGAAATGTTATGTTTAAATAAACATGCGGGGCTTGTCCCGCTTAGGCTTAGTCCAGACGGGGAGATTCGGGGGCGATCCGTCGACTGGCGACTTTTCGCCCCCGAATCTCCCTGAATAGCTAGGCACCGGTGAGGCTTAAAAGCGCCGGCGCGTGTTCACACGGAGCGGCGCGATTTTTAAAATCGCTCCAAATTGCCTGGCGAGGCAAATGGAGTCCGTTGTGCTAGTGTATCTGCATTAACTAAGGCAACATCAATTCAGGATAGCACAGAGTGGGATACTGAGAAGCATGAGTATTGCCTGGACTGGGGATGTATGTGCCTCCATGATTCAGTGAGCCCCACACTGGCTGTGTGATCCACCAGGTTGGATCAGGTGTCCGCCCCATCATAGGGCTGTAAACTGTATGATCTGCGACGCACAGTCAGAATCGGAATATACAGTTGCTGCCACAAGCAGGAAAAAAAATTACGCACTGGGAGGTGAGAAGGGGGTTGCGGTTGGCAGAGCCTGGGTCGTATTTGACCCTGCTCAGGGGTGACCAATGCAGAGAGCTCAATAAAAGTTGTGCAAGGAACAAAAGGAAGGAAAAAAAGTAGTGTCTATGTCTATGGCTAATCTTTGTTGTACTGCACTTGGAGTTATATTTACTGCACTACTTAGAGCAGGACAGGTTAGCCATAATTTCTGTTTATAATTATAAGACAGTATCTGAAAGTACATGTTACAGCAATGAACTTATCAAGACAACTCCTTGTCTTACCCATACATGTCTTAACCCTGCAGTTCCAATATCTACCCAGACAATGCACTTGCAAATGGTCATGATTTCCAGATGTTTTCATTTGAAGACACAGCTACATGCAAAGCTTGCCAGATGTTACTGAGGTGAGAGGAGACAGTGAGACAAACATTGACCACAGACACATCACAAGCGGAGTTGTTAACTGCTCTTTTTCCTTTCAAGGGGCCTGTTCTTCCAGGGTTACAGATGTTGCCGCTGCAAAGCTCCAGCACACAAGGAGTGTTTGGGTCGAGTACCTTGTTGTGGCAAGCAAGGTGAGAAGAAAGATATATATTTTAGCATAAGGGCAATTTTATTTATATGGTGCTAGATTCAGAAAGAATCCTTATACATAGGGCTCAGATGGGAAAGTGGACAAGAGGGAACATATTTAACTATAAAATATCCAGAAACATGCTTATGGCAGACAGTTTGAAATGTTGACTAGGGCGGGGCATCAGAACAAGACACGAGACTACACTAAACTGTTGAACACATATCAAGTAAAAAGCCTAATGAGATCATGAAAGGTTTGTTAGTTCTAAAAAGGCCTGGCAATGTTTAAGACGTTGTAAACTGACATAAACAGCCAAAACAAGAATAGGCCCAAGAAAGTTACATTTGTGAGTTGTTCTGAAAACCTTGCTATCTTTATATTTAGGAAGTGTACATGGGTCAAAGGTATAAGGACCACAATGAATCTCACACAAAATGAATCTCAACAACATGTAGGCTAGACTTTAATTTTGTAAATAACAATTTTATGTGAATTAAAACTCTATGCATGTATGCATTTATTTATTCTCCTATTACACATAGACCGACTCAGCACTCAAAATCAATGTCATGAGGAGGGTTTATAGATGATTCAGTCAGTGGCTAAAGAGCTAGCTCTGGATAACACAGTGTTTCGGTTCTTAAAAACAGATTTTCTCTGTAATCCCAGGGCTTGATTTTTTTTTTTTAAATATTGTTGTTTGCAAAAGAGATTTTTTTCTCCACATGCTTAAAAAAAACAAAAACAAAACTGTTTTTGTTGCCTAAGTACAGTATGCCTAAGCATATTATGCAGATTTCTCTGTCTAACCTTACCTGTAGTGATGGGCAAATCTATCCCATTTTGCTTCGCAGAAAAATTCGTAAAACTTTTGAATTTTCGCTGGCGTTTCGTGAATTTATTCGCTGGAGGCGAATCGCAGGAATTCGCTGCAAATTTGTGCCTGGTGAATAAATTAGCCCATCACTACTTACCTTTAAATAGACCAATCTCTGCTGTACTACCTGTTTAGCATAATGAGTATCCTGTTGCTTTCCTGATTTGTTTGCTTTACCAACCTTTTAGGACAGTATTCTGCTTTCTGACATTTCTTTTTAAAATACAAGCACAGAGTTAATCTTTGGGTGCAAACACCAGTCTGGCACCAGGGGTGTTTCAGCACTCTCTACCACTTTTAAGTGCCTGAAGCGATGCTGCCCCCCCCCCTCCACACACACACACACCTGCCACATTTCACATTTCTGTGTTGGAGCAGGGCACGGGATGGCAAATTGCTAGTGCAGAGAGCATGAATACGGCCTCTGCACTAATATAGCAGACATTCTGATTTAAAAATTGAGTTTTTTTCTCTTTCTCCCACCTCTGGTAACCTGTGAGGTGCTTCCCCCTCTGAATAGTTAGTGAATAGTTTATAGTATGTAAGGAAAAGATAATAGGAGAACAGAGGTTGTACAATAGAATAAAGGTCACGCCTTTCTCTAAGTTACAATTTATTCTACTGCACATGCTCACAGCCCAGATTGAGAAAAGCCAAGATGATGCATGGCACTTACTCGTGAGTAAGCAATTGCAATAGCTGGGAAGTGTTCAGATGTAATAAATGGATCTCCTCAAAAGTTTTTAGAAAATGATGGCAGCATCTACAATTTTCAGAGTTTCTGAAGGTTTTAAAAGGCCAGTAAAAACGTCAATGGCATTGGTCTTGGCTGTAAGGAGACACTAGGGAGTGCCAAGTATGGTTGAAATTGAGGCATACAAATATATCAATTGGTGAAACAGAGCTCATCACAGGGGAGTTGTGCCTCTTTATATTTACTTGGATGAGATTTTAAGGGACATGTTTTTAAATGGGGAACTCTAACTTTGGCCCTGACAATTCCATAAAAATCTATGAAAAGTAGTGTAATGTCTCTCTGGCTATGTATGAAAATCTCTATTTCCTTTACATAAAAGTGGCCCATAATATCTTTGTTGATAAGTGGACTGCTCTGGTAATGACTATCCTAACACAAACTGCAAATCTAATAGGTCTTAAATGTAAATATTTACAAAGAAAAGTATTATATAACCTATTTGTTTTTTGTTTATTCCAGATTTAGGGTCCTCTACAAATAAAAAGGTAATTCAAACTTCTCCTGCAATATTCTACATATAAAGAGAAATAATTATAGGAATGGTGAAGGGCTTATGGTACTTATAACTTTCCAGGTCCCAGTATTCTCCACCTACTGCAGAAGTTCTAAATCAGCATGATGATGCAGTGGGTAACATAGCTTGCTGCCTTGTAGTAAGTGGTGTAACTAGATGTTACTGCACTCCAGAGAAAGCTCAGAGCTATAAGTGAGCAGGGAGAGACTCAGGCAGGAAGTGATGTCACACCAAGCTAATATGGCAGCTGTTATCCTAAACAAACAGAGAGCTTCTTACTCAGGTATATTAAAACATGCTACATAGTAAATATAGCATTACTATCCAGAATACTATCCAGAAATCAGCAGGTCCCAAGCATTCTACATAACAGGTCCCATACGTGTATATGTTAATATAACATAATGATATAACAGAATGATATTGTGGTATTTGTGGTAATTGTAGGTTTAGGAAAGAAGCATGTTACTAGCAGATCAGCAGATAGCAGAGATCTTTGGATGTGGAATAGATTCATCAGAAAGCAAACAGTAACACTTGAAAGAATTAAATTAACTACAGTATTTTATATTTTATTCAGCAGAAAACAAGCCGGGGAAACAACAGCAAAGGAAATGAAACAGGTATTTGTGTTACTGTAGTTTATAATAATGAAAATGGCTAGTCATGCTGTAAAAGCCAGAGGGGCTTGGCTGTGGAGGAGCTTGCAGAGCTTGCCAGGGTTTAGGTGCATTGTAGGTGGGGTTTTGGCATTATACATGTCTGGCATATCAGGGGCATGGTTATATTTGCACAGGTATTTTTTTATTGGATCCCCATTCCACTTGTTGGCAGGGCCACTGCCCAAGATGCCTAGGTAGCCAAAAGGTAATAACTGGAGGACCCTTGGGGGGAGAGCCCTGCTAATTAGTAGTATGAGGGCCCTGTGATTACTGATGGCAGCCCTGCATAAAGCCATGGAATACACATAGGTCACACTAAAGGAAATATAGGGTCATCAAAAGGCATACAGGTAGGGAAGTGACATCAGCAATACTAGAATGGTGAACGCCTCTGACTTTATAAAGGTGTGTGTCAAGTAGAGCAGATCTGAGAGCTAAACGGATGGATAAAAATGATGCATGAAAAATAAAAGAAGGTAAGTATTTCAAGAATGCGGAGATAACAACATTACAGATCTACCATGTCGGCTGGCAGGGGTGTCCTGGGGTTGTTTTGCACAAAAAGCTAGAACCTCAAACGTCACTTGTCAACAGATTAATAATAAATGATATGCTATGTATTTTACAGCAGCTTGGAAAAAAAAAAATCACTTTTCAGGTCTTAATGTTGGGTCTATGACACTGGGAGGCACATTTATAAAGGGTCAAATTTCAAATTCAAGTGAGTTTTTTAAACTCCCATAAACTCCCATAAATTCGAAAAGTGACTGGTCAAAATGTATTAATAAAATCAATTTTTTTTTTACTGGGAAAAATGAATTTTAACGACCCGAAAATTCAAATAGAATTCGAATTTTCAATTCAACCCTGATCCATAGGGTTGCAAGAAGCAGAAACCTTACAAAAATCACATTAAAAGAGTATGAAGAAATACAGTTACAGAGTCCCCAAGTTACAGAACAGAGCTCTGAGGTATAGGAAGTGTATATGTGAAAGCAAATAAAACACCAGGATGTGGGAATCATAGAACAAAAATTGTTTTTTTCACAAAATGTTTTTTTTACCAGGATGTGGGAATCATAGAACAAAAATTGTTTTTTTCACAAAATGTTTTTTTTTTACCAGGTCTTGCCAAAATGGAGGCATGTCAGGAATATATAGGCATTCCACCACCCCCAATTGCCTTTGGCCCACCTCTGCGAATGGAAAAGGGGGATATTGTAGAACTGACAAAAGCAGAAGCCGATCAACATTGGTGGGAGGTAACATTACTTAAGTTCATTTTCAACAAACTGATCAATCACTGCCATCTCATTTACTTCTTTCTGGTATCCAGTTGTTTCTATATTGAGAGAGCTACTATGTTTATTACTACTGACAAGTGGCAAGACAACAATCCTCCGATGGAATCCCTGTACGCAAGGTTGTTTTCAGTATTTCCCATTACCTGTAGCTGCTGAACAGCCATACCACAACTGTATATACCTTATTAAAGTATAGTTAGTAAAGTGTGGAGTGCTACAGGGATTGTGGACATAATTATTTGTCATTAGTGTTTTGCCTCAACTCAAAGCAATGTCAGCATTTTTTTATGTATTTTAGGCAGGTCTCATATATTTGTATAATTTATCAAGTATTTTATCTGCATAGCTAGAAACCAGCATTGTTACAGTAAAAAAAAGGATGCCTTGCCTTATTACTTACATCCTCTCTTTTATCCATGTTCTATGTATACCTACATGTTCTTTTACAATATTCCTGTCACATATAGTGCTACGAAATATGTTGGCGCTATAGATATACATGTTACTAATAAAATAATAATAAATGCAATTATTATGTCTCTCACAGGGCAGGAGCACATCCAATAATGAGATTGGCTTCTTCCCCTGCAGCCATGTAAAGCCATTTGTGAATGTAAGTGCAAAATGGGAAGAGTTAGTGTCCTCTCTTGCCCCTCAGTTGTGTGATTAGATGCTTAGTATAAGAAATGCAATGCAATGCAATCTCAGTCTCAGTCTGCAGTGGTAAATCTTTATGGGATAATACTTTAGAAATTTTGATTTGTCTTTAAGTCTTAAGATGCTTTAATTTTCTATGTTAGAGAGGCTGACACTGAGTGAATTGCTGAGCTCTCATATGATTTTGTCTTCCCCACTAGACCCCAGTACCGGATCTTTCTATGTATTCCTGGTAAGTATTGAAACTAAACAAAGACAACACATTAAATGGAAAAGACGATACACTTGGAAAATTCAAGTGTATGTTGCAGTGGGGCATCATTTACTAGAGTAAAACACGTCATCTTGTTTTGAGATGTATGCACAATTAAAGCCTGCTAGATCTAAATGTTACAGAAAATGTGTCACTCCTGTACCACATTGTAGCAAGTAGTATAATTCCTTTATGACACTAAAATGTGCAAGTGTCCAAACCACCTGATTGTCCTATGTTATGAGGGACAGTCCAGATTTTGACAGCTCAGCCTGCAGTACCAGATTCTTACTGAAATGTCCCAAGTTTCTTTTTGATCTTCTGCACTGAACAGCCAGAAAAAGATACAAAGTTTCTAAAACTTAATTAAACAAGAGGCTTTTTGGCAGAACACTGAGCACCTGCACATTTGTAACAATATATAGATAAACAAATATACAATTGTTACTATTTAAGATAAGTATATATCTTGGGAGAACCAAGCTTAAGGCTAGGGCAGACAGGGCAGAAATCATCCTGCCAAAATGTGCAGGCTGATTTCAGCCCCCGACCACTAGCAGAATCTTCTTGTCTGCTCGTGTCTGGAAGCCTTGTGCCGACTCCAGCACAAACAGACTTGGGGGGATTTCGGCAAAGAAACACAAGACTTTGCATTTCAAGCCAAAATCCATGGAGTCTGGTTGTGCAGGAACTGATGCAAAGCTTCCAGACACAAGCCGACAAGAAGATTCAGCTAGCGATCGGGGGCCGAAATGAGACTGAGGATTTAGGCAGGCTGATTTCTGCCCCTTCTGGCCCTAGTCTAAAGGGCAATTCATCTTCACAAAATTGTAATAAGACATAAAACATGATTCTAAAACCCCCAGAATTGTGTTGAAACTTTCCATAACCTGGTAAATTTTATAAAATGGGTATGGTATTTAGTGATCATAAAATGGGCATGATAAAAAATGCTGCCACTCTGCAAGTAGCGATCTTTTTGTCTCTCTTTATGGGGCAAATTCACTAAAGCGCGAAAATGCACTAGCGACAGCTTCGCCGGCGTTCGCCGTACTTCGCCAGACGAATTTTCGCCAATGCTATGCAAATTCACTAAGATGCGAATTTGTGCTCAGGCCGACGAATGGTAGAGAAGTAGCACTGCCGTTACTTCGCCAGCCAATGTGTATTTACGCTAGCGATACCTAATTTGCATACGGCGCAAATTTAAACATATAATAGAAGTATATGTTACAGCCACTACATTACACTACACAAGCCCAGGAAACCTTTAATAAATAAAATAAAGTTGTTCTATTGCCCTAAACATGTGTCCCCTGTATAGTTGTGTTGCCATATGTTAGGAAATGTAGGGGGGAGGAGGGTAACCCCAAAAAATATTTCTATTTTTCAGACTATCACCCTACAAAAGGTAAAAGACGCCAGCGTTTTTTGGGACTTTTTCAAACTCCTACCTATTATATTGAACTTCGCCAGGTCTGACCAGGCAAAGTAACGTCTAGTGTAAGAGGTAACGTTCAGTAAAATGTTCATCTTAGTGAATTAGCGTAGTTACGTCCATTCGTCAGTGAGCAACTTCGCCTGGCATAAGGGTGCAAAGTTGCACAAGTCTATCTACTTTGCTAGTGAATTTTCGCCAGGGACACTGTTAGTGAATCAGTGAAGTTGCGAATTGACGTCACGCTGGCAAATTAGCGCTAGCTTTAGACGCTTTGCGCTTTAGTGAATTTGCACCCATGTCTCTTGTTAAAAAGCAAGCGAGCACAATAGATACAATTAAGACAATATTATTCCAGAAAGCTCCAAATTACAGAATGGCCGCCTCCCATTTTCATTATAATGAAATAATTTTAAAAAATTTTAATTATTTCCTTTTTCTCTGTAATAATAAAACAGTAGCTTGTACTTGATCACAACTAAGATATAATTAATCCTTATCGGAAGCAAAACCAGCCTATCGGGTTTTATTTAATGTTTACATGCTTTTCTAGTAGATTTAAGATATGAAGATGCAAATTACGGAAAGATCTTTTTTACGGCAAACCCTAAGGGGCAGATTCACTAAAGCGCGAAGCGTCTAACTCTAGTGCTGATTCGCCAGCGTGACGTAATTTCGCAACTTTGCAAATTCACTAACACGGACTCTGGCGAATTTTCGCTAGCAAAGTAGATAGACTTGTGCAACTTCGCACCCTTACGCCTGGTGAAGGATCGTAACTTCGCATATTCACTAAGATGAACATTTTCCTCAACGTTAGCACTTATGCAAGACATTACTTTGCCTGGTCAGACCAGGCAAAGTTCAATACAATAGAGAGGAGGTTGAAAAAAAAAATGTCAAATTTTTTCTAAGTCCAAAAAAAACACTGGTGTATTTTAGCATAGGAGGGTGATAGTCTGAAAAAGATCGATATTTTTTTGGGGGGTTACCCTCCTTCCCCCCTACATTTCCTACATATGTCAATTCAACTATACAGGGGACACATGTAGGGCAATAGGACAACTTTATATCATTTATTAAAGGTTTCCTGGGCTTGTGTAGGGTAATGTAGTGGCTGTAACATATACTTCTATTATCAGTTAAAGTTCCCGTTATATGCAAATTAGGCTTTGCTAGCGTAACAGCGCTCTGCCTAGCGGAGTAACACTAGCGCAACTACGCTACCGTTTGCCGACCTGAGCATAAATTTGCACTTTAGTGGATTTGCGTAGCACTGGTGAAAATTCGCCTGGCGAAGTGCGGTGAACGCTAGCGAAGCCTACGCTGGCGAATTTTCGGATCTTAGTCCCTAACATTCTGGATAATAGGTCCTATACCTGTATAAGGGTAATGGGGCCCAATGGATTGGGGGAGATACATTCTGAAGTCTACTTATTTGTGGCAATGTCTGTTTTGGATGAACCTCATTTTTACCTCCACTGTTTGTTTGTATTTAGGTATGCAGGTCCTATGGAAAGAAAAGAGGCTGAAGTCCTGCTAGCAAATCGATCTGATGGGACTTATCTGGTTAGACAAAGGGTGAAGGATGCTGGAGAATTCGCCATTAGCATCAAGTAATCATCTGTCTGTAAAAGTTCACTTGAAATTAAAGATAAACAACACTGGTGCCATCTGGGCATCAGTGGGTAGAGTTTCTTGGACACTGTAATGTTTATCCCATTTTCTATGCTAGGGCTGAATGTTCCCTAAAGTATATATGTCACATTATTTTCTAATCTATGCCATTACGCCCTTACACAAGAGATTTCCCACACTATTATGTTGTGTAATATTTACACAGTTCTGTCTAGCTGGGGCTTTGAATCAGATGTGGCCATCCAACAGATTTTTAATTTGCCCCATTATCTGCAAATATATTAAGGGTATATTAAGACTTTGGACACTTTAGTCTTTCTCTATCTTCCAATTTAGAGGGCTGGTACCATGTTTTAAGGATATTGGTCAAGTCATTTATTGTACTTGGGTCAAGTCCCTGGGTATGCTATATGCTATAGCTTTTACTCTTATAACCTTATTTGTTCAATGCCCTTTGATACAGTTTTTATTTCTTTATTTTGGGGTCATCCAGTTATAATTATTTTGAAAATGAGGGTAATACAAGGCATTGGTTAAAGGCAACTGACATGTAGCAACCTAAGGTTGTGTCTTCTCTGGGACACACAAACTGTGCTTTTTATCCTTAGGTTTAACCAGGAAGTGAAACACATGAAGGTTACATCTCAGGGTGGGCTCTGGAAACTCACTGACAAGAAAGGGTTCAAGGGACTTACTGTAAGTAAGCTATAACTGGCAAGCTGAAAAATTTCATGTTATCTACATTTTTTAACTAGATGATTGAGGGCCCCATTACGAAATATTTTCTTAGGCAGTCCTATGCTTTACTATACAAATCAGCCAGGACCTCAGTCAGACAGTTTATACTGTGTATCTGTTATTCTTTCACTACCTCTTTCTTCTTTATTTTTAATTTCCAAAGAATACTGTTATTAGAGTTAATGCCTTGTGTTATCTTTTGTCTGAGCAACTTCTCACTATGGAAGTTGCTATGATAAAGGACCACAAATTTGCTCCATTTATGTTCACTTTCAGTAAAGAGGGAATTGGTGGCTGCATGGTTGACATCAGTAGCACCTGAAGGAACTAGTCATGTAATATTCATGTTCATAGAACTTCTTTATTAAAGCTTAGGACCATTACAACAATTGTAAGTAAGAACTCTTCTTCATTTGCCCCTCTCCACCGTTGACAGAGCTGGTAGCTTAATATAGTGCTGCTGCCAGGGGGGGGGGGGCACCTGTCAGAACAAGGACTTCATGAAAGAAGCTTATCACTAAAGAGGAGGTTCTTTAGGTGAAGGTGGGGTGAGTTTGAGCGTATCAGGCCCCCACTACTCCTTACAGCTTCTCTGGCCCATTTGCCCTTGCATGGGACTATAACGTCAGTAGTTGTTTTATTAAAAAAAAATGCACAGCAAATAACTAACAAAGTTTCACACTGCCTCTTTACCTTATGCCCGGGTGTCCTTGCCTTGAGCATGCCTATGTGCAGTACAGTAATGTATTTACTTTACTGCCCGTGTGTGTGCAATCCCACTCTAAGGATGCCTGAGAAAGATAAATGGGCCTGTGCCGTTTTTTCCTAAAAGTATTAAAGGAAAACTATACCCCTCAATGTAGGTCTCTATAAAAATATATTGCATCAAACAGCTCATGTACAACCCTGCTTAATGTAAATAACACATTTTCATTATAAAATACTTTTTTAATAGTATGTGCCATTGGTTAATAACAAATAGAAAATTGCAGTTTTCAAAAATAAGGACAGCCCCCTAGGATGGTAAGATTTACAGTGCACACAAACATGCCAAATAAACTATAAAGTTAGGTCACATGAGCCAATTAACAGACAGAGTTGTGTCTTTTGCTTCCACACTTCTTCCTGTAACAGTTAGAGTTGAAATATTTCTGGTCAGGTGATCTCTGAGGCAGCACACAGACCATCATGAAATGGGGGTTCAAGGCAAGAGATATAAGGGCAAGGTTTACTTAAATATATATTTGAGTTTGATAAGATTCTTTAATATGCCACTTAAGTATTCATTTTGGGGGGTATAGTTTTCCTTAGTTTAATAACTGGGAAGAAGTACTGTAACTGGATTCACTGGAGGTTCCTAACATTTTGGAGTTCAACAGTAAATACATCTTTCTTCATCCATTAATTTATATGACCTTAGTCAATAGCTAAAAGTAAGCAAGGAATAAATGGTGTTAGCATGTTAACCAGTGAGGGAAATAAACTTTTCCTTCCAATACCTATGTTTCCCATGTTTAATGTCTAATCATAAGACTCAACAAATTCCTTTATGTATCTTCAAGGACCTTATCGAGTATTACCAACAGAATTCATTAAAAGACTGCTTTAAACTTCTTGACACAACGCTAAAATTACCATTCAAAGAACCAGAAAAGAAAGACAACCCGAAAAGTGGTAAGCACTGAACTCATTACAGTTTCTTACCTCAAGGGAAATTATCCTGATCAGCAATGGATTTACTAATCAACAAATAAAAAAGCAGGACTCCTGATCTGAGAGATATTAAGGCACATGCACTTATGGAGGCGCAGAGAGCAAAGTTCAATTTCAAGCTCTATCACCATGTAATTTTTTTCCAGAATACCGGCATCTCTGCAGACAGGCAACTGCATGGCTCCTGCCGCAATTGTGTTCCGTTCACCAAAATGAACACAACTACATATGCGCTTTGTCACAAATTAGGCACGGTTGCTCGATGATGATGCTTTGGCATCATGACAGTGTTTGGAGTATGAGTGATGTGTGGGAGCATTATTTTGGCACAACTTAACCACACCAATTGACATTGGGTTCTGAGAGAACCCTGGAGCTACACCCAGTTAAGGAGGTGAGAGTAGCTCCAGGGATCCCCTGTGTCATAAGGCACAGTAAGGCACAGTAGGGAACAGAAAACAGGAAGGTCTGAGTGATGCCAAGCACAATTATAGGAAAGTGCAAGGAGCACATTTTGACATAAGTGCCTTTAATGAAAGTGGTTTTAAGCAAAACTTACGGAGGGGAAAAGTGCAATAGGTTGCTATGGGTTACATGACCCCATTTGTTTTATACGAACAACTGAACAACTGTGGTTTTTCCCATTGCTCCCAGTCAAGTTGTAAATTGCTTACTAATAAATGCATTCAGATATAATTATCAGAATAAAAGAAATCAGAATACTTTTCTTAAACAAAAATGGTAAAACATATTCATGGTAAAATTGGAAAGTTTCATGTTATATAACTTTATAAATCATCAGTATAATGATTGTTAGAAATGGTGTTGTTTTATTTACCTTTCAGAAAAAAGGATGAAATATTTTGGGTCGGCTCGAGCTCGTTATGATTTCTGTGCAAGAGACAGAACAGAACTGTCTTTAAAGGAGGGAGATGTAATTAAGATCCTGAGCAAAAAAGGACAAAATGGCTGGTGGAAAGGAGAAGTGTATGGCAAGGTAAAAATCAATAGCAAAGTAGGACAATAAAGAGAGAACATTAACAAAAAACAATAGGCTGTATAAGGCAGAGACCTTGTGTTGTGATGTGTCAACTGTTAAGCAAGCCAAATAAATAGTGGCTTCAGCTAGAATTGAGAAGTGGTTGTGGGGTTACTGCTGTTAGGTAATGGCTGCATGAGCCTGCAAATAAAACACAGTGAGACTCTCCTTATCCTTGGCTACCAAACACAACACTATGGTTAAAAGGGATTCCATGTTTTCTATTCTCTGGCTATTCATGTCACAATTCACCAATGGAATATACAAAAATGGCATCAAAGTTTGTAACACCCCAAACTTTGATGCCGGATTTATCCAGAAGGAAAGCTGTTTTATCCAACAATGTTTGCTTCTTATTATTATATTGAGTGTCATATGTAGACACATGATAACAAAGAACACCTGACTTTATCTGATCAGACCCAGTAGCATCCCATGCTATTGGATGACAAGATCCTGTGGTCATATACCATCTAATCCTCTAATCTTCAAAATCTGCACAGAATAAAAATTACATGCAGGTTTACCGTTTGTTATGGGGTGGCGCAGAGCATTTTCCTTACCAAAAGACTGACCCCAGCCTTCATTTGGCAGCTATCTGTGCTTCCTAAGTAGAAATGCACTGAATCCAGGGGGCAAATTCACTAAAGCACGCAGCATCTAATGGTAGCACTAATTCACCAGTGCGACGTAGTTTCGCAACTTCGCCGATTTACTAACAGTGTCCCTGTCCCTTCACTAGCGTAGTAGATAGACTAGCGCAACTTTGCACCCTTACGCCAGGTGAAGTTGAGCACTGACGAAGGGACGTAACTATGCTAATTCACTAAGATGCCCATTTTACAGAACGTTACCTCTTGCGCTAAACTTTACTTTGCCAGGTCAGACCTGGCGAAGTTCAATACAATACAATAGGAGATTGAAAGAAATTTTTGAAAATTGTTTCTAAGTCCCAAAACAAACACTGGCGTCTTTAATTTTTTTTTTAGGGTGATAGTCTGAAAAATAGCGTACTTTTTTGGAGGGTTACCCTCCTTCCCCCCTACATTTCCTAATATATGGCAACTCAACTATATAGTGGGCACATGTAGGGCAATAGGACAACTTTATTTCATTTATTAAAGGTTTCCTGGGCTTGTGTAGTGTAATGTAGTGGCTGCAGCATATACTTCTATTATATTTTTAACTTCGCACAGTATGCAAATTAGGCATCGCTAGCCTTCACTTTGCCTGATGAAGTAATGGTAGAGCAACTTTCCACCTCCCTGAGTGCAAATCTGCATTTTAGTGAATTAGCGGCCGACTGGCAAAAATTTGCCTGGCAAAGTGTGGTGAATTGCAGCAAAGGCTTTGCTACCGAATTTGCGCACTTTAGTGAATTTGCCCCCAGGAGTCAATTTGGGATCAGCCAAGATGTGGCCTTTATCAGCAGGATTCGGATTTAGCCAAATCTAAGTGCCTGGCCAAACCAAGGAAGTCAAATTGTTAACCGAATGCTACATGCACTGTTCTTTTTCCACCTCGTTTTCCTAATTATTAGGGAAATTTAGGGTTTGGATTCGGTTCGAGATTCGACCGAGTCTTTTTCAGAAAGGATTTAAGATTCCACTGAATCCTAAAATAGTGGATTTGGTGCATCCCTACCAATACTCCCGATCACCAACCAGCTGGAGGTGGCGGAGTAGTTGAACAGGTTTTTTAAATACAGGATAACCAAACATAAAAAGTCTGAAAAGAAATTCCAGTGAACTGTCAAACAACTCTAATAATACAGCTTCTACAAAGAGAGAGGCTGAATTTGTGGGTACCAGAAACATAAAAATGTGATTCATTACGAAAAATCTATCTTTCACTAATATTTACAATTCATTAAGAATTCATTAAAAATTCTGCAGTGTTGTTATGTATAAAACACGATTTTTTTACTCTGTGCTTTTTCTTCCCTTCTGGCTAGAATTAAAACTTGTACTGCTATTAATAGTGGCTGCCCAACTTACCAATAGTCAGATGCACACTGGTTTCCAGACAGCAAGAAAGCATGAGTTGTCTGTTTCTGAAGCTACTATCCGCTTATTTTTAACTGAATGTTTAGCTGATTTTCAATGTTATTGGGGGAAAAATAAACACCTGGTGTATGGTCCATATGCCTGTGGCCTAACATTATTTTTTGTGTTCTTCCTTTCAGGTTGGTTGGTTTCCAGCAAACTATGTTGAGGATGATTTTTCTGAATACTGCTGAATGACTTTCCCAACTGACAATGGTTATGGCAGATACTTTCTGCTATTTCTGAGTATCTAGCCCTTGTATTTTTGACTCCCCCCCAATGCTGAATTCCATTCAAGAGTGGACTCAAGGAACTATTTTTCCCAGGCACACGTGGCCTGAATATGGGGCTTTATATTGTCATCTTAAGTCACAAGTTTTGTTTTTACATTTGACAAAGGATTACCATTCAACTTGGAACACATACATACTGGTTAAACGTACATGAATTCTTATTTATACGTACATGAATTCTTATGCATTCACTCTACAACAACCACCAAGGAGATAAACTCACATTTATACGGTAGCCACATCCTGTGCACCTTTTACTGGATACGGAAACATTGTTAAATATGCAGGATGCCAAACCCAACAGATGAATAGTTGGTGGCTAAGTTAAACCCTTTGTACACATAAAAGGGGAAAGAATTATGATTTTCCAGCATTACAAATGTGCAATGTTCACTAATTTATCAGATGAGGGATGGGTTTACTGAAACTCAATAAATGGAAAACTCATTTTTACCTTTGCATGCAAATTTATCATGTCATCTGACGATGGGAATTAGAATATCTTTTTCAAAGGTACAAAAGATATAAAGGCCCTATTATCTCTAGTTAGAAGATAGAGTGGTTTGGGCATGTGGCCCAAAACATATTTGACTGATATTTTCACTTGTTTGAATGGGGGCATCCATTTCCTAGCAGACATTATCTATTTCCTCTCTGGCAAGTAAAATGGTTATGTCAGATAGTCTATATTCACTTTCAGGATCAGAGCCAGGGTCCTCAAGGCTTTTCATCTGAAGTGACCTTTAACAGTGATTGTGCAGCGTGCAAATGCCTACAACAATTTTAAAAAGAGTGCAATAAAAGGATTCTGAGGAAGAGTAAACAGAAGCAGTGAACGTTTAGGATAATGGCACATGGAGAGATCTGTAGTGTCTCATATACATTTATTTATCATATCAAGATATGGGGGACAACATGCTATAAATTGACTGTATACAGAGGTGTGGTGTTTATACAAATGGCCTGCAGGTGTCACTGTGCACACACAGGACTTTCTGTACAGCTTGAAAGTGAAAGTAAGACTTACTGCTGTTATGTAATGGCTGCATGAACCTGCTAATAAAGCACTGTTATACCCTCCCATCCTCGTCGCCATTTGTTGTGTTTGGTAGCCGAGGATGAGGAGGGTATAACAGTGCTTTATTAGCAGGTTCATGCAGCCATTACATAACAGCAGTAAGTCTTACTTTCACTTTCAAGCTGTACAGAAAGTACTGTGTATGTACAGTGCCACCTGCAGGCCATTTGTATAAATGCTCCAATGTGTGTGCCTGCATATGCAAGTGGAAACTGTACTTTTAAGTGCCAAAAGCAAAACTGGGGAAGGAAGCAGATTTTCTTCTCTGGTAAAAAAAGCCAAAACAGTGAATGGGAAACACTGTCCTGTTTAGTAGCTGTAGCGGATCTATACAGGACTGTGTATTTTTGATTAAATATACTCCAATCACTAGACATGGCAAGGCATTATCACCACACTTTCTATTCACTTAGAGTGGGGGAGACATCTTCTCTAATTTGCCACCTACAATGAAAACAATAAATCTCAGGGGCAACAAAATAAAGAGTCTATGTCCACACTGGTAGTGGCGTAACTACTAGGGGTGCAGAGGGTGCAATTGCACTAGGTCCCCCACTCCCTTGGGGCCCATCGGAGCCACAAAAATAGTTATGGTAGGTAGGCGGTTATCTAGGGGGAGATTTTACAGCACACATGCTATCAACACTCCAGCATGTGATTTATAGAGGTAAGGGCCCGACAGGGGGGTCCAGGTGCCCATCCTGTACCAGGACCCACCAGGGAGTAGTTAAGCCACTGCACACTGGTCATGCCCAATCACAACTCTGATGTGCCTAAACTCCACCTGCACTTAGATAACCCCAGACATTTTTTGACTTCATCAATTGGTACAGTACTGCCTAATCAGGAAAAATTCAGTGGCAGCCAGTATGTATATTTCATACGTGGTATAAACCCAGAAAAGGCACAAGGTGGCAACCATAATCTTAGCAAGAACACACAAAAAAATGAATTTTGGAGCACTATAAATAAGCTCATATATTGCATGGCTGCAGGCTTGTTCATCAATGATGATTAGGAATCAGTCCCACAGCATAGATGAAGAGGAAGCCACAAACAATCAGGAAGAGCTTTCTGTTTGACTTCACATGCAACTCAGATCAGTAACATCAAAATATAAAATTGTTTTAAAAGACAAAGAAATCCTCATAAAGAGTACAGTTAATCTGAAAGGGCACATTAAAATTGACTTTCTAGTCTCATCAACCGGATCCACTATCCACACAATCCCAAGCAGCTCTCAAAAGACCACCCAATTTCTAAAGATTGTGTATAAGCAAACACTAAGCTCCAGAAGCTAAAACCAAAATATGGTCAAAAGTGATTGAGACAAGCAATGTATTAATTATGCCATGTGCCCTGTGGGTATTAGCAATGACAAGGGCAGTATATTTCTTCTGCCATGTTCCCTGGAGGTAATATGTCGGCCCTGAGCAGTGTATTTATTCTGCCATGTGCAGTAGGGGTATTATTTATGACTTGGGCAGTGTATTTATTTTGCCATGTGCTTGGGGTATTATGTATGTCAGGAAGTTTATTTTTTCTGCCACATCCCCTCTGGGTATAATGAGTTTGGTAGTGTATTATTCTGGTGGCATATTGTATGGGTTGGGCAGCTGAAATAGAGGGGGAAATGCACTAAAGCAAGAAGCAGCTAATGCTAGCGCAAATTCGCTTGAGTGACTTAATTTCCGAACTTCGCCGATTTATTAACGCTCCCTGGCGTAACTTTGCTAGTGAAGTAGACAGACTTCGCACCCTTAATTCACAAGATGCTGAACGTTATCTCTTGCACAAGACTTGATTTCACCAACTCAGACCAGTCGAAGTGGAACAGAGTAAATACGAGTTTCTTAAAAAAAAATAGTTGAAAAAATACTGGCGTCTTTTACTTTTTTTTAAAGGTGATAGGCTGAAAAAGATCGCAAATTGTTTTAGAGTACCCTCCTTCCCCCCTACATTTCCTAACATATGGAAACTCAACTATACAGAAGGCACATGTGTAGGGCAATAGAACAACTTCATTTTATTTATTAAAGATTTCCTGGGCTTTTGTAGTGCAATGTAGTGGCTGCAGCATATGCGTCTATTAAACTTGGTGCTGTATGCAAATTAGGCATTGCTTAATGGTAGAGCAACTTCACTACTGTTCTCCTCCCTGAGTGCATTTTTGCATTTTAGTGAATTTGCATAGCCTGGCAAAGTGCAGAACTTAGTGAATTTGCCCCATAAACTGTTGTGTGTCCTGGGGGTATCATGTATGCTTCAGGTAGTGTATTTATGTTGTGATGTATTTATGTTGTGATGTCACCGCACCAGAGGCCACCCCTTCAGACTAGAAGAAAAGGACTTTCATTTGAAGCAGCGTAGGTGGTTCTTCACAGTCAGGACAGTGAGGTTGTGGAATGCACTGCCGGGTGATGTTGTGATGGCTGATTCTGTTGATGCTTTTAAGAGGGGTTTGGATGATTTTTTGGACAGACATAATATCAAAGGCTATTTCGATACTAAACTCTACAGTTAGTATAGCTATGGGCATATATGGTTTGTGTTTGAAAGTGTGGAGATGTGTGTGTGTATGTATGCTGGGTTTTTAATTTGGAGGGGTTGAACTTGATGGACTCTGTCTTTTTTCAACCCTATGTAACTATGTAAGAGGACGGCACTTTGACAGTGGGATAGCGAGTATTGTAAGGCAAGATGTTCTCAGTGGAAATGACTAACTGTGGAGTACTGAATATATTACGGCATGATGTTCTTAGTGGAAATGACTGTAACTATGAAGTACTGGGCATAGTAAGGCAAATGTGCTTGGTGTAGGAACTGTAACTGTGTGATAATGAGTATAGAAAGGCAAAATTGTCACAGGGAAAGAACTGTTACTGTAGATTTTGACTATAGCAAGCCACTGTACACACTAAATAATTGACGGGCAGGAATGAGTGTGGGGGTTAAACAAAATCCACTGACTCCCAATAATAATAGCTCATTAATGGAACTATTTATATGAACTACTTATAATAGAGTAATGTTAAATGTTTATATTACTGAATTATATGAGCTATTGCCACCCCTCTCGCTCCCCAACTTCTATATTGCTTGTGCTGCAGCGGGTCTTGGGGGGGGCATATTCGATCACTAGAAGAACTGAATTTCCAGTTTAACACCAATTTTACCCCATCCTGCATTTACTAATTTTGAGCAACCTCCAGAGCTATTAATTATCCTCCATCACACAAATGGTCAATCACTGCTTTTTCCTGCGACTGGCTTCTTAGACCAAAGAGGATATTGGCGAGACTCGGGGAAACATTTGGGGGTCAAATTTACCATTATTCCCCCCAAAAAATTAGTTTCTATTCAATATTCGATTTTCGAATGTTAATGGAATAGTTCTAGGCTACCTTTTATTCAATATTCGATCATTTGACGATCGAATAAAAACCTATTCGATCAGTCGAATAAATCATTCGACTGAACGAAGAAATCATTCGATCATTCGATTGATTTGTACGATTCGAACGATCGAACACTTCGATCGTAGGAATCCTATTCAATCAGGACTTAGTCGCAGAAGCCTATGGGAGTGCTCCCACAGGCTTCTATTGCAATTCGGTAGGTCCAATCTGGCGAAGTAGGCAATCGAAGAAACGTAAAAAATAAAATCCTTTGCTGATCGAATGATTGAATATTCGTCCATTCGACTCTATTCGAATGTATTCGATCGTTCGATCAAACCCTATTCGATGATCGAATATGCCAAAATTCACATATTCGACCAAAAGAAGAAATCCTACGTTCGGACTTCGATCGAACTTCGAATCCTTAACGTGAATTTAGTACATCTGCCCCTTGGTGTAATCCGTCCAGTGCTCCTATGAAGTAGCATTTACTCTGAGAAAGTGACCTGAGGTAAAAGCTGCAGTGAAACTGGCGGCTTAGGGTCCTGGCTTCTTTATTATCTGCTTTCCAACGAGGCTTTCTCACAACCAAGACCGCTGGTGGCTTTGAAGTTTACTTCATCAATTTAATTAGCTGGTTACTGCATCTGGAGTTTCTGCTACACAGAGCTGTGAACGTGTGGTTTTTCATCATCAGTGCAGCAACGCCATCTTGTGGCAGTTCAAAGGATAGTTAATTCTGAACTGCAGATTCTCAGTTGCCTTCAGAATTTCAGCTTGATACACATTTTTGTGTGGGGACTTTGCTAATAATCTGGAGTGCACTCTAAACTCCTCAAGCTATTTTCAAGACATAGACAAAAGGGAGGAAAGGGAAAAAAAAAATAATTAAAAAAAATAAATATATATATATATACAGTTCAAGCTGTGGTGCGCTCCAATTCTGCAGAGTTTAACTGCCTGGGTGCTGTTATATATTGTGTAAATATTCATATTCCAAGGAATGATGCTCTCCAGGACTTCATAGTGAGATGCAAAAGTGAAGTTTATTTGTCAACGTTTCGGTCCAGTCTGGACCTTTCTCAAGACATATCCCCAGGGATTTGTTAGAACATGAAGTCAAGAGACTAAGTGATCTTGATCGCACATCCTTATTAAGTGAAAAAACTGAGGGAGCCACAAAGAGAGTCAATATTCCGTTTGTACATACTTACCATCCGAGTATACGTAAGGTCCATCGAATTATATACAGACATTGGCCTCTCCTTAAGAGGGCTTACCCTGAAATTCAGGAATTCCAGGAACCCCCGCTTTTGTCCTACAAGCGCCCCAGGAATTTGAGAGATAGGCTGGTAAAGACAAAAATATGAGATAAGGGGTCATTTCACTTGTGACTCTGACTATGTGATATGCATGATAAAGTGCCCATGTGGGTTAGCCTACGTGGGAGAGACCATTCAACCAATACGAGACAGGATTTTTCAACACAAATCCACAATTAGGAAGGAGAATTTGAAGTTACCGGTCCCTGCACATTTTCATAAGGCTCGACACACTATGGCTTGCCTCAGGTTTCTTGTGATCAAGTCTGTTGCCCCCCCCCCCCCCCCACAACGGGGGGGGGGGGCAACAGACTCAAACAACTCCAGAAAAGGGAGAAATTTTGGATGCACACGTTACAGACGGTACATCCTAAGGGGTTGAATAGAGAACATGACCTTTATGCATTTATTTAAGAATGGTTTATTATTGTTTGTAGGGGTCCGTGTTGAGATTAAGCTAGACACCCCGAATTGATTCATTTATATTATGTAAATAAACAGATATTACATGCTCAGATAGCTTATGCCGTGTCTTGTATAGTCTGTTGAGGACTGGTAATGCAATTATGATGTAACTATATGGGGTTGGTGTGTCTATTATTGGTAAAAATAGTTGCTACCAAATGGTGCTCATTATGTTTGACAAAGGGGTGGGAGCTCCTAAACGTCGTTTGTTTGTTTGCACACTGCCAGAATCTGGTAAAATTCTTTTTTTGTTTCACCTTCACATGTGGTCTGGACTTTTTTGTGGAGATATATATATATATATTTTATTTATTTTTTTTGGTTGTTTTTTTGGTTATATATATATATATATATATATATATATATATATATATATGAAAATGTGCAGGGACCGGTAAATTCAAATTCTCCTTCCTAATTGTGGATTTATATATATATATTCCAAGGAATGACGCACTCCAGGACTTCATAGTGAGATGAAAAAGTCAAGTTTATTTGTCAACGTTTCATCTCACTATGAAGTCCTGGAGTGCGTCATTCATTGGAATATGTATTTTTGTCAAGTTTCTCTGATATTAGATTGTCATCACCAATTTTTATCAATTCCCATGATGTCATCCAAATTCATGGGTAACACTTATGAGAAACAAGGTAATAAAGTCACTAAACAAACGATTCCTAATTTGCCTGTTCTATGTCATTCACAAAAAATGCTTTCCCAGGAGTCTGATGTTGAGCGTGAGCATACAACAATAGCTACTGAAGTGGCAATACTTCTAAATCCAGTTATTGAACAAACCATCGAGAAAGCAATAGGTAAACTTCAAAAACGGAAATCACAGCAACTGGGTAGCCATGACAAAAAAAATCTCGGAACTGGAAGTCACAGTTTCGTCCATTTATGATGACACATTTAGGGCTCAGAAAAAAATTAACTTTTTAGAAAAATGTACACAAGAACTTTGTCTTAAAGTGGATGATTTGGAGAATCGCTCCAGACGTAGCAATCTAAAATTTGTAGGCATTTCAGAATCACATAAAATGGAGTCTTTATTTAAGATTATTACAAAAATAATCCCTCAAAAACTAGGGATCCCACTGGAATCACATCCTTCAAAAGTGGAAAGACATCAAAGAATTGGGCCACTCAAAGATTTGCATCAGACTAGACCTAGGGTCGTCATTTCAAGCTTTCAAAAAATCGAAGGGACTTGAATTTGAAGGCAATAAAATTCTTATCTTTTGAGACTACTCAGTTATATTGTCACAAAAAAGGAAGGAATACATTTTGCCCTATTATACCCTGCTAAGTTAAAAAATGTTCCTGCCTTCCGGACCCCATATCTTTGGAGAATCTTCAGAGGCTCAGCATTTTGTGGAACGTCTTGGAAAACATAACACTAACTCACTCCCCTCCAACTGTCAACACTAAACCGGATTATTCATCTTCTCTCACTCAAAGAGAACATATAGGTAAAAGATTCCGGAAATCTCTTCAAGTTACCCAAACTTCTACTAAGGATCCTACTTTGTCCTTCCCTCCTACCCACCAACCCACCTCTACCCTTGCATCCACCCTTGCACCACCAACCCTTCATCCCACCCTCCTACCCAACCACTCACCCCTACCCTTGCATCTACTCTCCCCCTATACTTGCACTCACATGATGATCCAGAGGAATACGGAAAAACCTAGAGTGCGTGGCCAATCTGCACTAAAGGAAAAAACCTTTAGTGCAGATTGGCCACGCACTCTAGGTTTTTCCGTATTCCTCTGGATCATCATTTGTTAGGGATGCCCAAACCCAATTGGCTTTTAATTTGAATACATCCTGTGCTCACCAACAGGTTTACCCATAAATATGTCTTTTTTTTTTCTTGAATCTCTGTGGTGAATATTGAGGGGAGGGAAGGGGCTCCAGTGCCGCATTCAGCTAAAGGTAACTGAACAAGTGTCTGATATAATACTGCAGAGGGGGCAGATGTAGGACAAGGTAGGTTAAAAGTGGGTGATGGTGCTGATAAAAAGGTTTAGTTAAAGATCGGTATGGTTTTATATATCTGCAGGGGGTTGTTAGAATGGGTTCTGTGCTGGGAATTCATTGGTTAATATGGGGCTGAAATACACAGGATCAATGTCTGTGCAGGGGTTGTTAGAGTGCATTCTGATAGATAAATTAATTTGTTAATATGTATTTAATTTGGGGCTGATAGACACAGAGTCAATATCTGTGCACGGGCTTGTTAGAGTGTGCTCTGATACAC
This sequence comes from Xenopus borealis, assembly GCA_024363595.1. NCBI lineage: Eukaryota > Metazoa > Chordata > Amphibia > Anura > Pipidae > Xenopus > Xenopus borealis. The sequence goes on from CM044433.1 coordinate 88,030,271, forward strand.
AAATTCATTGGTTAATATGTATGTGATGGGGCTGATAGACAGGGTTAATATCTCTTATTAATATCTGGGTAGTGCTGGGCACATTGTGCTGCATTTAGCACAACCAGTGGGTGCCACAGTTTGTTTAAATGTAGAGAACCAACATTCCCTTTTAAATAGGTGTCATTTCATCTTAAAGTGCCTCACTGAGCTGAGAGTGAATCTGTCCTCAAATGTCCTGTTATCCAGAATGCTAGGGACGGTTTTCTGTATAATGGATCGGACCGTAATTTGGACCGTCTATTAGAAATCATGTAAACATTAAATACATCTAACAGGCGACAATCTCCCCCAACTTCCTTCTCCCTGTCCGTCGCTAGTTTAAATGAAAAAGCGCCAGCGCTGTGCACACGCAGCGTGGCGATTTCTGGAATCGCCCGAAGTTTCCTCACGAAGTAACTTCGGGCGATTCCAGAAATCGCAGCGCCGCGTGTGTACAGCGCCGGCACTTTTCCATTTAAACTAGCGACGGACAGGGAGAAGGAAGTTCGGGGAGATTGTCGCCTGCTATTAAACGCCAGGTGACAGAATCTCCCCGAATCTCCCGGTCTGTCCCCAGCCTAAACTGTTTTGCAACATTTAAATTGATACATTTCACAGAAACTAGTGTATCAATACTAACAGCTGCCTGTAATGAAACCCAGAGATTCTGCTCAGCAGGGACAAAGATGATCATCAAGAAATGTATCAGTTTAGAACAGTTGGGGGGGTTGGCGACCCCCCTCCCACAGCTGCTTTAGAAGGTGAAAAATGACACTTTAGGGCTAGGGCAGATGGGGAGATTCGGGGGCATTTTGGAGTGATTTCAAAAATCGCGCCGCTGCGTGTGAATAGGCGCCGGCGTTTTCAAGTAACGCCGGTGCGCCTCAGGACTTGGCTATTCGGGGAGGTTCGGGGGCTACAAGTCGCGGCGATAAGTCGCCAGGTGACAAAATGCCCCCGAATCTCCCCGTCTGGCCTTAGCCTTACACTTCAATGTTAGAAAAACGGTTACAAATAGAAAATAGTCAGTAACTGAAAAAAGTCGTTATCTCTGGTGATCTATCTGAAAACAACTGGTTGTTTGAAGGTGAACAACCCCTTTACAAATAATTTCACAGAAATGCAGGGGTGTATAGAGGGAGCTGGCCCTGCAACTGTAGGATGCTCTGCCAAGGTCCCTTCCCAGAGGCTATTATCTCCTGCTATTATAGCCACAATCTCTCCCTTCTATACCTGCTGGACAGAATATATACAGTATAACCCCAAATTTACGTCCTCTGATTTAACGTTTTCCCTGATTTTACGTCTCTTTTTTTTACAGTCCCTCCATTCACAATGCATTCCTATGGGTGCATTTCCCTCATTTTACGTTTTGCTTTCCCGGATTTTACATTGTTTTTTTAGCCCTGTCCCATGTTAATCGCTATGTTTTTGGCTAAAAAAAACCCTCTTACTTAATGATTTATGGCTCCTGAAACTTGTAAATGCAGCCGATCAGTGAAGCAGGAAGAGAAATCCAGCTCTGGTACAGCAGCAGCAGTGAGATAGAGAGGGAGGTAAATGTGACTCTCCAGGCAAAAGTTAGCCCTAGAGGTGAAGGCAGGCAAAGGAAGGTAACCTTCCATGCAAACATTACAAGCTGTGAGCAGGGAAGGAAGAAATCTGTGCCTTGCAGTGGAGCAGGAGGGGAATTCTAAGCATTTGTACTGTGAAGAAGCAGAAAACTGAGAAGCAACAGAAGTGGTGAGCATTTCTGGAGCAGAAGGGGAGCACTACATGTGTTTTAAATCAAATTATGACTTCTGACCTTATTTCCTTTGTAAAAAGGTCGCATGTAGGCGCCGAACGCAGGAAAAATGCAGCATGTTGCGTCTGAACCTGCGGTTGGCGCCTACATGCGTTCGTGTGAGTACAGCCCCATTGAAAATAATTGAGTGCGTCTATACCTGCACTCCCCTGTGGCTGAACGCAGCAAAACGGAACGCAGAGGAGCTCAGGTAAAAACACCCGTGTGTAAGGGCCCTTAGGAATACTGCATAATAGATGAGCAGGATGACAAAATGAAGGTTCAATAAAGTATCCCTGTCTGTATCCTTATGATGTGTGGTCATAAATGTTGTACCCGTGAGTTGAATATCAAGGGAGGAAACACCTGTAGAGCTACAACATGCAGTTTAATGGATAGATATAGCTGGGGCTTCTATGTGATGAAATGCCAAGGCCACTGCATCAAACATTACCTGGGTCACTGTATTTGTTATTGGTCTTTATATCTCTGTGTGTGAAAATTTGTATTGTATTGTTATATTACAATTACAAGAAACCTATTATCCAGAGAACTTCAAAATATGGGAAGGCCATTTCCATGTCCAGTTTTCTCAATTTTATTATTGATTTCCTTTTTCTCTGTAATAATAAAACAATACCTTGTACTTGATCCTAATTTTTTTTTATAGACTTATAATCTCCTAGCACTGTAACCTGCAGGAGAGGCACTATTCAATATTAAAATTAACATTTTTGAAATTCAATCCATTACATTTTTAAAATACAGGTATGGGATCTGTTATCCGGAAACCCATAATCCAGAATGCTCCGAACTACGGAAAGGCCGTCTCCCATTTTTCTCTGCTATAATATAACAGTAGCTTGTACTCAATCCCAACTAAGATAGAATTAAACCTTATTGGAAACAAAACTAGCCTGTGTTTATTTAATGTTTAATTGATTTTTCTGGTAGAGTTAAGGTATTAAGATCCAAATTATGGAAAGATCCGTTATCTGGAAACCTCAGGTCCCAAGCATTCTGGATACCTGTACTGCGTTAAATATGTCTTCACCTTAGCACACTTTTCGCTCTTCTGCATTGGGTTCAGGTTCTAAAAGTGAATCCTCCCTTCCTATGTTATTGGTTTAGTTTAGTTGGCTAACAAAATAGTAACAATTGCAAGGTTTCAGAGCACACAGGCCCCTTCATCAGGCAAAATACCCAACTACTACAAAGTAGAAAAGGAAAGCAGCCTCCACATAGCAACTCTCTCCCTGAAAATCATTGTTTTCTCCAGCTGCAACAGATTTTAGAAAAAACAGATGGAAACATTAGCAGAAGTATTGCAAACAAACCAAAGACCATCTCTAAAGGAAAAACTTATCTTTATTATAATTCAAGGATTTTTAAAAGGTTAGATAAGCATTTTTCCCCTCTTACAAATAGACATTTTGTAACATTATATAAGTCTACATTTCACCATTGAATTATAAAATCCAAACCATAATTATTAAACAAAAGCAAACGTAACCTTATTAAAGAAAAGCAAGGGAAACTGCCCCACATGATAAGGAAGCTGTGTTGATATGGACAGCATGATAAGAATTTGTGCAGATTATGTTACATACAGGAAAAACAGGTTTATAGGAGGAAGTTACATTACACGATATAGGCCTAAACTGTTTTTGTAGTGTCTGCCTATCTGTTCAGTGTAAAGGCAACATTACAATGTCAAACTTCTGCCACTGCCAGTGGCTAATGGTGCCTATTAGTGACTTTCCAAAAGTACAAAACGAATGGCGAGTCTCTTTGCGAGTTCCCCTGGTGCCTTCAATTTGCATGAACGAATAACTTTTGTATATTGGTTAACTGAAAGAGAATGTAATAAAGCAAAAAGCAAAGATAAGGTTTACATTCCATTATAAGAATGATATACCTGCCACTGAACCTTTGCTAATCTTGTACAGTTATATTATCTAATAGAGAGGAAAAAAGTGGCTTAAACACGTGTAGAGTGAAAATGAGGCTCTATCTAAGAACTTAGTACCTGTCCTGAAATAGGACCATATCAGCCCCTACAGCTTTACTGAAAAATGCAGGTGATTCAAAAGAGAGCAGGTCAGAGGCAGGAATGAGCTGAACATGAGTCTACTTTTTCTGCAGGAAGTAAGGCTCAAGTCATTACACTGATATACATGCTATATAACATACTGTTATATCAACTTGCAATGCCTTATGTAGTTCTGTCAGAAATGAACATAGAAAAAGAGGACAAAGTCATAACCCCACATCTGAATATTTTCATTCTTTTAGAAAACAAAAATTAACCCTGATTAACCAAGAACTGGCATTCATTAAAGTGGTGCTACTGTGATAAAGGACAAATATTTCTTCAAAGCAACATTAGTTTACTCCTTCAAGTCTAAGAACCCAGCCAGCGTCCACTGGGAATGCTCCTGGAGGCAATGGTGGCAGTAAGACAATTATTCCAAGATCAGGACTTGGTTTCCAGGTAAGATCTCCAGACAGCCCCAACAAGGTCACCTACAAAACATTAACATATATCATTGACAAAACACTCACAGACGCACCATTTGATTTAGACTAAAAGGCTTCTTCAATTATGCCTAGGATCAGACAAGAAGTAAATCAACCTAGGCATTGTTGAACTTTAAGCAGCAAATGAAAACATATGATCAGCAGATCAGCAAGATTTCAGCTGCTGTGTTGGTCTATCAGTACTGCAGCATGAAAAGAAAAAAGGTTGCTGCAGCACTGTACTTCATTACATTATTAGCTTCAGTAGTTCAACATAACAGCTGCTCCTGCAGTGACGCAACTATATAGGACAGCCACAGTAGCCATAACTGGACACTAAATTAAATACCCGAGGACACCGGAGTACAACTCCAAGCTACGTTTAAAAGGGCACCTATGATCAAAAAAAATAGTTTAGCTTATTAGAGTGGGCTATTTGAGCCTGCGGTTTAGGGGAAACAATATTTCTCTCTTTTTTTTTTTTTAATGCCCCCTGCAAGATTGTAGCCAGCCACATGGGGAGTAAGCTCCCAAAGTGGGTGGCCATGTTCAGTGACATACATGCTAATAATGAGCGAGTCTCTCCCTCATTAGGCACATGGACATGAAGACATGGGCAAAACAAGCAAAAGCTGGACACTCACGGCGCTTGAAGATAGACATTAAAAAAAAAATCCCCTCCTACTGTAGTGCAAGCTTTATTAGTCTGCACATCTAAAGGGAAGGAAAATTTTTTGAGGATAGGTGCCGTTTAAGGAAGGGGCACATATCAATTTTGCATACAGCGAAGCATGTAAATACTTACTGTAGTTTGTGATGTTGATTTGGGGGACTGCAACTTTAGTAGATTATCCTCTGGCCAGGACATGAATATACTGTAGACATTGTTACCTTTAGATGTGTACCTGGGAAACAATAGATATTTACATTGAAAATATGACTCCACCGCAAAAGAAGAGCAGATTTCACAGAGGCAGTCTAATTAAGGATGCTCTATGGACAACTAATCCTTAAAAACAAATATGGGAAGAAATGACCTATTTTATAAACTGAACTTGGTGCACTACTCTAGTGTTCAGCAACCCTATAACATTAATGCTCCAGGCCTTCAAAACTCTTGGATTTTGCTATTTTGTGAGTGTCACACTCCCAAATGCCCAGTGTGCTATATAAATAGCTTTTGAGAAATTAAGGAGTCGTCTCAAATGTCAAGCGGAAATGGAGGTTTGCCTGTTTCAGAAGCTGATTATACAGTGATAATTTAATTATGATGCAAACTGCATGGGGTTCTGAGCTGTTGTGTAATGAGAATATGCCATGTAATAAAAATATGAATTAACTGTTAATAAGCCTGTGACTTTTATATTCTATATTGTCGATTCCGAATCTCAGGTAAGTGACAGCAGCAAAGAGCATGTGAATCAGCAAAATAGATGGGGAACTACTGGGGGACATTTCATATAAACAGGCTGTGGTCACCTTGGGCTGGAACAGAATCCAAAAAAATAATGTGCAAAATGTCTAGCCTCATTCCTTGCTGAGCTTTAGTTCTCCTTTAAATCTTCAACCAAAGTGAACTCTGTTTCCACTTTATTTAACGCATATCTAAACTACTGTATGTTTGTTGTACAATGCAACACAAGAGACTTTATGTGCCTATGGCCCAGATCTTTTCAGACTGACTTTCTATACAATTAAATTCTAGGTGTTTTGTAAAAGTACTCGATAAATTATAAATGTGCAAACATCTTGCTATCCTGTCACCTTCATAATTTAGGATCTGTCTGACAGGTTTGCTCACATTGCCCTTTTCTTGAAAATGCAAGTCACAGGTAATATTGTTTTTTTTTTTTGTTTGGTCACAAGATTATTTTGTACTTTCCCAAAAAGTGTATATTTTTTTTTTGGCCTTGAAGGAAGTAGGTTTTATTTTGTCACCACAAATATTTTAACATTGTGTAACACTCTCTCTCTTGGACTCTATATTGGCATAGCTGCTATGGCAATCGCATTAGGCCAGGAGCAGGCAAATAAATTAATTGTCCACATCACCTGCATAAAATTCTATGAAATTTTAAATGCTATTACGAAATATGCACAACAGCCTGGGGGTCTGTTCTACTGACTATGGAACATGGGGTGGATTTAAAGGGGTTTCCAATCCTTTTTTCCCTGGCCATCCATGTCAGCATTCACTCATAGGGGCAGGAATAACCCATGAGTGAATGCTGCCATGGATAGCCAGGAAAGGAAAATTCCGGTAAGTTGGCGTTCAATTTTCCCTTTTCTTTGCTGTGCGGTTCCAAATCTTTCCCTGCCCCCCAGTATAATATCAAATGTGCATTGCTTAAAAGCAACAGTGTTTGTGCTTGGCAGTTGATTGGGGCTTGGGGAAAAAATATAATATTTTTTATCTGCAAACAGCTGCCAGGCATCAGTGCTGGTGATTTCATCTTTTTTCACTATGGGGCCTTTTTACACTTTAAAAGCAGAAAAGGGTTGACAACAACCCTTATGCCCATGGGGAAATTTAAGGCTGGAGGTTGTTTTGTCATGTAGTAATTCTGCCCCATATGTCATGGGTTATGAATGTATAAATGTAATTTTTTTAGCCTTCTAAAGAAAGTATATCCAGCTGCATTGCTGCCCTATTTGTACATCCGTTCAAATGTTGGTGTTTGAGTGCAAATGGGCAATTTTAAGAAAATAATAAAAGATAAGGAAAAAAAAAGTAACCCAAAGTCTTAAGGCATATTGCACTTACCAAATGGAAACTGATGAATCCTCCTTTTGTACACGCCAAGGTTTGGATGCATATATTGCTTCTCCATTAATTGTCAGCCACTTTCCTACAGCCAATAACCTTTCCTGAAAGATGGGCACTATAAGCCCCTCCTTACTGGGACCAACATTCAAGAGATAATTTCCTCCAAAGCTCACAGTGTCTACAAGTTCCTGCATAAAAACAAAAACAGATGAAAACCCTAAGTGATGTTATAGCAACAATGCAGTGGTCACAATGAATCTGCTATTAGAACACAAAGACTCACCGCAATTATGTTTCTTTCATTCATTAGCTGGTTGACTTGCATGTTACGTCTGTAGCCCCAGGAATGTGTATCAATAGAGGTGCACTTTTCCCACTTGTGTGTTGGCAAACTGCTGGGTGTAAACTTGTCCACACAGTTGTAGTATCCTCCATGATAACATGAGCAATTACTGCCCCACCGATCATTTACCACAATATTGTCCTAGGAGCAATATTATATATATTAACGGACTGGTAACTTCAACGTACCTCTTTCCCTTACATGATTAGGCTTAATAGGCTGCAACTGCAAAATGTAACTGGGTTAAATAAATTAATTTTAAAACTTAAATTTTAGGAAAATGTTTAAATAATAGAGATGTCAGCAAGGTAATGTGCATGTTGTCCCATAGCGTGACATTAATGCTGCACTGCTTAAAGTGGGCCTGTCACCCAGACACAAAAATCTGTATAATAAAAGTCCTTTTCAAGTTAAACATGAAATCCAATTTCTATTTTTTATTAAAGCATTCATAGCTGTTGTAAGCTATGGCATAGAGGCGGGCAAAAAATTACTTTCCATTCAGCACTTCCTAGATGTCACTGCTCTCTACACTTTCCCCCAGTTCTCTTCACTGTTTAATTGTGTGGCCAGGACATGGGGATGGACATTGGGTCCCCCATTCTGGTGCACAAACGAGAGTTTGAGATGATGCAAGGCTTGCCTTAATAATAAAATGGCTCCTGCCTGCTTGTTATAATTTTGAATTCCCAGACAGAAAGAAACAAATCAAATAATTTATAAAGTGTAAATAAAGTTCATTTTGCTTGACTAATGCGATAAAATAGGATTTTGAATATTTCTTTTGGCGACGGGTCCCCTTTAAACGCGGTCATTAATACTGTAAATTTTTAATTTCTAAGTCAATCAGACCCTTGCGCTTATATCTATTGAGTATTTGAAGAATACTTTGCTTTAACATTTTCCCTGATTTTACATTTTCCCAATCAATTAGATGGAGGTTTTACTGTATTATTCAAGTTTGAAGTGCCTGGCACGGAATAAAGTTCTTCAGTTATGACAAAACAATGGAGAGTTGAGGAGTGGAACACTGTCAATGGTACCTTGACAGGACTGTCATTGTAGAGCCAAGCCAAAAAGTCAGTGGAATTCCAGTAGGTGTCGGGTGACTCCCAGTCTCCATCTGACCAGATCAGGTCTGGTTTATATCTGAGTTAAAAAAAAAAAAAAAAAAGAAATAGTGACAAGTTGCAAAGATAAGAAAAGCATCACAGTAACACAATACCATACATTTGATTTTCTACTGCGGACTATATGCAACAGCCATGACCACCAGCAAAACAACTTGTCTAATGAGCAGCAGGTAGAGTTAAAGGGGAACTACTGTGAAAATGAATAAGCTTCATCATACTAAAATAAGAAATGTTCTAAATATAATAATCCATTACAAATTCTGAATAGAGTTAATCTTCAAAAACTTCAGTTTATTTTATTAGAATTTTTTTATTTAGGTCATTAATTTTATTAGATTTTGTTTGAGCAGGAGTCAACCCAATTCTGCAAAAATACAGAATGAAGATAAACTGATGTTGACAGTTTGGATGTGAAAAAGGTACAGAATTTGGGTATGACAAAAAAAAAAAAAATATGATGAAGCTTATATAAATTTTTCATCACTGTGATCATATGCCTTTTAGTATGTCTAGTAAAGCATACGAGCACAGTGATGGATGGATAATATATTTAATGAAAACTGCTAGTGATTTGGCATAATCCAGTCAAGTGTGTAACCTACCCATGCAGACAATAGGATTTCTGATATGAATCACCGCTTCAAATTGAAGAAGAAAAGTCCCTTTCATGGCTTTGTGAGCAACTTAACGAGACCGACAGTGTAACAAAGGGTGTTGTCGAGTGGTCTTACCTGTTAACCAAGTCATAAAGTTCAGGCATTGTCTTTGAAAAAACAAAATACTGTGTTTTGAATCCATTTTGTTTGTCTAGTAGATAAAGGGGATGAAACCATTCCAATAAAGAGTGGTACAAACCAACGCTTATGTTCCTAGAATGTAAGCAAGAGAATTTTAAAAGAATTTTACAACAAAAGATTGATTACATTTATGACTTTACGGTAAATATTTTAGTGACAAACCTTTTCCTTAATGCATTGCTGAAGTCTCCCACCAGGTCACGGTGTGGACCAACATCTACTGCATTCCAGTTCCAAGACACAGGAGAACCCCAGTTTGTGAAACCTTCATGGTGCTTGGTGGTCAGGACAACATATCTAAACAAAGTAATGAAAATTCAGATACTGCCCAAAAGTCATCACTTAAAATAAAATATTACTTTGGCCTGGCACGGAGATGTGCCCGATTTCTTCCCCTGTTTTTTGTTTTTTTTTGCACTAACAAGGGTATTTATATTGGGCCAAGACATGTGCACAATAGCCCTGTATTGCAGTAATGACAACTGCATATTACCCCTACACATATTTTATTCGATGGGTCGCCACTCTCTTTGAGATCAATGCCTATCTTTACTACCAAGGCATCTTGTACAGTTCCCTATTCCAACATTTCAGAGGCTTTGGGACTTTATGAATTGAAGATGCAATAGATATGATTAAAAAGTTTAATAAAAAAAAAAAACCAACGTGAATTTGGTACAAAATGATATATGTCAGTGATTATGTTACAAGTCCTTTAAAGACATTATTTTCAATTTGCTTCCTTGTGAAGAGAATCATGCTTTTGTTATTTTTTCACATCTAGCACACTACATAAACTCAGCAGACTACAGGAAAGTAAAAATAACAAAAAGAATTTTAGTCAGCTGGCTTTTTTATCAGATCCTAGACTCACTGAAAAAAAGCAGAAAGACCCAGGAATATGCAGAAAAGTATCTACACATTTTCACTCATCCTCATCTTCTTTATGAAAAATGACCAGTTTTTAGTATACATCTTTAAAGTCTCTTACCAAGCTTTATTTCCAGGAGGGCTATATAGTAACACAGATTACAGAAAAAGCCCCAGCCCAGTATCTTAATTAACTTACCAGAAGTTAGCATTCTTAGGGGCAGACTTATAAAAATGTGAGATTTAGAGCTCACCAAGAAAAAAAAAATCACCCACTGTATATTCATTCCCATGGTATTTTTTTGGAATCCTAAGGGAGTGAATATTTTTGTGGTAAACTCTAATTTCCCATATTGATTTATCATTATGTGAGTTGAAACTTTAATTACACAAAAACGCGCCCACTGTCAATGCATTCCTATTGGATTTTTGCAAGAGTTATCCATCAGTGGTTAAGGGTCAAATTGTGGATTCTAGTTTGGTCAGACTTTTTTTTTTTTTAAATAAAATATCAGAAAATTTCAAACAACCACCTAAAAGGTATTCACGATTTCAGAAATAAGCTTTTAAAAATCGCACAGGAATGCATAGAACTTGAGTGAGTTTTTATACACTAAGGTTTAAACGAACGTTTTAATAAAGCTGCCCCTTTGTGTTGTGGTAATGATGAAAGGAAATCTTGTTGCATCACAGAAAATGCAGTTTTGTGTTACTATATAACTGTTTAGGATTTCTTTTTGTTTTAATACCACAAGGTTTATAGAAGAATATAACAAGTAAATTTACAGCCCGTGTTTCAAAACATAAATATAGGGGTCAGGGGAATATCATAAAAATAAAAAAACAACAATAATAACCCAAACAAAACAAAAACACTGTGGCTGAGATGGTGAAAAGGCAGATACAGTTTTCAAATCGGTCAGGTCAGTAAACATTATCCATGGCATATTCATGTGACATGATTTTATGCATGTATTTCTTAACTTGTCCTTAGTTATTGATTTTCGCCACAACCCCCCACTGCAAAAAAAAAACTAAAAAAACTTATGGCAAAGTTTATGTGAAAGGGGGATTCTACTCAAACCTCTTGAAAGGATCACTTGCCATTAGATTGGTGGCACATATTGAGATTAGTCGACCACAATAAACTTCCTCTACCCATGCAAATGCTGTACCGCTGGTGAGAAAGTATAAAATTCACATAGGTTTCCTGAAGTAATCTCAGATACTTCAGGCTATTTTGGGAAACTGAAATGAACTGCCAATCTACATTATTACTGGTGGGAAAGCAGGAGGTTAGATAGCTGAGGAGATTTATCTTTGGCGACTAATAACATTTACTGTTGCACTTAAGTTGAAACCTGTTAGCACTCTACACCTAAGTACTGGATAAACCAAAATTATTTTCATTTTCATAAGCTTTTGTTCTTTCCACACATCACTCAGCATTGGATAATCCAAACAGGTAGTTAAACACTAGAAGAAAAAAAAAAGTCTTTAAAATGAAGGTGTTTAAGTGAAGGTGTTGAGACTTTTTGGAATACTGGCGATGAAACAAATTTATGTGACTGATGCCCAGTGTTCATTCTGCTCTGAAACCATTCCATGCTAACTAGGCTAAAAAAAACACATAGGCTAAAAACAATAGTTTTTCATATTAGTGTTATCGTTTGTGGTGCTTTACCAAGATTGTTCATCATTCACATCAGTTCCTGCCCATATTATTCGTTTCTGTATTACATTCACTCATTTATACACACTAGCAGGGCCGTAACAAAAACGCACAGCCCCCCCCCGCCAGAAAATTATTTGGAGGGCCAGGTTTACTCCACGCATCCACCTACACCCTCTCGAGCGCTTACGGAGGAGTGAGCAGGCCAAATTTTTTAATACATGAAATCTGTGGGGAGGGGGATATCAAGACTACAGAGGAAACAAACCTGCAGTTCAGGTCCCCCCTTTTCTCCAGGCCCGAACTGGTCTGCTTCCTCTATAGTTACGCCAGTGCATACTAGGGTCAAATTCATCAGGAGACAATTAACCTGCCTGTATGGTTTTAGAACATAGGAGAAGAACCACACAGGGAAAACATACACACTCTTTGTAGGCGTTGTTCCGGTAAATTTCTCTGAGGGCCCAAGCAATGCAAGGCAGAGGTGATAATAAGGGTTGCCACCTTTTAAATATATTTTTACCGGGCAGTGGTGGGGGGGCGGGAAGAAAGGGATGGGCTGTGATGCACAAGGGACATGGCTTGCTTTAAAGTGGCGGAGCTACTACCCGACGCAAGGGGGAAAAGTATTTTTTTTCCTTTTGTTGGGGCGGCGCTTGCCCTAAAGGGGCGGAGCTACAACCCAACACTAGGGGTGAAAAAGGTACAATTTTTTTTGGGATGGGGCAGGCCAGGGGCCTTTAATAGGGGTATTACAAATTTACCGGCAGCTACATTGCCTTTGCCAGTGTTTTACCGGCTAGGCCGGTAAAATTCCCGGCTGGGTGGCAACCCTAGCGATAATCAATAAGCCACCATGCCACTTTGTACTGTGCAAAGGTATTACACAAAATATCTGCAATGAATTCAGTAAGCATGGATCTACATTTCTGCAGAAGGAATTCATTACAACCATGCTAACATAAATGGTGCAAGTATACGCTTTTTTCCCCGAAGTGTTTTCAACCGAATTAAAATTGTTCTAATCGTTTGACTGAATCGTTCGATTCGAACAATTTTCTACAAAAAGAAAAAAAAAAAAAAACAGTTCACAAAAATTTCAAAAAGCCTCATTAAAGTTTATAGGAGGTTCCCCAATTTTTTTTAAAGACACAGTACTTCAATTTTTTTATTGAAATTTTTCAATTTGAATCAAATGTTTCAATTCAAATCAAATTTTGGCCTATTTGATAGTCAAAGTACCCAAAAATTACGGCGAAATTTTTTAATTCAAATTTTCACTTCGACCCTTGATAAATCTGCCCCATAAATATTACTATAACCTACTACTGTTCATGATTCAATAAGACAGAACAGTTCCTTTAAGGGCACCTATTTAAAAAACAAAGTTACCCCCAACCAAAGGTGCATTCCGGTTGGTACTTTTTTTTTTTTATTGTTTTAAATGCCCCCGGGAGCACCCGGACAGTGGAAACACATGCACATTATGCGCGTGTGACGTCACATGCGCATAGTGAAAAGCGGCCACAATTTCGGAGCCTCTTTTCTTAATGTGCTTCTACTGTCATGGCGGCTCGCACTGGGAGCTCCCTCTCAGTGCACAGTGCAAGTTTGCTAGCGCTGGCGGGGGGGCTTTTTTTTTTCTTTTAAAGTACTGTTATCCCCAACCGGAATGCGGGCTCTATCAGCCTGCACCCAGGGTTGGATTTGTGTTGCTGGCGCCCCTAGGCCCACTGCCGTTCGTTGCCCCATGCTTTGCCCTTTATTCGCAAATTTTCTTCATCAGGACCACAGCAATGGGGATTGGTGCATAGGAAATGTAAAAAACTATTATCTCCTGTTTCCCCAGTGTTTCTGAACCAATGTGGGTGTGGCTGGGCAGCATGATGCCCCCTAAAATCCTGCCGACCTTTCTACAAATCTGGGCCTGCCCGCACCTTTGGTTGGGGGTAACTTTTTTTTGCAATTGGCGCCCTTTAAGGAGCCCGAGATACTGAATCCCTATTGACAATGAAAAGGCTAAATATGTGCATGTTCACACATAATCCTTTTTTGGATTATCCCCACCAGTCACAGTGATTTGCGCTTGCCTCTGACTATTGTTGAGGTGTGTCAGTACTATAAAGGCTCAAACACAAGATCAAAATAGAAAGTCAAAAACAAGGTGTGACCAGGAAGTTTCGAGTTATAAGATCACATGCTAAGACTCTAAACAATGGAGAACAATATAACCTATTGCCTTTTGCCAGTCACTGTTCAAGTGGAATACAGCAGCCATTAAAATTACCTCAATCTAGGATTGCCACCTGGCTGGTATTTTACCGACCTGGCCAGTAAAAATTTTAAAATATTGATCACAATGTTATTAATAGGGAAAAAAAAGAAAACTGTATAGGAAGGTCAGGGCAGCACAGGATTTTAAAAGAGTAAAAACAACCTTTTATTTTCACAGAAAGTACAATATTTTCTGTACCTGGATAAAATGCATAGTTGCCGTTTATCCAACACATTAAGGCTAATGACACAAATTAAATAGTCCTTCATTGATGTCCTAAAAACTCTGCACCTCACCACACGCATCACCCTTTTGTGAGGTACTTTGTACCCTGTCCCAGAGTTAAAGAGCCCTGTAATGTTTCATATCCTGCCAGAGAAATGCCAAATAACCAAGATATTTAATGTCATTAAAATGTATATTTAAGTGTGTTCTGACCAAGAATGGTCAGTCACAAGGGGTGCAATAAATAATCAGCTGCAGAGGGTAGGGGAGTCCAGACACAATTCAAGAAGGCGAGTGACTCAATACAAAGGGGAATTGGGACTACCCACCCAACTCAAAGTCAGTGCATATAGAGCATTGCAAGTCGGATATTCCATTGTTTCCCATTGTATAGGGTGTAATAATAGACAAATAATCGTATATATAGTTTAATAATAAGCAAGTAAATGGTAATTAACAGGCTGGGCAGCTTAGCCACACACCATACATGTTCGTGCCTTTAAAAAAAAAATGTAGGCATAGGATTGGACACAGAGTCTGCCCCAGTTCTGCTAATAACTAGCTAAAACTTACTTGGCCCCGGCGGCTTGGAAGAGTTGCGCCCAGGCATCCGGGTCGTAAAACTCTGCAGTGAACTCAGCGGCAAAGTCTGCATAGGTAAAGCCGGGCCGGTAGTTGCGCTCCATGAACTTGACATAAGCATCGGAGCGCTCCTGCTGCCAGTTCCACCAGAACCACTCGCTGCCAAAGGAGGGCACTGAAAACAGCCCCCAGTGCAGGAATATCCCGAACTTGGCCTCATCAAACCAAGAGGGGAGCGGCCGAGCGTCTATAGACTCCCAGTTAGGAGCGTAACGCGAGGAGCCTAAGTGCAGAACAGCGGCCAGAGCGCAAAGAAAAGGTAAAGCACAGGTAAAAGAGCTCTGCGCAGCAGCCATTGTTACCACCGGCATAAACTGTATACACCTGACACGCTGTCATGAGACGGGAACTATATGTCAGACCACGCCCATTTTTAAGGCACGGCCGCCTAGCAACAGCTTCCAATTGTCTCGCTCCGTGAGCGCTGCTGCTGAGGGAACGCGATTAATGATCCAACAAAAATTAAAGAAACGAATATTAGACGATTGTCCCATACGTTAGCCATCCTTCCCCCGATCAGTATCGTGCAAGCGCATCATACTACCTGTTGCAACTCAAGTACGGATTTATTGGCCATCAGCGCTGATGTGTATGGTGCGCATGTGCGACAGACAGGGTTGGCTGCTTTTCAACCAAATTGGTTTTCCGGGCTGGTTTTGAATGTACAAACTAGCTAAGATACGAATGTGGGCTACGTTTTGGGGCTTTAGCTGGTTTGTACTTTGGAAACCAGCCAATGTTTTTTTTTTTTGTGTGCAGAGCCTGCTTCTCACACTGCATTTAGTTTTTGTTTCCCTGTCCTTCCGCATGGCAGTGGTCACTAATGGGTTAACCCTCGCGCAGCGGAAGG
>CM044433.1:88054451-88102307 GCA_024363595.1 Xenopus borealis
CTCGGCTACCAAACACAACAAATGGCGACAAGGATGTCTTTTCTACCTCTGCAGCAGCAGCCGGCACCTGTTCTTTCAAACCCTGGTGAGCCTACCATACCTTTTACTGCTTGGATACGTATGTTTGATAATTACATTATTGCTGCTGACCAAGGGGAGATTTCTGCAGCTAGAAAGCGTGCTTTACTTATTCACTGCCTGGGAGCAGAGGGACAGCGTATATTTCATACATTACCATTAACTGATGAGACTTATGAAACTGCTGTTACTGCTATAAAGAACTTTTTTTGTGCCAAAAGTAAATGTGGTTGCTGAAAGATATAAATTCCGCCAACGTGGACAACACTATGGATGTTCTCTGGTCCCTGTCTGTGTTTCAAATGAGGGGTGGGTGTGTCCTAACGGTCCCTGCCAGAAGCACAGTAGGAGGGGGACAGCCAATCACAGCCCTGCAGTCACACAAGCACAGACAGGCTTCAGTTCCCTATCAGGTCCTGCTAGCTGCTGATTGGTTCCTGTCCTACAGTGCAGTGAGCTGAGAGCCGATGGCTCCCCTGCACAGCCTGGGAATTCAGGGAGCAGGAAGTGAAAGAGGGGGGTTTTGCAGAAATATTCAATAAATCAGCCTGAAACACTAATTTGTTAAGCACAATTCTTCTATAGCTAAATGAGTATAATGCACTGGTACATTCTTATTTTTTACACAATATGTCTCCTTTAACAATTGTCATGGCCAACAGTTTAATGGAAAACTACAATACCCAGCATGCATGGGACTGACGTATAGAATTCAGGAGTTACCAGATGTTCAGGGCCGGATTTACATAGTGGGAGCCGGGAGTCCTTAGGCCCACTGCAGTTTATCGCCCCCATACTGCCTGCAAATTTTCATCATCAGAACCAGAACAATGGGGATTGGCGCATGGGAAATTTAAAAAACTATTGTATCTCTTTAATATCCCCAGTGTTTCTGAACCAATGTGGGTGTGGCTGGGCCCTAAAATCCTGCCACCCTAGGCCCAGGCCTAGGTGGCCTTTCCACAAATCCGGGTCTGCAGATGTTGGGCTCTGTACCCCAGTCTCCCATCACTCTTAAGCATTCTCATATTTTCCGGTGACTTTTCTCGATTTCAGACAATTTTGTGAAAAAAATCTGCTGGCCATCTAAATATCTAGAAGTTGACCTGTTTTACCAATATTTATTGAAATTGTATATGAATTAGGAATTTATGGGTACCTCCTGGATCCCCTGCTGTGACAGGTGAATCTGTCCCATTTTGCTTCATGGGAAAATTTGTGAAACTTAAAATTTGAAAAAGGCATATTTTCCACATATATTCATTGAATTTTTAGACTTTTTTTCACTGCACACAGTGTGCTATTTTTGGGATACTTTTGAAGTTCCTCTTGGCTAGTTTGGGGCTGGTTTTGTAGCTGACTTTGGCTGGTTTTGAAAATCAGACCTGGCAACCCTGTCGACAGGTCTCCCTTCTCCAGCCATAGATACTCGCTTTTCCTGACGCCCTGCTTGCTCTTTAGGCTGGGTGCAGACAGGGAGATTCTGTCGCCTCGCGATTAATCGAGGCGACAATCTCCCTGAATTGCCTTCTCCCTGTCCACCGCCTGTTTAAATTAAAAAGCGCGAGCACCAATGCACACGGGGCGCGGCAATTTCCAGAATCGCATTTAGTTGCTTCGTGAGGAAACTTCGGGGATTCCGGAAATCACTGCTCCTCGTGTGTATTGGCGCTTTCGCTTTTTGATTTAAACAGGCGGCGGACAGGGAGAAGGCAGGTTGGGATTGGATCCTTTAAAGGAGAAGGAAAGTCTAAAATTAACTTAAGCTCTAAGTGTTGTCCATTAAAAGTATATATTATTTGCAAGAGCTGCACCCCTCCTCTGGAATTCTCTCCCACGGTCTGTCCGACTTTCTCCCAATCTTTCAGCTTTCAAGAAATCTCTAAAAACCCACTTTTTTAGAGAAGCCTACCCTCACTGTTAACCACTCAATGCAATACCGCTTACATTACTACATCTCTCACCTACTCTGATCTTGCCCTCTCCCACACCTTGTGTATCACTCCCTTCCCGTTAGCTTTTTCTGTACAGGGCCTTCCTCACCTCCTGTACCAGTATTTATTGTGATGCATGCACAGTAACTCCATATTTATTGTGATGTATGTAACTCTTTATGTTCTATATATGTAATTCATGTGATTTGGTTGTATAATCACATTCACTTTACAGCGCTACGCAACAAGTTGGCGCTATAGAAATACATGTTAATAATAATAATGTTAATAATATATCTTTACCACCAAGCATTCCTTCATTAGTTTTTTTCATTAATCTTTGCGGTGCAATAATTAAAAAAAAAAAGTTGAAACATGCATATAAAAGCATACCCTGGTTGCAGTACACACGTCTCAATAGGGCACACGCATGCGCAGAAGTTCTCATCGGTGCCCTGCGCATGTGCACAAGGATCTTGTTGCTTCCCTGTGAAGTGATGACGCTGCAGTCACGTGATGCAGTCGTTCGTCATTGCTGACCTCTCTGCCTTGCCTTCATTCAATCAAGCTCCAATCCAGCTTCCACATTGCTTGGAAACAAAGGGAAGCTCCTGTGCTCGCTCTGGTTTTAATTTACAGTTTGTCAGTGAGCGAGTGCAGGGGCTGAGGAGCAGAGCCAGAAAGATAAGGTGCTAGCGTTGGGGTCTGTCTGACTGAGGTCTGTAGAAAAGACGCATGCCACAATCTTTTTTTACACTTACAGCTTATTAAAGGGGTTATTCACCTTTGAGTTAACTTTTAGTATAATGTAGAGAGTGATATTCTGAGACAATTTGCAATTGGTTTTCATTTTTTATTGTTTGTAGTTTTATAGTTATTTAGCTTTTTATTCAGCAGCTCTCTAGTTTGCAGTGTCAGCAATTTGGTTTCTAGGGCACAAATTACCCTAGCAACTCTGCATTGATTTGAATAAGAGACTGGAATATGAATAGGAGATGGACTGAATAGAATGATAAGTAATAAAAATGACAATAACAATACATTTGTAGCCTTACAGAGCATTTGTTTTTAGATGGTGTCAGTGACCCCCATTTGAAAGCTGCAAAGAAACAGAAGAAAATTGCAAATCATTAAAAAACTATGAAAAATAAATAATGAAGACCAATTGAAAAGTTTCTTAGAATTGGCCCTTCTGCAATATACTAAAAGTTAACTTGAAGGTGAACCACCCCTTTAATAAAATGTGCAGGTGGCTCCTCAGTCAGTCAGACAATGCGTGTAAGATTGTATCACTGGGTCACCTAGAAGGAGCATGCACAGTAATGAGGAAGCGCAGGGAGGACAATTTGAAAATGGCGGCGCCAAACTTTTAACAGTGGCAAAACTTCAGAACGCTGGTGCACAAAACCAGTAATGATGTTACAGTTTTTAATGTGGCGTTTCAGGAGGGGGCCTGATGGTAAGCATAATGAAGTAGGTTTCATTTTTTTTGTTTCCTTCTCCTTTAAGTAATTAACCATTCTCCGGGCAGGTGCAACAAGCGTATCTTTTGCAAAGTATTTCAAGAAAATATCCTTTGGTAGTATAGAAACAGCTGACCCTGTATCAAGCATGAGGTTAATGGAGTGTCCCTTGTCAGCAGAAGCAGTATTGACACTGACAGTGCATATAAACTTGTCTGGAATAAATGTACCCGCTTCTCCACACTGAATACTGTTACATTTGTAGTAGTGAGTTCATGAACATACGGCAGACCTTAGCAAAGTGACCTTCCTTTGAGAATTTGCAGGACATGTAGCATAGTTTGCAATGTGTTGTGTTGAACCACAGCGGAAGCAGCATTTTTTATTTGCTGCACGGTTTTGTAGTGAATCCCTTTCCTTAGCACTGTATTTGCCCATGACTGTGCATTATTAGGCCACAGTACTGGATTCACAGTCTATACATTCCCAGCAGTTTCCTGACTGAGCATTTTACGGGGAAATTCACTAAGATGCGAAAATTCACTACCGTTCGTTCGCCAGGCAAAGAGCAGTTACGCTAGCGATGCCTAATTTGCATATTGCGTGAATTTCAAAGTATAATAGAATTGTATGTTACAGCCACTGCGTTGAACTACACAAGCCCAGGAAACCTTTAATATATAATAATATCTATTGTGTTGAACTTCGCCTGGTCTGACCAGGTGAAGTAAAGTCTGGTGTAAGTGGTAACGTTCAGGAAAATTTTTATCTTAGTGAATTTGCGTAATTACGATCCTTCGTCAGTGCACAACTTCGCCTGGCGTAAGGGTGCGAAGTTGCGCAAGTCTATCTACTTCGCTAGCGAAAATTCGCCAGAGTCGGTGTTAGTGAATTTCCGAAGTTGCGAAATGATGTCACGCTGGTGAATTAGCGCTAGCGTTAGACGCTTCGCGCTTTAGTGAATTTGGGCCTTAGCCTCTGCCACTGCTGTTTCAATTTGGCTAGCAACTGTAATAGCCTTTGCAAGGGTTAAATCCTGCTCTAGGAGCAAACTCTCTCTAATGCAATGTGAGTTTGATTTTTCCACTATTTGGACTCTTAGCATTACATTTGTTAGATTCCCAAACTCACAGGTAAAAACCAGCTCTCTCAAAGCTGCTAAAAATTGTTTTGTGGATTCGCCATTACGCTGTTCACATTGGCTGAATTTATATCTTTCAGCAACCACATTTACTCTTGGGACGAAAAAGTTCTTTATAGCAGTAAGAGCAGTTTCATAAGTTTCATCAGGTGATGGTAATGTATAGAATATACACTGTCCCTCTGCCCCCAGGCAGTGAATAAGTAAAACACTCTTTCTAGCAGCAGAAATCTCCCCTTAGTCAGCAGCAATAACATAATTGTCAAACATATGGATCCAAGCAAAGCAGTAAAAGGTATGGTAGATAAACACCACACCAGGACTGGACTGGGAGTCAAAATAGGCGCTGGCATTTAAGGCACACATCGGCCCAACCAGCTCCCCACCAGCCCACTAAATACTGACTTTCTATTGCATCTTATGGCAGCCCCTCTGGCATTTGCCAGAACTCACAGATGGCCAGTCCAGGCCTGCACCACACACAACTACTGTATACACTATGACATGGGAAAGTTGTGCTCATCACTAAACAATTTTAATGATTAGGTTTCCAATGAGGATATGACCAGAAACAGGGGCAATCCTGATGATATTGCCGCCTGAGACAGCTTTCAATATGCCCCCCCATGGCGCTCAATTTTTCAGCGCCATACAGGGGTGGGGGTACAAGGTGCTAGTGCAGAGCGCGCAAGTGCGCACTCTGCACTAGAAGAGACTAATTTCCACATAGTTACAAGAAGCGGCTTTTTTGTCGCCCCTGGTAACCAGGGGGGGCGATGCCGCCTGAGGCGAGCCTCAACTCACCTCATTGGCAGGGTGCCCCTGACTAGAAATACATACAGACACAGACAAGAGATCATCATCCTCTCTACTTACACCTACACTATATTGAGGGTATTTGGTGGTGCATGATGCAGAGTTGCAGACAATAAAAGATTCCCTCCCTAATCCTTCTACTGTATATAGCCTGCCACAGAAACAAATGCCTTAGGAGGCTTAAGCTGGCCATAGACGCAACGACTTGGTCGTACGAATCCTCGATTCGTACGACTATCGTACGACTTTCGGATCGTGTGTGGAGTGCTCCGACATTTGTCGTGCCATGCCGATCGGTCGTTTGGTCGATCGGCCAGGTTAGAAAATTTTTGTCGGCTGGCGATAATATCTTAGCGTCTATTGCAGATCGTACGATTTTCAGTGGGAGACCGTCACTAGGTTTTTAATCGTACAACTTTCGTACGATCCTTGTCAGGGGCAGAACATCAGCTGTCTGTGCTTTTTATTACTTATAGTTATCTGAAGGTTAGTGACAGGTCGGGAGCAGGTCGGGAGATGCAAAGATCCGATCGTGGAATCATCTTACGATCGGATCTTTGCGTCTATGGCCAGCTTTAGAACTTGCACGTACTAATGTGAGGTGGCCGTTTGTATAGCTGAGACTAAAAGTCGCCTGTTACAATTGACAGCTTCTACTGACGCCACGGAAGAAGTTCCACGTAGCCGGAATGCCGGATTAGCAGTTTGAATGGGAGGCAGTGCTGGGCGGGGCTTCACGTTTGGAGGTATGACGTAGGGGCGTTCAATTTCTCATTCTGAGCTTTGGAATCAGTGGATTTATTCCTAATAGCCACGCCTCCCCCGGTATAACTCTAGATGCTACTTCCCTGTCTGGCTGATACCGGGAGTTTATCTGGAAGCGGAGTGATTGGGAAGTTTTGCTGAGGTGAGTGCTGTCTGCAGAGCCCAGATAGTAAGGTAGGATCGGTGTTTGGATGAGTGTAACGGCACATTGAGCGGGAAAGCGTTCATACTTACATGAGGAGGGGGTTGTATAAAGTGTAACATATAGATCATCACAAGCGGTGGATACCGTGGATTGAATAGTGGGGCGCTGGGACACAAATGGAATAAGAAAAGAATAACGGTCCCGGATACGATGGGAGTCTGGGACTCTACCTACAGTGATATTTTAGAATGAACTAGGTTGGTTGTTTTGGGGCAGAGGCAGAAAGAAAGCGGGTGTGGGGTCCCGAGCAGAGGAGCAAGGGTAGAGAAGCTAAGGGCACTGGGATGTGTACACGGGGAATGGGTTCTCATTCATTAGACTGAGCCGTCACGGGAGTAGTTGGGACGGGTGCTGCTGACGTGCTGGGATCACAAGAGGAGATTCAGGTTGTCCCAGGTACAAAAGGGAGTGGCTGCAACAAATCTTGTTGGGGGTAGATGTTTGACTCTTGCACCTGTTTTACCCCACCCACTGATTAGCTTTTACTCACAGCCCTTCCTAAATACCAGTCTCTGATATACATATGGGCCTAAAGAAAGAAATTGGTAGCAATGGATAACTAACTACTATAATTATTGCAGATATTTAGTACGTTGTCCATTGTACTATCTATAACAAGCAACTTATTGATTTTTTTTTTTTTTTAATCGCTTTCAAATTATCGTTATTCCGCCCCTTCTTGGCCTGCAGTTCTATTTAATCAACCAAATCATTCGATTAGCTGCACAAGAATAAGCATTCTTCCTTTTATTACATATTTGCATTGAGGTCCTCTTCCTTACTATTCATGTTCTATAATGATATTGTAACTGTCCCAAGGGTAACCAAGCTCTAGCTAGCTGTTAAAATTCCAAGCCTGACAGCCACACAACACAATATGTAAATGATTTAAAACATACTATAATAAAAATAAACACACTAGTTGCACTTTGTCTCACAATAAATACCCCTGTTTATATTCTACTATATTAGGATGGATTAACCCGATGGAGTGTTTGTGTAAGTTCAAAAACTGGTGGCTGACCATCACTGTGTATGGAACACCTACGGGATCATTTTGATATAAACATTCATTCTCTGATTGACCAGAGCCACATTTGAATGATCCAAAAGAAAAGCCTTGTTGGCACTCTGCTGCGTTTTATGAACATGTAGCTGTCTTTGCATAGCATTTATGTTTGTAAGGTTTATGAATAAGTTAAACATTGGTGTTAAGTTCGCTCAAGGGTTTTCTGGCAGATCTGATATTTTTCCATATCGTGGGTCTCTAAACTTGGCCACAGCAGGCTAGAAGACAGTGCTCCTTTTGTGGAGTTGCTGTGTCCTGAAGCATAGGTCGAACTGCCTGTTTCCAAAAGGGGTAGTTCACTTTAAGTTAACTTGTGATATGTTATAGAATGGCTTATTCTAAGCAACTCTTCAATTGGCCTTCATTTTTTAAAATAGTTTTTGAATTATTTGCCTCCAGATTGTTTCTAGCTTTCTCATGGGTGTCCGTGACCCCATCTAAAAACAAATGCTCTGTAAGGCCACACATTTATTGCTAATGCTGGCTTTTACACACGTCTTTCTATTTAGGGGCCTTTCCTATTCATATTCCAGTCTCTTGTTCAAATAAGTGCAGGTTGCTAGGGTAAGTAGGACCCTAGTTACCAGATTGCTGAAATTGCAAACCGGAGAGTTGTTGAATAAACCACATAAACCAATTGCAAATTGTCTCAGAATATCACTCTCTACATCTTACTAAAATTAAAAAAACCCATTTTACTCTAATTACACTGTACACTGGTATCCTGAAGAACTGATGCTTACTGTATGTACCTTCATTCCTTGTACAGCCTATCGGGATCATGAACGGAAAGGTGCTTGTAACGGGAGGTGGTGGATATATTGGCAGTCACTGTGTGCTAGAATTGCTGGAGTCTGGATACAGTCCTGTAGTCACTGATAACTTCCACAATGCTATCAGGGGTGAGTATTTCTACCTTCTTGGAGCTGTGAAACAGGATATGCTTAATTCATTCTTTTCCAATAAATGGTACAGTAATTTTCTGTAATACATCGATAGCAGAATACTACAGGTATATGACCTGTTATCCAGAATGTTTGGTACCAGAGGACAGTTTCCAGATCAGGGGTATTTCCTTAATTTGGATCTCCATACCTTCAGCCTACTTAAATAATTGAAATATTAATAAAACACAATAGGATTGTTCAATAAGAATTAATTGTATCCTAACCTGGATCAAGTGCAAGGTACTGCACGGAAAACGGAAAATAATAATAAAAAAAAAAAAAACTAATTAACTAATTAATTAAATAAAATGGAGTCTATGGGAGATGGCTTCTCTGTAATTCAGAACTTTGTGGATAACTGGTTACGGGATAATGGATCCCATACCTGTAACTCCTATAAATTATATAGTGAATAAAGTATCCCCTATTGTAAAATATAAGGATATTATAAGTTACCGAGGAGTTTCATGACCATATAAAGTGTTTTTATACAGGTCATGGAACTCCAAGGTAACTTCTAATATCCTCATATTTTGCAACTGGGGATACTTTATTTATTATAATACACAAGTTTCAGTGAGATATGTGACCGCAATGACATCAGAACTCACCGTTTAGAACTGATGACATCAGATCTCACATCTCACCGTTTATAAGGATATAATTTACAAGATATTCACGGCTTTTGTGTATTATATAGTGAATAAAGTACCCCCTCTTGTAAAATATAAGGATATTATAGGTTACCGAGGAGTTTCATGACCATATAAAAACACGAGGCCGAAGGCCAAGTGTTTTTATACAGGTCATGGAACTCCGAGGTAACTTCTAATATCCTCATATTTTGCAACTGGGGGTACTTTATTTATTATAATACACAAGTTTCAGGGAGTCATGTGACAGAAATGACATCAGAACTCACCGTTTATAACTGATGACATCAGAACTCACCGTTTATAAGGATATAATTTACAAGATATTTACGGCTTTTGTGTATTATATGTGTATAACTGACACATTTATCTGTAAAAACATGCTGATTATTGGTGATACACCAAATCCACTAAAATCCACTATTTGGGATTCAAAATGAATTTGAAATGAATCTGCATCCTAATTTGAATATGCAAATTACAGTCAGGAAAGTAAATATTGGGGGGAAAAAATTACTTCCTTAATACAGGTCACAGAATTGCCCATGATAAAAAGTAACATGATTTCCCTTCCTACCCCTATTATATGCAAATTAGGATTTGGCCAGACACAAACATTCCGTCAAATCCAAATCCTACTAAAAAAAGGCCGCCTCCCACCCGAATCCTTGATCCCTACTGATTATACAAATAACATTTCACAAGAAGTGCTCTCCTACTGCTTGTGGGCCTTTACAGTCTATAAATTGGTGGTGGGGTGTGCTGAGAGCTGCTTGCTTGTGTAAAGGAGGCATACATAGAGAACCTGACCCTCACAATTACAAAGTATTGTCTGAGGACAAACATTATTTTTCACCACTAGTAATATACTTTAGAGATTCAAAGCTCCTTTCTTGCTAACCACCCCTTTCTACCTTCCCCATTTATGACCGGTTCAGTTGTTTATGGAAGCCTAACGTTTCTCGTGTATAGGTGGGTTCTGTTTAAATGCCCAGTTTGTTGGTTTAATGTCTCATCCTGTCATCCACCAACTGTCTTAGAAGGTTTACTTCCCACTGGAAAGGAACACATCAAAAATTACTGTAACAAACAGCAAGGCATGTATTGTAAGACATAAGAGTCACCATGATGAATGTTACAAGGAGGTTAAAAGTCACTGGGTAATTGTGAGCTGTATTAAGGCACTCACCCTGTGGCCTTATGTTTTATAAAATTACATAGCTCCTTGGTGATGTTTAATATACATATGTTTTGCAGTATATTGTGTCAATACTGGTATATAATTGTACAAAGCCTTTATAATGATCAGCATATTTCTTTGTAAGGTGCCAACAATATACCAGAGAGTTTGCAACGAGTGCAGGAAATTGTTGGGAAGACGATTGAATTTGAGGAGGTGGATATGTTAGACCGTGCTGCTTTGGACAAATTATTCAGCAAGGTACAAATGTCTTGACAGTATCCCATATGTACAAGCGGTAGAATGCATAATCAGGGGGTTTTGACTAATAAATTTAAATACCTTATTTTCACTTGTCCTTCAACATTTGTCTCTGGTCTTGTACCTCTAGCACAAATTCGCAGCCGTTCTACATTTTGCTGGACTGAAGGCAGTTGGGGAGTCTGTACAGAAACCACTGCTGTATTATAAGGTGAACCTGACTGGCACCATTCAGCTACTAGAGGTGAGTGCAACAGAGAGCTGATCTACTTTAAGAGGGGATGAGTCCACTTTTACTATATGACAAAATACACACTATATACACATTTGAAATGACAAGGTTAACTTGATATCTGATGAAATGGCACTTCTATTGTCTATATGTCTGACTTGCAGGTAATGAATTCCCATGGGGTGAAGAATATAGTGTTCAGCAGTTCTGCTACTGTATACGGTGATCCCAATTATTTACCTATAGATGAAAGCCATCCAGTTGGAGGATGTACCAACCCTTATGGGAAAACCAAGTATTTTATTGAGGAGATGATCAAGGACCAGTGCAAAGCTGAGAAGGTGAGTCCAGACTAAAAAACATGCAGACAGGAAGAGGCCAGCTGGGAAGGGAACAAAACTACAGTTTTGCACACATTTTGCTATATCAAATTGAACATGGCTAAGCTGGGGGGAGTAGCATGAATCTAAAGCAATACCAATACTATGCATTAGTATGGTTCTTGATTAAAATGTGCTGTAAACCTGCCATTGCTTGTCTTGTATGGGATATTGCTGATTTTAACGGCATTGATTACAAGGGAATAAGGATTAATTAGTTAAGTTACAAGATTCTGACTCTCTGAGGCAAGGGGTAGAGTTCTGGTGTTAACCAGGGTTGGGTTCCTTGTTGTGGTTCTTAACTGTGGTCTAAGTAGTTAACTTAGAGCGTGTCAACCCAGTCTTTTTGGCACTTATCGGACATAATATAATTTAGTCATATTTTTCTTATTCAGGACTGGTGTGCCATTCTTCTGAGGTATTTTAACCCAATTGGAGCTCATGTATCCGGAAAAATTGGAGAGGATCCCCAAGGAATACCAAACAACTTGATGCCATATGTTTCACAGGTCAGTTCAGTACATTGTAAGTAGGATACAGACTGTGGGGAAACTAGGCTTGACATCCAGCACTATTTATCATGCCTAACCATAAAAACAGTAGCTTTACTGAGGGCCTGTTGTTATGGTTCAGTCCCTCCCAGTAATGCCAACAACCTCCCTGCCCACCTGATTATGATCCAACCTAATTCCTGCTGATACCTCTGATCTGGTAGACTACTACCTTGACTCTGCAGATATCTTCTTACTAAGAAAAAAAGTAGTAAACCTTTTCCCTTTCTTAACCTGAACCTCTAAAATAAAATGAAACCATATCAAGCTACAAATCAACGTTAGTCTCCACGTGTGTGAAGCATTAGATCCCATAAGCCAGAATCTAGCAGAAATGTATCTTCATATTGTCTCGCTTGCCAGTTCTCAGCAGAGGACTTGTTTGTTTGTCTTTTAGGTGGCAGTGGGAAGACGAGAATTCCTGAATGTATTTGGGAATGATTACAACACACCAGATGGAACTGGTAAGTCAGATGAGCACACAGCCATTGGGGTAAACCAGTAGAACGATAATTGTATACTAAAAATGGGTTTGTTGGGGGTTGAGTATAGTCTCAACTAACCAATTCAAGTGAAAGAGGTCATACTTGTCTAAAAGCATGGCAAAATGTAAGTTCTCACGCCAGACTTCTAAAATTAATTAAAATGAGAGAGAGAGAGAGAGGCCAGACTTCTAAAATTAATTAAAATTAGAGAGAGAGAGAGATACACCAAAGTTGCATGGCTGCAGAACAGTTGGTCAACAAGCATGGAAGGAAGGCTCTGTGATAGGACTTCCTTTCTGCATAAGGCTTCCTCTATATACAGAGAGAGAGGGTAGGAAGCATATGACTGGATGGCAGCCAATTTACAAGGACAGGAAATCCTAAGGTATAGCACACAAATCTTTCAAAACACTTACAAATAATCATGAGAGAGTCTGCCTGTCTATTAGAAACATCACACATATGATCTGCAGAAGTGCTGCTTTTATCATGCTGTTTTCCATTACCTTGTTCTAGGTGTTCGTGATTATATACACATTGTAGATCTGGCTAAAGGGCACATTGCAGCTCTCAAAAAGTTAGAGACCACCAGTGGCTGTAAGGTGAGTGCAAAGTCCTTCAAATGTGTTTGTTTTTTTTTTTTTTTATTGAATTCCAGGGTACAAGTTGTGTACAGAGTAGCTGAAAAATAAATTGCATTCAAGGATGTAAAACACTGATTTTGTACTATAGCCTCATCATGGGGCTTACCCTTAATTCAAATTGTGCATAAATTCTTAGTTCAGCTGGGAGAAAATGACATTCTGGTAAATTGTCTTTAGCGCTGAATATTTATATGAATGATTCTGCTACAGGTATACAACCTGGGAACTGGAACAGGATATTCTGTTCTTGAGATGGTGAAAGCAATGGAAAAGGCTTCTGGGAAAAAGGTAATTTAGGTTCTTACTTCATCCACAAATTATTGTAGTGGGTGCTTTTCTTTTGAAAAAAATGTCTTGTCTTTCAAAAGGGAAATTATATTTAATATACTCTTATCTGCAGATACAACATAAAATAGCCCCAAGGAGAGAAGGTGACATTGCTACATGCTATGCAGATCCAGCACTGGCAAAAGCAGAGCTAGGCTGGAAAGCAGAGTATGGGCTAGACAGGATGTGTAAGTATTGCATTAAATATACATATTCAGAAGGGGAAAATGTTAGCTATGATGTGGAAAAAGAGAAATGTTTGCTAAAATGTGTTAACATAAAGGTATAAAACCAATCCATGGTTAGGCTTATGTAGGGGGATTTTTACGGATACTGTGCTCAGAGGGCTTGAGGTTAGCGGATGTTGCCTGTCACAAAGTAGCCTCATTATGGGGCTGTCCTTCACATAGTGTCTGTATATTGTGTGAAATATTCCAAGAATTTGTCATGTGCTAAGGGTGTTCTGGCTGCCACACTTTTCTACCTGAGCACAGCAGCAGTCCAAAAATATTTTGTGAAATTGACTGAACAGATCTGCGAGGGGGTATTAAACTTAAGCTGGCCATTAAATGGCTCTCGACTTGGCTACTCAAGAAGAGTTTGGTAGCTTATTGGCTAGTGTAAGGGCTCTTGATCACATTCTTTTTTAAATTCCTACTTGAAAGAATGAAAGATTTCCTATGAACTATTCCTCTTATGTTCTAGAAGACCGGTAACTGTAGCCTGACCTTCTTAAGGCTCTGTATATTGCACAGTTAGTTAGAAATAATAGAAGTGCAAAAAACTGCACACTGATGTCAAAAAATATAAAAGGGGTAACTTTGTGCTTTATAGCCAGTCCCTTTTGTTTGAATTAAACACAAATTTTCATCATAAATAAGCATCATACCTTTTTTAACTATGTTGATAACATTTTAAATCTCTTTCCAGGTGAAGATCTATGGCGCTGGCAGGCTCAGAATCCAACAGGTTTCAGCACAGAATCCTGATCATCTCTTGAAGGATATTTTCTCTATTCTTTTGGGTGTAGATAAGCCTTATTTATATTTTAGGTGAAAAGATAAAGAATAAAATGTATGGCACCATGTGCTTTTAAGATGGATTAAATTCATGAGAAGACCTTAGTTCGCCTTTACCCTCTGCGTTTGTCAGTGCTGCAAGTGTTTACCCTCAACAAATTCATTGAATATGTTTTGCTTAAGTTCTATGTTGAACCACAGGGCTTATTTGTAATTGCTGTTATCCTCAGCAGCCTTATTGCCTGATCTTAAAATATTTATCATCCCATCATTTTGTATTCATAGCCCCACACCTATTAAATTGTAAAGAAATGCAAACATTACCAGCAACCTTCAGTAAACTAAAATTGCATTGCAGAGGAATTCAACTGTTAAAAGCAAACCTCAAAGAAAAAAAATGAAGCTGCAGCTGTCTGTGTAAGGCTTTCTAAACTGGCAAAAAAAAAAAAAAGCTAATCTTTGCAAATCTTGCCGCCTCCACCTGATTTGCAGTGGTTTAGTCACCATTATTTAAACCACCTTCCTTAAAATTAGTTTACAGATTAAGTGTAACTACTTGTGACTAAATAGTGCAGACAGAATGTGTTTTGAATCAAATAAGGGTAAAGAAATACACCAGAAAGCAAAAATTGGTACTATTGTGTTTAATAAACAACTCGGCATCCAACAGCATTTAACTCTCCCTTTTTAAAACCAGATAAGACATGGGCACAAGGAATACTATTTGCTTAAAACAGTATTCCCAAGAGAACATTTCACCCCTTCCTAGCCAGTTAACAACAACTTGTTTATAAAGTGGGAATGACTTAGGCCTGCTTATTTCCAAGGCAGTAATCTCTGAGAAGGGAGTTAGGGACACTGGAAGACTCAGGAATATCTAAAGGCATTCCAGCATAATCACAGGAGACAGAGGACGAAACATTTTATCCTAAAACTTGAAAGAATAGGCAGGCCAGTGCCCGCCCAGCTACTGCTAGCACAAATACTTTTGTGGCTTACAGAGAACTTATTGTGTAATTGCAGTAATATATAATGCTGCCTCAAATAGCAGCTACAGATTGTTCTAAATTTATTTCATATCTTACAAACAGATAAGACTTTTGGACCCTATTCAGATATGCGGTATTCCTATTTATTCTCATATCTGTCAAACTTAACTAGTGATCTGAGCCCAAACAAAGATTTCCGATAGATCTGCACTGCTGTAGAAACTTCAGAAATGACTATTTAGGATCTATTGTTTAAATCGAGGTCAGATCATAACTGCACCAATAGCACAAGGTTTGTGTGCAGCAGAGACAGTTGGCTGTGGAAGAGTACCTAGACAATGTTACAGAAACTGTTGCTAAAGGCCTGAGCTCTGCTCTGCAGAGGACAGACTGTTTAAGGTACATTCACATATATTTCAAAATACTCAGTTGCATCAGAGGTATATGATCACTTTGTGATGTTACCAGTAGGATACCTGTTACATCAGAATGACATGAAATGCAATATTAGGAGGATGTGTGAAGCAGTAGTGCTATAAACTCCTGCAGTGCACCAGAACCCATAGTAGAGATGCAGGAGTAGAATCCTTCTCTCAGTACCTTACAGTTACAACCAGCAGAAAAAAAAAAAAACTTATGTCACAAACCAGTGTGGGTGTGGATAAAAGGACAAGGAATGTTTTAGGTGAGAAAGAAACACTGAGGTGATGCTAAGTAACATTTTCCTGAAGTCAATCACCAATGTGTTACACTTGTGGGAGCACTTTCTCCAAGAAATCTTTCACTGCCATCATTTCCTGCAAACAAAAAAACAAAGTAAAATTACCCATTGTATGCAAGATGGAGAGCAAAGCAGACAGTCCTTTACAAAGTCACAACACTAAGGGGGTTATTTTCTACTCAAATTTCTCATGGGCAAGGTATGATGTACCCTTAATATAACATTACTACGTATTATAACCATCCATGTATAGAAAATAATTGCACACACCAGGCAATAACTTGGTTGGAGGGTAGGCCGCAGCACTGTTAGCATTATAAACAGACGTGCAATTTCCAAAACATAAGTGATCATATTTTGTTATCAGCTTATACCCAGCAGGCCGCCATATGAATATCCAAAAAATTTTAGCAAACTAGAATATCCATGCCATTTTTATTTGTTATGGCCACAAGTTGTCTAAACCCAGATTCCATAAATTCCCCTTTTTTTAATAAAATGCATGGATTCATAAAGCATGACAGGACTTTCTGCAATGTAAACAAAAAGGAGGTTGTGTGTGTACTCACTGTTAAATCTGTCTCTTCAGTCACTTGGGGGACACAGGTACAGTGAGGTATAGCTAGTACCACTAGGAGGCAGGACCCAACAATAAAAAGAACTGGCTCCCCCTCTGCTGGCTATACCCCCAACAGGCAGAGCTTAGCTCAGTTTGTACCAAGTCAACAGGAATAGAACTTCATTCTAACAAACCATTTTATCATGTCTGACGGAAGCGAGGGCCTCAATCGGGGGGGGGGGGGGGGGGGGGGGGGAGGGAGCTCTGTGTCCCCCAAGTGACTGAAGAGAAAGAAATTTAAAGGCGAGTACACAAAATCTCCTTTTCTCCAGCGTCAGCTTGGGGGACACGGACAGTGGGGATGTTCCAAAGCTGTCCCCTAGGATCCTGGGTGGGATAATGAGGCCTATGTAACCACCACAGCTTGAAAGCACTCTTTTGCCAAGGCAAGTGTCGGAAACCGCAAGGTTAAAGAAGGGGGTGAGTAGCCAAAACATAGATTTTGGAAGTGAGTGAACAGAGAACTGCATGGCTGGTTTGCACAGCTGCTCTGCGGATGCCTGGTTTTTGAACTCCTGGGACCGGCTCACCCCCTTGGTGGAGTGAGCAGTAAACTTGACTGGCAGGGTGTGACCCTTTTCCTTAAGGGCTCTCTGAAAAGCTTGTTTGATCCAGCGGAAGATGGTCGATCTGGTGGCCAGAGAACCCTTGTGTGGCCCTGAGAGAAGGAATAGTAGTGATTCTAACTTGGGGATGTAGGAAAACCTGTGCAAGTAGGATTTCAGAGGAAGAACAGGGTCCAAGGTGTGCAATATCGCCTCCTTCAATTATCTCTTGATTCTGGAGGAATTCTGAAATGACCTTTGGCTAAAAAAGGATGGGCTTGTGCGAACAACCACCCTGTCTTGGTGAAGAAAGGTAGGGCGGATTTCATGATATTCTTAAAAACGTGCCTCGCTGAAGCAATTCCCAGGGTAAAACTGTGTTCCAAGTGAGCAGGGCTGCTCCTCAGGTGGCACGGAGCAGTCAGTTACAAGGGGGGGAAAAAGCCGCCTCTTGTAACTTTAAGAGCTGAATTTCCGGGTTTTAACCTGGAAATTCGGCTCCGCTAGTGCAGAGAGCGCAATGCACTAGCGATACCGCCCCTCTTTGACCGGCTCCGACGCGGATTTTTAAGCGTGGAGCGGGAAGGGAGGGACAGGATCGGGGCTGCTGCCTCAGGCAGCGGCAGCCCGAGAAACACAGCTGCAAGTGAACCATTGAAGGGACACGGAACATAGTGGCTCAAGAACGGATGTTAGAGTACACCTAATAGTAATGTGAGGTCTTAGGGAAGGACTGGTGCTTATACGGGGAACCATATGAGCTGGCCCGTGCACGAGTGTTCTGACAAAAGGCAGTGGTGCTAGGCGTTTCTGGAGGAGGCCTGAAGCGCTGAATTTAGTGACTTGAAAAAAACCTCATAGCAAGACCTTCCTATAGGTTTTCTATGTATTTGTTTATTTTTAAATATGTTGGGATGGATAGAAACCTGAATCTTGCCTTGCATCAAGTACGCCATTGGTGGTAAGTGGACCAGACTCTGGTTGAGAATGGTTTTGGGGTGGCGCACCTTGTGTTTGCCTCCTTAGAGAATCCTTCTTACGTCAGGATTTGGGTTTCAAGAGCCACTCAATTAAGGCCGGATGGTACCACGGACTGGCTGGGCGTTTTGTAGACTTGATTTGGTTCAGGACTCAGCGAAGATCTGTAGATTGTCTATGGTTACACTGAACGACCGTTGGGTCTCCAGAAGGAAAGGTGTCTTGATAGGCTGGTCGTCCAAGTGTGGAGTGATGGAGAGTCGAACATTGAGGATATCCGATGTGACTGCAGCCATGATCTTGGTGAATATAGGTGGGAAGAGGATAGGCTGAGAAGAAAACTTGTGAATTGGTGATGCAAGCCTGGAAAGACAATCTCAAGAATCTCTGATGCGGAGGGAAAATGGTTACATATAGGCACACTACCTTTATGTCGG
The DNA here is from genome assembly GCA_024363595.1 of Xenopus borealis. Classification (NCBI taxonomy): domain Eukaryota; kingdom Metazoa; phylum Chordata; class Amphibia; order Anura; family Pipidae; genus Xenopus; species Xenopus borealis. The sequence continues at coordinate 88,072,891 of CM044433.1, forward strand.
GGGAAAAATTTAATTGCCCTGTGGACAACGATGGAAAACCAACCACAGGGACTCTTGGATATTCGTGGGCAAATGAGGTTGTTCAATTCCATGATGGACTGACTTGTTCTTTTTGGGGTGCTACGAAGAATTTTGAGTAGTATTCTTTGAAAAGGTTCTCCCTGAGTTACTGAGGTGAGCACCTCTGCAAGGAGAAGGCTGGAAATGACCCTCTGGAATGTAGTACGTTTTCTTGAACGAATCGTCTACAATGAGTGTGCTCCACCTGTTGGCAAAGTGGCTTAATCTCCATCCGATTGGCACGGTGCATGGTCGTCTTGTCCGCAGTGTTTGAAGTGCTTTTCGATTTTGTAAAGATTGTCTTTGCTCACTTTCAAATTGCCCTCTTGTTGCGAATGACTGCCTCGGAGGAGAAGACCTTGAGCTTTTGGATTGGGAACCATGAAGAACATACCCCCTGACCTGAGAAGCTCAAGGGGAAGGTTCATGACTAGGTGCAGCAATGGTGTTGAGCAGAGAGTCAGATTAGGATTGCATAGTTTGGCTAACCCTAGAATAAAACAAGCGCAGGAGGCTCTCTAGTTTGTCTGTAGAGTCCCTGGAAGAAGAAATCTTGCGAACTGGAAGGGCTGTGTTCTTGGGAACGAAGTGGTACTGGAGAGTCTTCTGAAGATTGAGACTAGTACTTTTTTGGTAAGCTCAGCTAGGAATGGATAAGCCTTAGGAAAATGAAGGTTAGTCTGAAGAAAAAAACACGTCTCCAGTTTGTCCCCCTCTTACTGAATAATCTGATCCTTGTGGGGGATCAGAGTAGGTTTCTGGAAGTGTCTCTAGAACTGAAGAATCAGAGAAAACTACTGACTCTAAAGAAGGTCTAGGTGACTCCTCCTCTGATTGATCTAAGTTTGAAGGGATTGAGCAGGCTATCCTGTGCATCTGTGTGACTTGGCACGAAAACCCCTCTATCTTATGAGTGTCCTGGAATGCTCATTTCAGCCTGGCTTCCGGTAGTGTGAGCGTGTAAGAAAACACGATTGGCTCCAATTTTAAAAATGTGACAGAGCCTCCTCTGTGTTTCAGCTCATCGCCAAATGCGGCAAGTCCGGGACCCATTGCCATGGCAATCGCACCCATCCGAATGCTGGAATGGCGCTCACTTAGGGGAACACGCTGCAAATTGGCGGCCGGCCCTCGGTGAAGGCACACCAGCCTGCACGAAAATTCCACACCACAAGATGAAGAAATGGTGCCAAGATAACAGGCACTGCTCCACTTAGTGCTTGTTATCTGTGTTGACCACCTACCTAAATAGTGTGGCACACAGGCATCCTGCCAAGGATCAGGTTGGTAGGAGAATGTGCTGCAAAATGGCAGCCTGCAGTCTGAGGAGAAATGGCGCCAAGGTTAAACAGGCACTGCTCCACTTTGCATTGTCCCTTCCATCATGCCGGGCATGTGAACCGGAAGTGCAGCAGGCTCAGGTACGGTCTCCTACTTTTACAGGCTAGCACAGACTTGTATTGCCCTCTGTGACAGAGCCTATGTGCCTGCAGGGAAAAAACCTCACGTCCATAAGCTGCTAGGCTAGTAGGTGGTGAGGAGTCTTGGAGGATGTAATTGCGGAAGTGGCCCCCTGAGAAACAAAAACTTACCTGCAGGGGTAACTGCTCTCCTCCTGTCTGCTGGGCAGTTTGTTCTCCTCCGGTCAGGGAAATGGAGATATAATTATGGCTGGTTGGTCTGTGCATAGCACTTAGAAGACCCTGGAGACCTACTCCCATGGCGGGGGATGCCAATAAAGATCCTTTACTTAGTGTAAAGCACTAGGACATCCCCAATGTGTCAAATAACGGACTAGCAGAAAAACTTAAGTCCCAACCTCCTGAGGACACAACTAAAACTGAGCTAAGCTCCGCCTGTGGGGGGGTGGTATAGCCAGCAGAGGAGGAGCCACTTCTTAGTTTTATTGTTGTGTCCTGCCTCCTAGTGGTACTAGTTATACCATACTGTCCCCGTGTCCCCCAAGCCGACGCTGGAGAAATATGAATGGTAGAATCACAGGGGTTTAATATTGTTAAGAATCACTTGGGATCGTCTGCTTTCTACCCCAGACTGGCACTTCTCTTCTTACATTGTCCCAAGGCAGTTTCCCAGAGTACCATGATGCCATATTTACCCTGTATCACCCTTTGCAAGCTTATGTGCAGTACTGTTTCAAGAAGTAAAAGAGGTACCTTGGAGACCAGAAGTGTATGGAGAAGCAGCGCTAAAAAGAAAATACTGGCCTGGAGAATGAAGTGAGGGCGTGAAATCACAGGGACACTAACAGCTTGGGGATGCTACCTTTCATGGTCTTTTAACAATATAGTACCCCTAAACGGGAGTTTTCTTTTTAGTATAGCTGTCAGATATTTTTTAATTAATTAAAAACAACTTAATTTATTAAAATTACAATTTTAAAATTACATTTAAAAATGTAATTATTTGCCTATCATTCTGCTTCTCTCTAACCTGAAAATAAAAAATATCAGGCTAATTTTAAAAGGACTATAAACCACATGTGCCAAACCCTGCCTAATTAAACAAAACTTTAAATGTTAAGAAACTTTCTAGTGTACAGTGATTAGCCATTTTAATGGTTTAAAACATATTTGTAACTTAACTGTTAAAAATTGAATCTATGGATCCGTTACTATGCTGGACTGCTTTTTGACTTAGGAATAAATGTAGCACTAACTTGCTGTTTTGGGAAACGAGTCTTGGCTGAAGAAGAGCTGACCTGTTAGACTGTTTCAATAGTCATAAGCAGCAGTGCAGAAAAAATAGAAATACTGCTTTTAATTGCAAATACTTTTAATATTAAAGGACCAGTAACATCAAAACATTTAAATGTTTTAAAGTAATAAAAATATAATTCAGTGTTGCCCTGCACTGGTAAAACTGCAGTGGTTGCTTCAGAAGCACTATTATTGTTTATATAAATAAGCTGTTGTGTAGCCATGGGGGCAGCCATTCAAAGGAGAAAAGGCTCAAGTTACACAGCAGATAAGCTCTATATGGCACAGGATAAGTAATGGATAACAGATAACATTATGATGTTATCTGTTTTCCATTACCTATCCTGTGCCATATAGCCGTTTTTCAATTTCCGCCATTGCTACACAGCAGCTTGTTTATATGAACTGTAGTAGTGTTTCTGAAGTAAACAGATCAGTTTTGACAGCGCAAGGCAACACTACATGATATTTTCTTTACTTTAAAACACTTTCATTTTTTGGTGTTACTGTTCCTTTAAACTTTAAAACCATTGGACAACAGGACTGACTAAGAGATGATGGAAAGCCACAATTTTAAAGGGGTTGTTCACCTTTGAGTCTTTTAGCACTATGTAGTGAAGTGATATTCTGAGACAATTTGCAGTTGTTTTTTATTTGTGGTTTTTGAGTTATTTAGCCTTTTATTCAGCAGCTCTAGTTTGCAGTGTCAATAATTTGGTTGCTAGGGTCCAAATCACCCTAGCAACCATAACACTGGAACATGAATAGGAGAGGGACTGAATAGAAAGAGGAGTAATAAAACGTATCAATACAAAGCATTTGTTTTTAGATGGGGTCAGTGACCCTCATTTGAAAGCTGGAAGGAAATGGCAAATCTTTAAAAAACTATAAATAATAAAGACCAATTGAAAAGCTTTTTAGAATTGGCCATTCTAAAATATACTAAGAGTTAAACTGAATGTGAACAACCCCTTTAAGGTGAACACCCCTTTAACCTAATCAGCAGCTTATGATGGACAATATCCAGTAAGTAATCTGTCGAAGAGAAAAGTGCTAAACGTCATTACAAAATAATACATGCTTTCTGCTAGAAATCCCTAACAAAGTAGAAGTGCCTACCTCTTGGTTGGTGCTATGCATGACTCCAGGATATGATTTGAACTGGACTTTCGAAGGGCTCAACACAGATTTCAGCTTCTCTGATGTGAGGTTTCCAAAGCGAACAGGAATCATAGGGTCAGCCTCTCCGTGACATTGCAGAACAGAGATTTCTTTATTTACACCACTTGCAGCCTACAAGAAGAGGTGATTTTGTGTGGCATATTATATAACAAGTGTCCTATTACTACCAAAGCTCCTATCTGAACTGTTACATACAGATAGAGAAGAGCAAAGCAATGCCATACCAGAAAGCACAAGTCAATATGCTTATTTCATTCACCACTTTGGTGCTGTATTTAAATTAGTGATGCACCAAATCCAGGATTCGGCCTTTTTCAGCAGGATTCGGCCGAACCAAATCTGAATTTGCATATGCTAAATTAGGGCCAAAGAGGGAAATAATGCGACTTTTTGGAAGTAAACCCCCCCCCTTCTCACCCCTAATTTGCATATGCAAATTAGGGTTTGGATTAGTTTCGGCATTCGGCTGAATCTTTCTGGAAGGATCCCTAATTAAATAATTTACATGGCCGATTGAAATGTCATAAAAATTTTCTGCCTGCAAACCAAATTCACCCAAAAAAAAATGTTATGTGCCCAATGCTCCATACCTGAGGGAATGTCTTGTGAAGAGGCAACCAACAGCTTAGTCCAATTACTCCAGCCAGTTTGTGTTGGCAGGTGAGGGCTGTGTACATAGAAAGAGCCCCTCCCTTAAAAAAAAAAAAAAAGCAGCCGTTTTTAGAGAGAACCCGGCAGTTCAACAAACATATTAGGTTGAAACTGTACACATTGCTTTAGAGAGAGAAAGCCTTTCATACACACAAACACCACTTCTGTTGTGTCTCTCACACAGCTATACAATACCTGAGAGAAACCTCCCAAGACAATCCTATTTGCTGGAATTCCATTCTTGACTTCATGCTCAATTATAGTCTTAACTGAAAGAACACAAAATTTCAATGCAGTGATATACAAACAATGACTAGGAGACATCAAAAGACAGCCCCTTACTGCTTTCTGCTGCCTTCTTGATTCCTGCCTCATCTTCTGGAGCATCAGGACTCAGACCCATCAGATCAAACCTTCACAAAGAAAGTGTGACAAACATCTAAAGGCACCCACACAACACAAAGTTTATTTAAAGGCACCTAGCCAAAATAAAACACTCACCATGCAGGCATCACCATCTTCATGTTCAGAGTGACTGGAATACGTGGCCTAGAGAGATCAAGATAAGTCAAACACAGTGTATATTAAGGGACTCCCTCAGACATCATGCAAGAAGCAGTAAGCTATTATAAGCAAAATAGCAGGTTCTTTTCTAATGGCTAATGAATATTGTTGGAGGATTTGTTCCCTATGCCATAAGCATAAACTTCTCCACAGCAACAGCTTTAAGGATTACACCCAAGATCCTAACCCAGTTCATTCAAAATATAACATTGTTGATGAGAAAACACTGGTTTAATATTAGTACAATCAACTGTACAAAAATAAAGCATAAAGACTCCTCACATACAGTGGCCTATAAATATAGCTATAGTGCAGAACGTCAGTAAAGGAGGCCATACACACAAGTCTTATTGTACAAAATTAAGTTTTGCACAATATTGTATGACAGAAGATGTGCCAACTGATATAGGCAAAAGAGTTGGATATAAGTTGTTGACCGGCCAAGTTGAACATTTTTGATCAGGCACCTTTGAAGGCACCCAAACATCAGCCAGGATTTACTGCTGAATCGTCAAATAGAGGTACAATTCTTTTGTTTCTCCCTGTATATGAGACGATCCAGCTATTAACGTCTATAATTAAAATAACCAGGAGAAATCTTAATTGGTATGTGTGGCCACCTTAAATCTGAACACAGCATGGAAATGACATAGAAAGCTAGTATGAAATACTCACGCATGAGGGCAAATATACTTCAAGTGTGGCAGTCTGATGGCTTGCAGTGCCTCGGCCCAGCCATGTCTACAGAAAAAAATAAACAAATACATGTATAGATGTTCAATTCAAACAATAATCCGAGTAAGAGGAATAACATCATGCAGCAGCAACTTTAAAACAGTAGTTTTAATTAGCCAAGTAAGTTTACCCTGAATAAGGCATCTATTCAAACATATCAACAGGAATGTCAGGTAATAATTATGGTAGAGGAATTTAATTAAAGAAATTATGGACCCAAGCTAAAATATTTCCCTCCATAACAGAAACTGCTTACAACAATTGCTTATGCCTATGGTACAGTGGATGGGTGGCCATCACACCCCACAAAAACACATCAAACTGACAGTAGTTTTGAGAAGCTTTCACTACTACTTAAAGAGGAGTTCCGCCTTTAAGTTAACTTTTAGTATATTACAAAATGACCAATTCTAAGTAACTTTTCAATTGGTCTTCATTATTTAATAGTTTTTTTTTTAATTATTTGCCTACTCCCGGCTTCCTGTTACTGACTAAGTCTAAAAACAAATGATCTGTAAGACTACACATTTACTGATATGGCTACTTTTTATTATTCATTTTTCTATTCAGGCCCTGTCCTATATTCAAGTCTCTCATTCAAACCAATGCATGGTGGTTGTTAGGGTAATTTTGACCCTAGCAATCAAATTGCTGAAATTGCCAACTGGAGAGCTGCTGGATAAAAAGCTAAATAACGCAAAAATCACAAATGATAAAAAATTTAAACCAATTGCAAATTGTCCCAGAATATCACTTTCTACATCATACTAAAAGTTAACTCAAAGGTGAACACCCCCTTTAAGAATATCTTCCCGATTCCCTCCAAGGAACTGTCTGAAAGTCACACTTTATCGTCCTTATATTAGAGACAGGCAGTCAAATGAAAAAACAGCAAGATAATGTTCTAAAATGTTGCCTCTATAGACATCTGATGCTTTGGTAAAGCACAAGTAACACATTACAGGCTCAGTATGCATTTGTAAAAATTTGCAGTGGTAAAAATTGTGTGTTTGCTTCAGAACATTATATTACAGTCCATATGAAGAGGCTACTGTGTAGCCATGAGACACATATTCAATTTCAAATTTGGCTCTTAGGAACACATATAGTACTGCACAGAATACAAACGATGCAAGGTTTTTTGTAGTTCATTAATAGGTCTCTATAGAGAGCTATAGACCAAGGACATCTCTTGTATGTTGTTGCGGACAATACAAAGTCTAATTGTAGGTGCAGGAGCACTTCCAAATGCCTTTCGTAGTTGCTGGAGCAACATATACAAACTTAAGGGTGGTAAAACACAAGGCTACTGGGGGAGACTAGTCGTCAAGTGACAAATCGCATTTCTTCAGGCGACTAGTCTTCCCTAAACGCCTTCCTGCCTCACAAGGAAACCTTGGATGACTTTGGCGATTTACATTCTAGCCGACGGGAAGGCGTTTAGGGGAAATTAGTCACCTGAAGAAGAGGTGATTTGTCACTGGGCAACTAATCTCCCCCAGTAGCCACGTGTGTCACCACCCTTAAGTTTGTATATGTTGCTCTAGCATCTACAAAAATTATTTGGAGGTGATTAGTAACCTATGCTAGATGAGATTAATCGGGGGGGTGAAGGGAGATCTTATAAAGGTTTTTGACCAAAACCAATAAAGCACAGACGATAAAGAAACATGCAACAAATTGCAGTTTTAAAAAAAATGCACCACACCTAGAAACCTCTGGAGAAAACAAAAATATACCAATGAAAGTCAAGGTAATGTGCACTGTAAGGTGGACCATGAACAGGTTAAAGAGATACTGACACCAGAAATTAAACTAAATAATGCATTTGAAAGCCACTTATAACTTGGAAATACAGTATTTGAGCAATGCATTTATATTACCTGTCATACATGCCCCATGTTCCTGTATGAGGGAGCTGCCATATTTGCGCAGCAGTATTAGAAACTCTAATTGTCAGGTTTAGAAACTTCAACTAACAATTATATACAAAAACAAACCTCTCAGCAGAAAATGATCAGTATGACCTAGAGGTAAATTCTAATGCACATCTTTTCATCTTTTAAAAAGTAGTTTTTTAGTGTCAGTATCACTTTAGGTCAGACAGACATGTACACGGCACAATGGGGAGAGTTATACATGGATATTTTTAACTGGGTACATTATGATCTTAGGACAAAACTCACCCTGTGTCACCGAGTCCATGAAGAAAAATCACCTATTTGTATATATATGTGTGTAAAAAGAAAATTTTACATTAGTGGATTACACAGATTAGTGAACAATACAGATCAGATTTGCTATAGTAATGTATCTGGTATTTTAATATCATGCCCAAGAAAGCAGATGTGCACACTATGTGCAAGGAAATGCTTCTCCATACTTTCTCCTCCTCAAAACCACAAATAACTAATGAAAGCTGCCATATGTCTACCTAAGAACAATGCCTTGGCCTAAATTACCAGAAGGGCAACTATTTGGCTTGCATTTTACCACTATTAAGCCAAATGTATTGTACATGTGGCACCAAATCGCCTGTGTGTCATTGCCCCAAGGGACCATACTGTCAACACTGTTGAATTTATGTTCTACTTTGCTGTACACCACATACTTTGTTCTACGCCACATTCCATGTTTACTGGAAACACACTGACTGCAAAGATCAAAAAGCCCAGCAGGTATAGACTAACTTGCCTATCAACCGAGAAATATTGCATTCCACTTGGTAAGCTTCAAACATTTTCACTGCAGCAATGTGAAATTTATCGGAACCTATAAATACTGTGTTAATGAGTAAAACTGTGCAGCATGTATGAATGTTATCACGTGACTAGCAACTTCCTTTCTGTTTAAATGAAAGCAGCAGTCCCGTGGGGTTTAATTACTGGAGGTATAAATGGGTGTTGCCTCTTAAAATCAAACATAAAACATCTATGAATCCAAGTTGTTCTGAAGAAATCCATGATCTCACTCACAAGGCGTGACATCACTTCCCCACTCATTGGAAGAAAATACACACACAGCCACATTTAAATACAGCACACACCTATTTGTAATATCCACTAAATATTATTCAGTGCTTTAATCTTTCAGCTTACCCACCCCTCTGCTGTAGTTGTATAAAAAGTCCCTGTGCCTTCTTGTTAGTGGATCCCTGTGACTTGATGACTCAGATTCTGTCACAAAGCCATCTAGGATGTTTTTTTTTGCTCGTTACAGGAGGGAAGTAGATCCAGACACACAACACCCATAAAAAGAATCCCTGCCTCCACCCTTCTCCTTATAATTACTGCTAGTATTATTCAGTATATAACCACCTAAACTTTGTAAAACAAACTGAAGCTTTATACATAAATTCTTGGTTGTGGTCAGTTTATATAACGTAGGGGTTGCTTATATTATGCAATGCACTAGAATTGGCATCACTAAGCAGTATTTTATAAATGTTACTGGTAATTTATGTTATAATTTAATGGCCGATGGCTGCTAACAAAACACTATTCACGCACTCTCAGCAATCGTTCAAGATGTGCTGAAACACATTTGGATATACAAAGTAAAATGGACATATTAAGCTTAAACATGGCCTAAAATTGACAAACAAGCCCAGTACAAGACCTATGCATACAGAATACCAGAAGTGTATCACAACGTATAAGCCTCACTCTAAAGCTCAAGCTTCAGTCTAAATAGCCCAGACAATATTCAGTCTAGGAGAGCAGTACCCTGGGTAGGGACACATTATGAAATAATAAACAGATATAAATACAAGTAACATATGCGGCCCAATGAATAGAATGAACTGATTTTCTAACTAGACTCCGCTATGGAAATCTGCAGCGCTAACTGGCAAGTGCCCAAAGTGTGCAGAGCCACAGCTGTCCGTCTAGCCCCACCTTCTCCGCACACTTAGAGCCATGATACCCCAATGCGGGGACAAAGGGGGCGCCCGTCCTCCATCAACTACTTTACACCCTATGCGGTGATCCAGTCGCTGCAGCATCTCTTCAGACAGTCGGAGGGTGCCACAAGGAGGGTTCTACATGTCAGAGCTACAGAAATAATCACACAAAGTGTACGTCCCAGTAAATCCCTTAATCCCGTCGTCCACCCTACAACCCTAGGTGTAGATACAGAGGAAAGTGTCTCACCGCCCCGGTCTCCCGTTCCCCCGCAGGTAAGGTCACGGCATCAGTGAGTAGCGGAACAGACATGTTATTCCCGCACATACACCGGAGTGATGATACACACCGCCCCCGTGACCCCTGACCTGCCGGGCAGTAAAACAATGAGCTCTAGCAGCTCAGCGATTCTAACCCCGGCGCATATCACGTGACTGCATCTATTTCCCCTCTACGTCACCCACACACGCAAGTCCTCTGCTATCCTATTCATGCCGCCATATGCAATGGGGCATTTCCTTACAACATAACATGACAACTCCTGAAAAAGCATATATTGCGTTCACTTGCTTCCGTACTGTGATAAGGATTTTGGTTCTTTCAAATCTATTACAGTAAACCAGTATCCCCCTGAGCGAAGCACTCATCCAACATAGTAAATTCTAAAGTCACACAATTATATATACCTTCCAACTGTCCCTTTTTTGGAGTAACAGTCCCTCTTTTGACAGCCCAACCTGCAGTCCCTCATTTGTACCGGAAAGTCCCTCTTTTCTCTGCACTGAACAGCCAGAAAAAGAAACAAAGTTTCTAACTTAATTGGCTTTTGGCAGAGAGTCCAGAACACCTAACATGTGCAAATACTTTACTTTGTAACACTATTAAAATAAGAAAATATGCCATTGTAACAGGAGAAATATATTCAAACTTTCATAATCTGCCAAATGAACATGGTAATTAGGGGGTGTGGCCACAAAAATGGGCACGGTCAAAAAAATTAGCAGCACTACTTGCAAAATTTATTTTTTGCCCCTCTTATTTAAAAAATGTTGGGAGGTATGTATCACCTTTGGAAGATGTTAGGATTTTGCATAACTCATTTTATCACTCTAACTTGAAATACATTTTAAACTGACCCTTCCCTAGAAATACCTAACCAATTTTGCATTAGTCCATAGGTGTACTCATGAAATACAATACTTTATTGGCTGAACTGTTTATTGAAATCTCCATTCACTATAATAGTCAACACAAAATAAATCATTTAAGAGATAAAATGGGTCTGGGGTGTGATCTGTGACACTTTATGATCAGCTGGGTTTGCTGCAGCTTCATAATTGCAGATGGTCACTTCATGACGATGAGCCTGGAAGAAACACAGACTTTTTGTAATTAAAGTGCACATTGCATTTAAAGGTGTAAGCAATTCAATTATATACACTGTCGCTCAACAAGAACACAATAATTTGAAATTGCATTTAACATTGTTTTGTTATTCCCGAAACGTATTCCCCAATAAATACAGTCATATGTTTACATTTTTGCATGTTTATCAATACTTACATCATTATAGCCCTTCAAGGAGAACTCGTGTAAAACGTGAACATTTAATAGAAGCATAAACATAAACTTAATGCACCACAAAGCCTAATCAAAAAAATTATTTTTGCTTTCAAATTTGGTCACAGGGGGCTGTCATCTTGTAACTTTGTTAAACATCTTTGCAAGACCAAGACTGTGCACATGCTCAATGTGGCCTGGGCTGCTTAGGGATTGTCATAAATGATCAAAACAGGGACACAAACAAAGCTGCTTGAGTTGCGCATGGCTGGGAAGTAAGGCGGGAGATCCCCTTGCTGTTCATAAGTAGGATTGTTTCCCTGCCCAGCATTAAGGGACCATCTTACAATTCCTATCCAAAGCAGTAAATGAAGGGAGAATTTCAATTCATACAGTCACGTTTTTTATAAAAACGGCACACATTTTTTTAAATTAAAGTACATTGGAGATAGATTTCTTTTTCATTAAAGAAATTAAAAATTGGATTTTTTTTTGTCTTTCCTTTTCCTTTAAAAATACATAAAATTAAAAACCGCACATGGTGGACTGGTGGATACAAAATCAAATGTAGTGCACTATTATCAGACTGTCAAGACAGGATTGCGTGTAGCAATAGTGTTTAACCATAGCTCCCTTCCAAAGTTCCCACACACGCAAATACCTGCCTATCTAGGTGGGGAGCGAGTGGGAGCTACTCTCTTCACCATCCACCTGTGCCGCCGTACGCGTTTCGCTGACTGCTCAGCTTCTTCAGGGCAGTTCTATGTATTTTTAAGGACAAGGTCCTGCACTGCCTTGTATTTCAAGAGCAGTGTGTCCTGGTGCTAATGGGCTACATGTTTTAGAGCGAAATATACTAAAGGTTAAGTTTTAGCAACAATATTACAATTGTTATCTGAACTGGTCTACTGGCAGCAACAATTGTGGTCCGTTTTCAACACATCCAACGCTGGGAGTTAAAACGCATGCGACAAAATCAAGGCAACTAATAGAAAGTCGGATGGTGTCACAGGGTTGATCCCACGCGACATGACTGTGGGATGAAAATGCTGCAATCTGCGTCTTCATCTGACAGCGGTGTCACATCTGATCAACCCTGCAACACCATCTGACTTTCTAATACATTGCATAAAAATGTGAGGCACTAAAGTCTTTTTTTTCCAGACAATCACTTCATTTCTGGGGCTCAAAAGTAATTGGACAATTGACTCAAAGGCTATTTCATGGGCAGGTGTGGGCAATTCATTTGTTATGTCATTATCAATTAAGCAGATAAAAGCCCTGGAAAGGGGGGGGTGCTTGTATGTAGAAGATTTTGCTGTGAACAGACAACATGCAGTCAAAGGAGCTCTCCATGCAGGTGCAAAAAAGCATCCTTAAGCTGCAAAAACATTAAAAACCCATCTGAGAAATTGCTACAATATTAGGAGTTGCACAATCTACAGTTTGGTACATTCTGAGAAAGAAAGAAAGCACTGGTGAACTCAGCAACGCAAAAAGACCTGGACGTCCACAGAAGACAACAGTGGTGGATGATCGCAGAATAATTTCCATGGTGAAGAGAAACCCCATCACAACAGCCAAACAAGTGAACAACACTCACCAGGAGGTAGGCATATTGATATCCAAGTCTACAATAAAGAGAAGCATGCAAGAAAGAAAATACAGAGGGTGCACTGCAAGGTGCAATATAGGCATAAACATCAAGAATAGAAAGGCTAGATTGGACTTTGCTTAAAAAAAAAAAAAATGTAAAAAAGCCAGCACAGTTCTGAAAAAAACATTCTTTGGACAGATGAAACCAAGATCAACTTCTACCAGAATGATGGCAAGAAAAAAGTATGAAGAAGGTGTAGAGCAGCTCATGATCCAAAGCATACCACATCATCTGTAAAACATTTGGGAGGCAGTATGATGGCTTGGGTGTGCATGGCTGCCAGTGGCACTGGGATGGCTGCCATGATGCGACACAGGAAAGAAGCAGCGAAATGAATTCTGAGGTGTTCAGAGACATACCACCAAAACAACCCAGGAGTTTATTTAAGCAAAGAAGTGGAATATACTTGAATGGCCAAGTCAGTCACCTGATGTGAACCCAACTGAGCATGCATTTCACTTGTTGAAGACTTAACTTCGGACAGAAGGGCCCACAAAAATAAAAACTGAAAGCCGCTGCAGTAAAGGCCTGGCAGAACATTAAAAAGGAGGAAACTCAGAATCTGGTGATGTCCATGAGCTCAACACTTCAGGCTGTCATTGCCAGCAAAGGGTTTTCAACCAAGTATTAGAAATGAACATTTTTGTATTCAGTTTTTTAATTTGTCTATTACTTTTGAGCCCCTGAAATGAAGTGATTGTCTTAAAAAAAAGCTTTATTTTCTCACATTTTTATGAAATCTTTTTGTTCAACCCACTGAATTAAAGCTGAAAGTCTGCAGTTCAACCGCATCTGAGTTGTTTCGTTTAAAATTCATTATGTTAATGTACAGAAACAAAATGAGAAAAAAGTGGTCACTGCCAAAAAATGTATGGACCTAACTGTATAATAGCTTGGCTTGGGAATGAGATGTTGAATAGGCATACTTTTGGTCCTATAGAATATTTAGATAAAACAATAGGCTATGTTTTACCTCATGTATAGGTTATTGGTAACATTGTTTGTATATAGCCATTTATTGTACAGGTCTAAAATGTTGACGCTCATCTGCAAGTGGGCTTTGTTGAACACTGCCTTCAAAAACAGACCACAGTCAATCTGTCCAAAGCTTATTGAATAACTGAATGTCTGAAATAATTGTTGTGGACACTGTATTTTTAAAACCAGGCCTAAATAGGGCTGAACGATTTCTAAAAGAAGCCTAAATAGGGCTGTATAGTGCCAAGGTACAGATCTACCAGCTGACAAGCACAAGCCTAGCCACTCATGGGTGGAGTAAAGTCAAATAACTGCACAGATTTTATACAAATAGTCATCCACTATTTCCATCTAATGCTGCCATCCTGCCGCAGTGGGCATAGTCACTAGTGCACAACTAAACTTTATTTACGCTAGAAACATAGAAATAATATTCCAGTAGTGTGTGAAAATATAACAAGTTTAAAAAGTAGACCTCATGTCCAACTGTCCTTTCCATGGCAACTAACGTTGGGGGTAATGGATACACTAACACCAACAAAAATGGTGTGAGTGATAAGGAGCCAGTGTCTTAAATCTCACCCAGAGTCAAAGGCAGATCTCCAGGGTTAAAAATATGCGCTTAGGTTTATGAAAACCTAAGAAGAAGTTGCACACCCCACAATATTCGTGTACAGATTAAGAGCAGTATATCTACTGCTACCCAACTCAATTTCCCTCCTGAATTTTTTTTGCCTGGAATGTAAAATGCAGCCAGCACATTTAAAGGTAAAAACTGGTACAAAAAGGCTCACCATTAGCACTTTAATGCCCCTGAAGTTTTAACTGTGCAAAGTATAAGATTGTGTTTTTTTCGTTATGTGAAGATAGGGTTCATACAGCAATCTCCTCTGTGACTATGGTCTAATCATAGGAAATACTTGACATCAAAATACCTCTGTCCATTCTCCCCTTAGGCCAATGTAGTAGATTTTTGTGTTCTCAGCACCAAAATTCTTAGAGATATGAACAGATAGATGGGAGACATTTGAAAAGCGAGAGATTCTGAAAAGCAAAAGTTAAAAAAAAAAAATCACCCAATGTTAAACTTAAAGGAAAGGTACAACGGATTCCAAGCTGCTTCTATATAAAATAACACCTACAATTATTGTTATTACAAAGACACGAATGGTTGAAAAGGAAGATTTCAACTCTACGAAGTGTTAATGGGTTGAGTACAGTTAAGTTGAGATTTTAGTTTATAGTGCACATACAGAGTTCCTGTGCTTCTCAATGCAAACAGCCTCAGACAACAAAGGGAACCCAGCAACATCACAGAAGATGGAGTGGCATTCCCTGGACTGGTGCTCTTCTCAGCAATTAAATTCACTGGGGAATGCCTGGCAAAATGTTGTTATACAATTTGCTCCTCTAACTATATTAATTCTGCTAGGAAGCATCAAATAAAATGAAATACACTTAATACATTTTAAGCAGCATAATGTATGAGAATTGGCAGCTTAGTTTATTGTTCTACTTCTCAAACTCTATAGGGTGGAAAATGAAACTTAAATCTTCTTTTTTAAAAAGAAGTGTTTAGAAGGCAAACTACCCCTTTAATCCCATTTCCAAAAAGTGCATTCATACTTTGTGGGGTACTCTAAACTTCCAGTGACATCGATGTTCAGACTGAAGGTTTGATCAGGTTCTCTTCCAGTGTCATCAAAGCTCATGTGAGGAACATTCTTAAATCTAAAAGAAAAGTTTCAATAAATGTCTGAAGTTTTAACAGAGTCTATTATGCCTAATTAAATTCAAATATCTTTATTCCAGGTTGCAGTTAGTAAACATCTACAGAATGTCTCACTGTGTTTAAAAAACAAAGTGCCCAAAGGTTTCTTTCAAATTGTAATACTGTTTTACAGGTCAGGAGGTGAATATTTTCTCCTTTGTATGCTGCCCCCTCCTGTTTAATTGGCCAGCCAAAGATTATGCCCTCTTGACTACTGTAAAGTTTACATGCATGATAACCCAAAGGTTGTCATGTTATTTTCAAAAACCATCAAAATGGGGCAGCATTAGGGGTTACTATCTTGTGTTACTGGACTGCTGTACCTTCAGCCTTAGACCCTTTGTATCTTGATTTTGAACTTACAGCCTTAATTCTGCAGGGTGTGTGTCACTGTCTTCTCCAATGAGAACAATTCCTTTCAGCTTCACATTGCCTGTAAAACTATATGAAACAGTGTAACAATACAATACAGAGTCTCTGAGCACATAAGAGAGACACAGTTTCAGTTAATGTTACTTTACTACAGTATAGTATACACTACAGTATACTATATAGTATATACTCTTAAAGGTAAATGCAACCCCTTATTAAAAAAAACCCTACCACCCTACCCTACATAGACCCACCCCCCAGCCTAGCTGCTACCCCGGGTAAATGCCCCAAGCTTTTTACTTAGCCCTTGGTGCAGATTCAGGGCATCGGAGTTCACGGCAGCCATCTTCTTCTCTTCGGAAATCGTAGGGTCTTCTTTCTGGTGCTTTGGCAATTTTTATGACTTTCAGCACATGCGCAGTTGTCACGTACCAAAAAACTACTCCAAATGTGCATGTGCCGATACACCACTCTCTTACTGAAGATTTCCAAAGAGAAGAAGATGGCTGCCATGAACTTCGATGCCCTGAATCTGCACCGAGGGGTAAGTAAAAAGTTATGGACATTTATCCGGGGCAGCCGCTAGGCTGGGGGGGAGGAGGGAGTTGGGGTCTATGTAGGGTAGGGTTTTTTAATAAGGGGTAGAATTCTCCTTTGCAAACTATGCAAAATGTCACAAATGCATCTCTGACTAATTTAAGCAAGAGGTCTTCTGTTACTGTACAATTCATAGTCCTAGACTACAGTCCTGTTCTTTAACAGCCAATAAAAATGTTCTGTCTCCAGGAAATCATAGGAAAGAAAGAAAACCTACGGTTCTCCAGCTAAGGGGTCTTCTGTAATATGGATCTCAATACCATTAGTCTTCCAAAAAATAGTCTAAACATCTAATATGGATCGCCATACCATTAGTCTGCCAAAAACATCTAAACATTAAATGAACCCAAAGGGATTGTTCTCTTATAAAGATAAGTTATATCATGTTTGGGATCAAGTAGATATTATTGTTTTATTACAGAGAAAAGGGAAATCATTTTTTTTTAATTTTGAATTAGTTGATTAAAATGAAACCTATGAGAGATGGCATCCCCATAATTCAGAGCATTCTAGGTAATGGGTTTTCAGATGAAACTCATACCTGCACTGCAATATGTGGGTACGTAATTACTTAATGAGAATGATGATTTACTGAAATTTTCTAGTCCTGCTCATCTGTTCACTTCCTGCTGCCTCCTTTCCTAGGCTTTGCAGGGGAGTTGTCAGCACTCAGCACACTGTACAGTAGAATAGGAACCAATAAGCAGTTAAGCTGACCTGAGAGGGAACTGAATTTTTTTATTTCTTGTGTGAATGCAGGGCTGTGATTGGCTGTCCATCTGCTATTGTGCTTCTGGCAGGACACACCCACGGCTCATTTGACAAGGAATGGGACAATAGGCGATCTATAGGGAGCTCTGATAAAGGTGCAATTTTTTTTTTAAGGGCAGAAACACAAGGAAATGTTGGGAGACTTCAGAAAACGAAGTGCTCCAAGTGCCATGCCACCGGCGATTTACATTCTAGCCAGCGGGAAGGCAGTTTTGGGAAATTAGTCACCTGACTAATCGCCTCTTCTTCAGGCGACTAAATCTCCCCGAATCTGAGCGTTGTCTCTTCCCTTAAGTTAATTTTACCCACAAATAAAACCAGCACCACATTTCAGCGGTGGAACTACCAGGGGAGCAGAGGGTGTAATTAGGCCAGGGCCTGCACCCCCTCAGGGAACCCCCGCCAGCTCCCATATCACCGAAAGTGACTGGAAAATTGTGTACAGAGCTAGTTATGTTACTGCCACATTTTATTCATTAAAGACTACGATTGGAGGGGTTTTAACTTGTCCTATGTGTCTCTAAAAATTTAGCAGGAATGTCAAAGAATGGTTTATTAATCAGTATACTTACGGGATGTTAAACAATAATTCTTCATCGTCGTCACTTTCTACAAACTGAACAACAAATACATGCACTTAGTTTATCACTTATATAAATAAATTATGCTTCCATTTTCCAGCGTGATTTTGAAATTCACACATTGTGAAATGTATGAAAAAGAAAGGAATCCCCCTATATCAGGTTATATTCAGATAGCTAATTCAGTGATGAAGTGCTAGTACTACATGAGATTGCCCACCTTCTAATTTGAGGTGGCATAGTGCTAGGACTGTAGTGCAGTAAAATAAATAATGAAGATTGTATAAATTAACTATAATACATGCCCCCACACAAGTGTTAAGAAATTAATTAATAATATTGATAAGTCTGTTCTATAATTATATATCGTGATTATGTGTATGGATAATCAATTCGAAAAAAAAAAAAAAGAAAAAACTTCATATAATAACTGGATTACAAGTGTATCCAGTTATCTACCTGAATATCGCATTTAAGCCATTGTCTCGCAACACCTGATATAGGGGGGATTTCTTTCTTTTTCATACCTTCAATCCTCAACTGCTGACGCAAATCAGATTCCCCTCCTCAATCATATCCAAGATACCAGTGGATAGACAACCTCACTTAATATTCATTACAACGGTGAAATGGTGAAACAAAAAGGGGAAATGGTGAAACAAATCAATAAGTTGTACAAGCTATTGTATGAAGGGAAATCTGGATAAATCTGTTGAATCTATACAAGTATTTATTGTTTTGCATACACACATGAAGCTTTTCAGTGGTTTGCAGTAAAAATTTTCTACAGACAATAAGTTGCAATAATGATATGGAATTGTTACAGAGAGAGTCACATTGTGGAGAATAGGAATTATAGAACTATGGCACATCTTTATAGTTGATACATTTCAGGAAAAGCAACTACTATGCAAGTTTACCACGCTAGTGGTAATTTGGTTTGTACACAAGGTAAACAGCATTCAAAATGTTTTGTCTATGCAAATAGCAATAACAATAATGTTGTGACTTAAAACCCAATACATTTAAAATCACACTAAGTTCAATTGAAATAATAATATTACTTGTTTCCTAGTTTTAACTACACAAGACAACAACTTTGTATTCTGCCAGCTTACTTTCTGGGGACAGATATTTCTACCACTTACTGAAACATTTTGTTGAATCTCTGGGTCTGAAAATGTAATCTATGCCCATTTTTATCAAGAGCATCAAACGTTTCTAGAGATTGCTAGGCAGGCGAGATAAAATGGATAATATATAGCCTATAGATCACCCGAGTCCTGTCGTTCCTCTCTTCCCAGGCTCGGAACACACTTCTCCCACTGCCCTCCCGACTCTCGTTCAGACACTGCAGCTTGTCAAGATCAATTTTCCGGAACAACCCATACTCCAGACCCCTCTCTGGAGCATCCGAAGGCTCCGACTCACATGAACAACCACCACCATGACTATGACCATGCGACATGGGTAGCGGCTAGTTCCTATCCACTGAAAGGACCTCCGTGACGTCACGGTCATGTGGCCCTACCATGTGACCGCTCCATTGCGAATTACCTGAGCGGTAAATTTAAACATTCTAAAGCGCTAATGGATTCTACTGGTAGGCTGCATCCCAATCCCCGGGGTTGCCAATTTATAATGTAGGGTTGGTACAGGCTGCAACCTTTTCTCTAGGTTTTGGGGCAGTTCACTGTGTCGCTGGATGTTTGCATGGAGTGAGGGGGATCACTGTACTTCTGAATTTCTGAGGGGGATCACACTGCCTCTGATTTTCTGTGATGGGGTGTCACTGTGCCTATGAATTTCTGTAGGGTGAGTGGGGGGATCAATGTGCTTCTGAATTTATGGGGGGTGGGGTTCACTGTGCCTCTGATTTTTTGTGGGGTGAGGGGGGTGCCATGGCAAACGCAGCTGCATCATCCTGATATTTGGGACATTGCCACAGTGAGTGACAACCGGGAGTTGGGGGATATTGTGTGGTGATCAGGTTCAGAGGCTCATTCACATTTATGGGGTCTGCGGAGTATTTAAGTTTTTGTAGAACTCTGATTTTTATTGTTTCTTCCTCTGATTTTTTTTTTGTGGGTGGGGGGTGCAGTGTCAGCTTGCTGACTGCTTAGAGGGGAGATGGAAACTATATGAGGGGACTACACAGAGCAGAGTGTGGTGTTGCAGGGAGCTGTAAACCTCTATGTCTTTGCCAAGGCGGCAGTGGTGTAACTAGATACTATTGAACCCCACAGCAAATTAATTTTATGGCCCCCAAATATACAGTGGTTGTTCTGTTTTACAAATGCATATAAAAATGGCTCATTAATTAGGGCCTCACTGGGCCTCCTATACCTTCTGCCCCCCCCCCATCCACCGCAGTCACATGGTCTACTTCTTCTGTAGGAAACTCAAACTCTGTGTATAATGAGAAAAAATCATTCATTATGTTACTTTTCATACTGAATGCAAGTCTTTAACATTCCAAACTACCTCTCTAAACAACAACTATGAAAAATTAATCGATCATGCCTGCCCTAGAGACAGGCAGAAAATCACTCATATGGCATGCTAAGAGCCTTAAAGGGCACCTATGGGCATAAAAAAAAATCCCCAAACCGAAAGTGCGGGCTAATAAAGCCCGCATTCCAGTTTGGGGTTGTAGTAGTTTAAAAAAAAAAAAAATTCCCCCTGAACTTGTGGCAGCTTTTCATTCGGCTTATGCGTGTGACGTCACATGCGCATACTGCGCATGGACTGTCATGGCGCCTCGCACCGGGAGCTCCCTCCTGGTGCAAGTAAGCCAGCGCATGCAGGGGGAATTGTTAACTCCGTATAAATGCATAAAAATAGATTTACATTAGATTTAGGTTAGAGTAGGTACCTTCTGAAAGAGTCTACCTTGGCATGGTGGCAGGCTTAATAATCCTTTGGCCAAAAGTTTTATTTACTGTTTTATCATTCATATCTGTGTAACCTTAAGTATGTGGCAGGGGCCTGGAAATGGCCTAGAAAGTACTGGTGGATACTCAGACATTATGATGGTGCTCCTGAGTAAAAAAAACTGGACATCTATATATACACATATATACATATATTGCATTCAATCCTCAATCACGGACAGGATATTGTTTATTGAGACACCTTTGAATATAGCAGTGAGTAAACCCAATAATGACATTTACCATGAACTTATGAATTTAAGGAAAAGGGAAATTGATTTACAACTACATGGAATATACCCAGGGCCACCATTAGAAATAACAGGAACCCGCACAACAAAATTGTTGTGGCCCCCTGGGCCCCGCCCCTGATCCCCGCCCACTCCACATGAAAGTTAAAAGACCACACAGACATCAGCGCTAAAAAAATAACCCCTGAGGGATCCCTTATAAGTTAAAAAAAAATTGGTGCCAGGGCCCCCCATAAAGGTTTTTTTTTTTTTTTTTTTTAAAGCAGTGGTGCCAGGGCCCCTCATACAAATTTAAAAAAAAATTGGGGTCCCAAAAAATATTTTTAAAAAAAAACATTGGTGCCAGGGCCCCCATAAAAGTCTTTTTTTTTTAAATTGGTGGTCAGGGCCCCCCAGCAAATAAAAAAAAAAGTAATTGGTGACAAGGGCCAACCTATTAGTTAAAAAAAAAAAAAAAAACTTGGCGCCAGGGCTCCCTTACAAGTTAAAAACCAGGGTCCCCTTACAAGTTAAAGAAAATTGGGACTGCAGAAAATATATTTTTTTAAAAATTTTGTCGTCAAGGCTCCCCTTACAAGTTAAAAAAATTTGGGGTTCCATAAACCCACATTGGTGTCAGTAGAATTGAACTTGTGGCTTCAGGACTTCAGTTATAGCTGTTTTCGTGACTTCGGTTCTTTTCGCCGCTTCAGGACTTCAGTGTCGGCTCCTTTCATGACTTCCGGTATTTTTGCCGCTTCAGGACTTCAGTGTCGGCTCCTTTCGGGATTTCGGGTCTTTCTGCCTCTTCAGGACTTTGTATATGTCCGGCACTTCTGCATTCCGCATGAGGACTTTGTAAGGAGCGCACGCTTCTGCACTCTTAAGGGGAGCCCAGCTCTTTAAAAAATCGAATTACCGTTGCCAAAGACTCATCCCCAGAGGTTTAAGAGTTGCCAATGTCCCCACCATAGGTTGGCATAACCCCGAATTTTGCAGGAAATGGTGTGGGATATTAAACAGATGCTCTTTTGATTTAATGTTACTTGTTGAACGGGTGGGGAAGGAGCTTTTGGCAATTAGAAATGATATTGGGCGAGACCCTTAAAGCAGGCAACTCAAATGCCTGGTTGAATAAATTATCAACCATAGTGGATAAATATAAGAAAGACCTGACTGTATTTAAACAGAACAAACTCACGAAAGTAGCAGATGACTATAAAACAAAACGGGTATATGATTGCAAACAGCATTGCAATAGGCAAACCCCAGGCAATCGTTATTGCAACTGAAACGGTCGGGCCATACCTGCGGCAATGGATAGCCATTGGGTGTAGTTGCTCCACATTCCACATTGCCCACCATCTCTCTCTGCCCTAGAGCGCTGCCTCTGCAGGCACAAACAGATGTTTGCTATCCTTGGAGCGTTGGTTTACATTGGGATTCACGCGGGTTGCCTAGCAATGCCTGCAACGCTCACTCATACAGGGCTACAGTCGGGTTTGATCGGCTGATATTTAGCACTCCGATTCTTTTGGGGATATGAGGCTGCACTGTGGGCATGAGCCTGTCGTTGTTCAATATTAATAAAGCATCAGCAGAACAGAAATGGCTCCAAAAGGAACAGCAACCAAGTACAGTAAGTACAGTTTAGTAACACAGAACATCAAGAGACATGAGTGGAACAAAGTTGTAATTCAACTCTGAATTGCATTTGTGTAAAATGAACTATTTTACATATTTGTTACCAAAGCACAAAAATTATAAACCACCATCTAGCCCTCCCAATAAGTAGTTTATTTTTGGGTCAGTGAAACTGAAGCTGGCTTTGTCTTCTAAAAGTAAAACCATATATAAAGATAGATATATATATATATATATGGGTTTATAGAGCTCGCATTCCGGTTGCGGATAACAGTAGTTTTTTTTAAAAGACAATGCGCCCACCCCGTCACTTTCATGCGCATAAAGAAATCTGTCACAAATTGATCATTATGCACGAGACGTCACATGCACGTTATGCTAGTGCAAGTGACACAACATATCTTCTTGCACCCAGGAGCTCCCTCCCGATGCAGGTAGCCTAGCGCTGGTAGGGGGCTTTTCTTTTTTTAAACTACTGTTACTGTTATCCCCAACTGGAATGCAGGCTTTATATTATCTTTTGGATCCTTGGAGTTTTTGGGTTGGTGCACATATATTAAATAGTATATATACGTATACTAAATACATTATCAGTTTCTTACTTGCAAAATATTCGGGTATATGTTTTTGAACTGCACCAATATCTTGTTTTAGGTGAATTTTGCAAGACTTTTTTATAACTATTCATATGGATATTATTGGTTGATGTTTATTTTGAATGTATTTATTAGACTGGGCAGCCACTTTTTTTAAGAAGAAATAAAAGGGTTGGGTTTATTTAGTGTAAGACCAGCTTATGTTATTGTTAAATAGGAGTGTATACAGGCAAGTAGATGGGCTCTTCGTGATATAAATGGCAGGTGCTTATCTTAACTTCAGCTATATATATATATATATATATATATATAACACATCCACAGGGAGCCGGCACTCTCGACACAAAGTATTAGTCTGCCTGGGTGCACGATCATTATTTAATCTCCAACAACTGCAAAAAGGATCAGCACTCTCAGGTCTTAAAACTGCAGAAAATATTTTTATTAAAGGGGTGGTTCACCTTCAAGTTAACTTTTAGTATATTGTAGAAGGGCCAATTCTAAGAAACATTTCAATTGCTCTTCATTATTTATTTTTCATAGTTTTTAAATGATTTGCAATTTTCTTCTGTTTCTTTGCAGCTTTCAAATGGGGGTCACTGACACCATCTAAAAACAAATGCTCTGTAAGGCTACAAATGTATTGTTATTGCCACTTTTTATTACTTATCATTCTATTCAGTCCATCTCCTATTCATATTCCAGTCTCTTATTCAAATCAATGCAGGGTTGCTATGGTAATTTGTACCCTAGAAACCAAATTGCTGACACTGCAAACTAGAGAGCTGCTGAATAAAAAGCTAAATAACTATAAAACCACAAACAATAAAAAATGAAAACCAATTGCAAATTGTCTCAGAATATCACTCTCTACATTATACTAAAAGTTAACTCAAAGGTGAACAACCCCTTTAATAAATTGGCTCAAGACTAACGTTTCGGCCCCATCCAAGGCCTTTCTCAAAGTGCCAAATTCAGTTATGGACATGCCTTTAAACTACAAACTGGCAGGAAACAGCTGCAGTGAATTTACATAATCCACGTCATAAGTAAACCCCAAGTAAACATTTTATCTTATACTTTAGCTTCTGACGAAAGATCCTGAGGAGAGACTTGGCTGCAATGGGAACATTGGGTAGCACCCATTTTTAATTCAATCGATTGGGTGCAACTAGAAGAGCAGAATGTACCACCCCCTTCTGTGCCAGTAACAGTAGGTACATATATACAGTATGATTGAAAAAACACTGATTTCTCTTTGAACATTATACTTTGCTCATCTACCAGTGCTCTACTACAATGCAAAGTATAGTGTCTATTATCCAGACTGCACATAAAATGGGTAAAGTTTTTCACTGAAGTGTTTTATGTAATTATAGCCTAATTCACTTAAAAAAATGCCTTGCTAACAAAGTGCACAAGGGGTTTGGTGCAGCCTCTCACTAGACCTGTGAGGCAGTGGGGTTGATTCAGTAGGGGCAGGCAGAGTTTATAGACAAAAATGGATGGGGGGTTAATTCCTATTTTAGGCAAATCTTTACAATTAGTTTTGTTAGGTTTGCAATGTGGTGCTCTTAATTATAAAATAGCCATTTATCTGGATACTCCTAGTCCATACACATTCTGCAGAATAAATCCTATTCCTTTACAACCGTGTACCTGTCAAATTGTAGGGCACCACTATAGGGTGTAATGTTTCCTAATTCTGTATAAAAAAATGTTTTTCTTTTGCAAACTTGAAAATAATGATCTGGAAGGCTATAGACATGTATCATTTATTGCTAGTCATGCACAAAAGATCAGAGTGTTCTTTGCCATTTGGCTCTGGGATTGACCACTGGATCAACCCTCCCCTGTGTAGTCTCTCTTCCCCCCTCGGGCAAATGCCCCTAAATTGTTACTTACCCCTCCTTCCAGGTCCTGCCCAGCGGAGTTCACAGGCACCATTTTGTCTCATTCACTCTTCATCCTGTACTGACAGGTGTTTTCGGGCACATGCACAGTATGAGGAATCTGCTGGTATGGAGCTACTGGGCATGCACCAAAAATCACAAACAATTTTCCAGGGATGCATTTCATTTTATGGAATAATAAATGTATAAAAGAAGGTGCAACTTCAGCTCCAGAGAAAACTGGTAAATGAATAGTATGGAAAGAAACTGGATGCCTTTTTACACACCTGTATAAGCAGACAATATGGACAGGGCTAGGCCTAGGCTAGAATTCACCCCATGCAAAACTCAGTTATGCTGCTCCAACATTAATAAAAGCAGTATTATTTATTTTACTGATTGGAATAAATATTTGATATTTTGTATAAGTTATACTAATGTTTCACGTCTGCAGCCTCCACAGATATTCAGTATTATGAAGTTATTTTATTGTGAGTGAAAAAAACGATTAATGTATATTTTGCTTTACTGCAGATGCCATCTGTGGATTTCGGCAAGACGTACAAAAAGCCTATGTCATTTCTGGAATACAATTTGTAGCAAACAATCCATTTCTGGACATCTGGGAACTTCTACCATCCTCCGACCCAACGATCATCTCCAAACTATATGTACCATCAGGCTCCATTATCAGCTGCATTTGGTTCTGCTGCCTTCCCCATCCAGCCTTCCCCTGCATATTGGCCTCGTTTCAGCCATTACAAACAGCTGTTACCATCAGCTAATGTTTTTTCTCCTTACCACTGTTTTGTCCTTAGTCCTGTCATCAAACCCCCACCAGTTTCTGTCTTATTCCCAGAGTATCACCATCATAACCTGCCTCATAATGTCTTCAACACCCCTTGGTCTTTTCCATCACCCCTGCCTCTGGTTAATTATATTGATCCACACTTCTTGCACGTTCTATAGTTCTCTATCTCTTGCCCCTACCATCTGCCCCTTTTTTCAAACTTTTAAATTGGTCCTTCCCTCTGGCCCCCTCAATCTAGCATTGCTTTTGGCTCTGTCATCGGCCTCTAATTTGATGCAATAGCATCTTTTGCTATCTCTGACCCTCGACACCAGCCCCAGCACTGGCCCACACCATCGGCCTTTACCTCCTGCCCACGTTGGAGGTAAACTGATCTTTACTTGTAGCCATTTTTAACAGCCCCATAATCTATCCATTACACTCTATACATACAAAGCTCAAATAATAACACTCCAACCTCTTTTGACCCTCACCACAGGCCCATTAAATGGACCCTTTCCTTATATTTTCACCAGCCCAATAATCTATCCCTTACACTACAACCCCAAATTGTAACACACCAAAGCCCTTCTTTTAACAGAGAAGTTTTGAATAGCATAGGAAAGTTAGATAGTTAAAAGATAACTATTGTTACACATAATACATCAGCAATCCAAGTCCCACTGCCATCTTGGAGTCAGGAAGGAATTTTTTCTCCTCTGAGGACATTGGACACAGCCTCACAGGGTTTTTTCACCTTCCTCTGGATCAGATTTAAAATAAATAGGAATTAGGTGAATAAAAAGTTGGGCTAGGAATAGAGTCTTACACTACTATACAGGTATGTGATCCATTATCCACAAAGCTCCAAAATATGTTATTGCCATTTACCAGTTGTACAATTTGTAATTTTCTTTTAATAATTAGTGCATTGTATTTAATGGTAATATAGATTTATGTTAATACTTTCTTTACTGTTAATATAGTTAATATAGTTGTATAGTATATTTGTTAATATAGTTTGTTTATTTGTTTGTTTTCAAAAGAATGAGAAGCCCAAACATTCTGGATAATAGAGCCCATGCCTGTAATCCAATATAGACAATTGAGCAGGATAGGATAAAATGAAAGGGTTAAAAAAAATAACAGAATATAAAGGGAAAATCAAAAACGTGTTTTTGCCTACTAAAAGAAAACATAATTCTAAGTAACTTTGCAATATACATTAATTACACATTTACTATAGTTTTTACATTATTTGTACATGTATTGCCTTTGAAAGCAGTGTTTGTCCTTTTCTATTCTCAAAGACTTTTGCAACCTTGTTTAAAAAAATAACAACCGGGAGTTAAGCAAATGCTGCTTTTTCAATAATTGTTTTTACACATAACTTTAAAAGCACTGACACATTCTTAATAAATGTACATTAGTAAATTACTTATAAATATGTTATCTTTTATTAAGAACATTTTTATTTTTGGGTTGGCTTGCCCTTTAATAAGTTAAAACCATAGTATTAATAAGTTAATATTAAATACGTTAGAAAAGTTTCCTGAAAATAATGTTGTAACTCCCCTAAAGTAGAATAATCATTGTGTTCCTTATTTGGTTTTAATTAAATTCTTCATTTATAAAAATAATAAAGATTCCTTATAAAATCTGTAAGTGTTTGGTTTTTATTTGTTCTGATAACAAGTCATGGACTTAAAATGAATTTGTCGAAAACTGGGCTAATTTCTAGGCAAAAAAAAGTGTAAAATGAATATGATCTTTACGAAAGTAAATACAGGTGAGATCAACCTTGTGCATACATTTTATATATAAAGATTCTGTTGTGCCTATACCAGAGTTAAGGCAGAATGATTGCCAATATACATTACAATGGTATTTGTGTTGTATATACAAGTCAGTGGTAGGAAAAGTCCATGTTTAGAAAAGTGACATTTAGTAACATGGACACAGGCAGACCCATATGTATTTTTGTGCAATAATAAAATAAAGAAGGCCTTCCAGTTTAAGAGGTATGACTGACAGATGGTGCATTGCAGCCATGAATTGCTTGGGCATATTAAAGGGGTTGTCGGCCTTTAAGCAAACTTTTAGTATAATGCAGAGTGCAATTCTGATATAATTTGCAGTGGGTCTTCATTTTTTTATTTGTATTTTTTTAATTATTGAGCTTTTTGTTCAGCAATTTTGAATCTGAGCAGCTATCTGGTCGCTGGTCGCAAATTGCCATAGCAACCAATGGTTTAAATAAGAGACTGAAATATGAATAGTAGGGGGGCTGAAAAGAAAGAGAATAGTAACAGTCAGTACCAGAGAACAGGATGGCACAAAATAATAATGTAGTTATATATTTACAAAACCACTATAATACCACTAAAAAAGGTGCAATGAATGTATATTGGAAAGTTGCTTAGTATTTGTATGGAGGATACCTTTTAACATTTTGCTAAGCTGTTTATCAAAAAACATGCTGGCTGCAAGTGAGCGTCTTTTGGATTTTCACTAATTATAATTTAGAGTATCACAACTATATTATTACAAATAATGGGGACTAGCGTATTCAGGGGCACTGCTGCCATGAGATGAGTTGAGAAGTTGGTAACTGGGAAGAGAATAAATTGCAATTTTTAATCTAGAATTTCAGCTGTTCTAGTGCAGAGAGCAGTATTGTGAACATGCCTCTCCTCTCCCAGCCCTGTAATATCACATACATTATACCAATGCCAAATCCTGTTTCTTACAACCAGTTAAAGTCCCAAGCAGGAGTTTCTGTTTGTTACAGGGACAATGACACAAATTGTAGCCACTGTAATATTTTAGCCATGTCTTCCCCAGGATTCAAAATCCCGGGGTATCGCAGTGTTTTCTAAATATTATATTTTTAGTGCTATAGAGGTCTGAAAATAGAAGCTGATTGTATGTGACTTTCGGCACATGCGCAGTAGCTAGCACCAACAGATTCCTCGTACTGTGAAGTTCAGTACAGGATGAAGAGCGATTGAGAAAAGATGGTGCCTGTGAACTCCACTGGACAGGAGCTGGAAGGAAAGGTAAGTAACTAGGCTCTATGATTAAGTGCCCAAAAGGCATGAAACGCATAAGGCACTTGGGATGTTACTGTTCTAAATAAATACATTTTTTAACTACATCGTGGAGAGTGATCCATTTGTGCCAACCTTTTTCAATCGATATTTTGTCACAGTGCCTTCCTGAGCTGAAGGCTTA
>CM044433.1:88103272-88162598 GCA_024363595.1 Xenopus borealis
CAACTTTCGTACGATCCCTGTAGGGGCAGAACATCAGCTAATCTGTGCTTTTTACTACTTAATTTGATCTGAAGGTTAGTGGCAGGTTGGGAGATGGGGAATCCGATTGTTCAAGGATTCAAACGATCAGATCTTTGTGTCTATGGCCAGCTTAAATGAAAACTATACACCCAAAATGAATACTTGAGCAACAGTTTATATCAAGTTAAATGGCATATTTAATAATTTTACCAAACTGGATATATATTTAAAATATTGCCTTGAACCACCATTTTGTGATGGTCTATGTGCTGCCTCAGAGATCACCTGACCAGAAATATTTCAACACTAACTGTAACAGGAAGAAGTGTGGAAGCAAAAGACACAACTCTGTCTGTTAATTGGCTCATGTGACCTAACTTTATAGTTTGTTTGGTATGTTTGTGTGCACCGTTGAATCCTAGGATCCCAGGAGGCTGTCCTTGTTTTTTAAAATGGCAGTTTTCTATTTATGATTACTTAATGGCACATGCTACTAAAAAGTGTATTATTATAAAAATGGTTTATTTAAATGAAGCAGGATTTTACATATGAGCTGTTTTATGCAATATCTTTTTATAGAGACCTAGGGGATAGGGGTTCCATTGGGGTTCTCAGCAAATGAACTGTTTGTATATATGTATAATGTAATTTATATAATAGTATTGTTGTTAATATAGTTTTTAAATTGATACAGTATTTGCATAATAGTTAGGGACCACCATGACTTGGTATGGTGACTTACTAATTTTATGAACATAACTTTTAGCTAAAAACCCTGTTTTTGTTAATAGATGCACTTGTATAAATACTAGTCCCATAAGTTATAAACGGCACTAAGTATTCTCAGGAAAAGCAGCCCATAGCAACCAATAAGATGTTTGTTTTTAAACAGGTGACCAGTAAATCCCACCTGCTGATTGGTTCCTATGGGTTACTGCTCCTAGGCAAACTTAGTGCCTTTTACATAACTCCCTGCATTACTTATGAGACAGGGGACCAGGGAATGCGCATTGATCAATCCACCCTCTTGGTTGTATACCACTTGGCTATTTGGTTTAATTGGGAAGTGTCATGATGCAGGCCTGTAATAGCTAATAAAACAGGCCAAGGTATCATGAAAAGCATTTCTGACTAAATTAGACAGATAACAGGCCTCTCTTCACTAAGGTCTGGAGTTAGCCATGTGTAACAGGATCACAACCTCTTATGCCCTTCTCCAAGCCCTGGCTGATAAGGAGGGAGAACTTAAAGTTCACACAAAGGCTTCTCACAGGTGAAGGGAAGGTCACAAATAATACAACCAAAAACATATTCATCCTCACAGAACCCAGACCTGTTGTACCAGCAGTGTTAAAAACTGGTGATGGGTTCAAAGTAATATTGGCTTTCAGATGAGTCCAAACATGACTAGGTTTGGTACTCTGTTTATCAGATGTGAATATCGGGGCAGGGGCTGTATTGATGTTTAGTATCTATGGAATCCAGGAGAGAATTCACAACCAATGAATATAATATCATATCTCTCCTATGTTCCTATAGGGAGTTATGATCATTGTTTTCTTGGTCCAGTTGCTTCTCACAGGAGGTCATAAAAACTCAGTCTGTGTCCTGCTAGGCCACGCCCCCTTACATTCCTGAGGGAGGGGGAGTGTGCAGTTACCTGATGCCCTGAAATCACTGATAAATAGTAAGCTCTTCTGACTAAGAGTTGATTTTACTTTGGAGGACCAATTGCGATTGGAAGTTATCCCGTTTGTTTCCCCTTGCCTCCAGGACCAGGAATTCTATATCTTGAAGCTAAGTATAGGTTTTCCATGTTTTCCCCTTTTATTTTATAACTGTTTGTATTATTGATTGTATGTCTCTTTTTGTAATATCATTTTGTTAACTGCACTGTTATACCTTTTATAATATTAAAAAACTTAATAAGATTGTCGTTGGTGCTCTAAAAGAACCTAGCCTGAAAGAGAGTAATTGTGAGCCTTAACCCTCTGCATGCTGAATGGGAATGCTAGTCTGTATGTATGCTAGTTAACCATTTGAGTGCTGGTAGGAAGTGTGTGTTTGAATTAACCCCTTCACTACTAGAATACCTGGTTTCTCTCAA
Organism: Xenopus borealis; assembly: GCA_024363595.1. Lineage (NCBI taxonomy): Eukaryota > Metazoa > Chordata > Amphibia > Anura > Pipidae > Xenopus > Xenopus borealis. The sequence continues at coordinate 88,105,401 of CM044433.1, forward strand.
CACCAGTGTGAAGTTGAGAGTGGTGGCAGCAAGTTGTGTGTGTTTGTGGGTGTTGGTTGGTGTTTGGGGTGCTGTTATGCTAGTCTAACCTGTGCGCAAGGTGGGTGAGAGACTGAGTGAGTGACCCCTGACAGCCACACCTGAAGTCACGTGCGGTTGGGAGTACCGTCTCCGTGACAGGAAGCTAAAAATTATTTGTTGGAATCTGGCAGTCCTAAACCTTCAATTGTATTTGTGACGGGATATTTATTTCCTAGGATAAACAAATGTGTTTAAAACATTTTAATTATTTTCCTTCTACTTCTTTCCAGCTTTCAAATTGGGTCAATGAACCCTAACTAACAAATGCTCTTTAAAGTTACAAATGTATTGAAACTGCTACTTTTGATTACTTTCTATGCAGGTCCTCTCCTAATCAAATTCCAGTATCTCTTATGTAAATCAAAGAATGGTCGCTAGCGTAATTTGGACCCTACCAACCAGATTGCTGAAATTGCAAACTTGCAACTGCTTAATAAAAGCTAATAACTGAAAAAAACACAAATAATGAAACTTGAAAACAATTGCAGACTGTCCCAGAATATCACTCTCCATCATAATAAAAGCTGATTTAAAGGAGAACAACCCCTTTAATATGCCAGTAAGGTGAGAGGATGTAATGTATCAGTAAATGATAGTAATGAGCAACACAAGGCAAGGATTTTATTATATGGAAGAATGTCAGAAAAGGCCTTTGCGATATTCACAAGACAAATATAACCCATGCAATACAAATCCAAGAGGTCCTCTGCATGTGGGACTTGTAGTTCCTTAACAGCTAGAGGGCCAAGTTTGAGGACCACTGATCCCATATCTGGCCAGTCCTACGCTCAATTTTCATCTGATTCATTAAGGATTCCATTACTTCATTAAACATTTTACAAAGGGACTAAGTTTTACCTGCAACTTACTTGCTGCTTTCAAAGTAAAACTCCCAATCATGGTTGCCCTTTTATAAGACACCAGTGGGATCACCTGACTATAGCTGGGAAGGGTGGGGGCTACAACAGAGAGGTGCAATTTGAGTAGGACTGGCCAGATATGGGATGACTCTGACGTAGTTGGCCAGCTTAAATATTTGCAATATATGGACAAACAATCCCTGTTGTTTAAAGGGTAAGGCATTTTTTAGTAGCTGTATGCACAAAATGTCTTAATGTCTTAAAGGGGTTGTTCACCTTTGAGTTAACTTTTAGTATATTGTAGAGAGTGATATTCTGAGACAATTTGCAATTGGTTTTCATTTTTTATTGTTTGTGGTTTTATAGTTATTTAGCTTTTTATTCAGCAGCTCTCTAGTTTGCAGTGTCAGCAATTTGGTTTCTAGGGTATAAATTACCCTAGCAACCCTGCATTGATTTGAATAAGAGACTGGAATATGAATAGGAGAGGGACTGAATAGAATGATAAGTAATAAAAAGTGGCAATAACAATACATGTGTAGCCTTACAGAGCATTTGTTTTTAGATGGTGTCAGTGACCCCCATTTGAAATCTGCAAAGAAAAAGAAAATTGCAAATCATTAAAAAACTATGAAAAATAAATAATGAAGACCAATTGAAAAGTTTCTTAGAATTGTCCATTCTACAATATACTAAAAGTTGACTTGAAGGTGAACCACCCCTTTAAATATATTTATAATGGGTTGAGTGCAGAGGACCTCTTGTATTTGTATTGCATGGGTTATATTTGTCTTGTGAATATTGCAAAGGCCTTTTCTGACATTCTTCCATATAATAAAATCCTTGCCTTGTGTTGCTCATTACTATCATTTACTGATACATTACATCCTCTCACCTTACTGGCATATTAAAGGGGTTGTTCTCCTTTAAATAAATTAGCAATGATTTTGAATTAGTCTAGTTGCTAAAGTGATGCAATACAGCATCTGAACTGGCAAATTATCCAAGGTAAATCATGCATCATAGACAGCATTGTACAGGGATGTTATACTGTACCTACAGATTAGGAAAAAGGTTTATGTGTAATATGAACACTCCCACATATTTCAGGAGTTTTGAAGCTGGCCATAGAAATACAGATTATAGTCCATATTGGAAGAATGAACATCCGTTCCAATCTTCCGACCAGCAACTAACCATTCAGATTAATATAATGTAGTAAAGTACTACAAATAGTAGTGTCAGTCTCCCATCAATATCATCAGATAGGCAATACCTGCAGATATATTATCGTTAGCCAACATAAATCTTTTAACCTGTCCTATCGATCACCATGGTATGAAAAATGTTGGGACACTCCACATCATCTGAAAATCGTACAAACCGTTGCTTTGTACTATTGTATCTTTGCATCTATGGGCAGCTTTAAGGGTTTAACTCAGGGAGCCCCAACCTTTTGAACCTGTGAGCAACATTCAGAAGTTAAAGGAGTTGAAGAGCAACACTAGCATGAAAAATGTTCTTGGGGTGCCAAATAAGTGCTGTGATTGGCCATTTGGTAGCCCCTATGTGGATTGTCAACCTACATTAAGGCTCTGTTCGACAGGACATCTGGTTTTTATACAACCAAAACTTGCCTCTAAGCCAGTAATTCAAAAATAAGCACCTGCTTTGAGGCCACTGGGAGCAACATCCAAGGGGTTGGAGAGCAACATGTTTAGCAACATGGGGATCACTGGTTTTAATCCTTGGCTTGGGAGGAGAAATGTGAGTTTAACAAATAACCCACCCCCAGAACTTCAACATGTCTCTAGTTGTAGTTTATCGCATGAATGAGAATGTTTGCATGTTTTTCTCTATTGCTAGATATCTGAAACAGGTACTAGAAGGCAAACTACTCAGTAGTATGGGCTACACACTGGCACGTAAATGCAGCTGTGTGTTATATACTGGTTGTAATTTCTGCTATTGATGAAAGGATGCCCTCTCTTTAATAAAACACTAACAAGGGATATCAGTGGCTTTTTAGTTTACTAGTATAGACAGAACACATTTTAACTCCAATTATTTGTTTGAACCGTGATGAACATAGCTTTTGCTTAGAGTGGCAATATATACTTAGGGGCAGATTTATCAAGGGTCGAATTTCGAAGTGAAAATCCTTCGAAATTCGACCAATCGAAATTCATTTGACGTATTTTTTTCGAACTAAAACAGACCATTTTTGACCGAACTGGTCCGTTTTCGTTCTAATTAGAATGAACGATTAGTGCATTCAACCAGACGATTTCTCACCCAAAAAAACTTCTCAAACTTAAACCAAAGACTCCATATAGAGGTCCCCCATAGGCTAAAACAGCAATTCAGTTTACTGGATCTTTCAGATAATTGCCCAATACAGATGGTTCTTATACTGTTAGAGAAGGTCTTTAGATAGGATAGGAATTAGCTACTTCAACTAACTAGTTCCTATCCCTATACTGGACTTCTTAGTAGTAGAAGTAGTAAAACAGTTGAACACAGGATGATGATTTCACACATCTTATATATGAATAACTAAGTACTATCTCTAAAAAATTGCAGAAATATGTAATCTCATGAGTTGCAAATTCATTTTCTATTTATTTAACATACCAAAAGATTAATAAATAGTTAGGGGTTTTTATAAGGCCTTTATAAGGATGGAAACTAGCCAGCTCTATTGAAACAGACTAAATTCTATCCTTTTTTGGGACCTTACTTTGAAGGTCCTTGTACTGGATGGCATTTAGCTTTGTCAGTATATAATGGACTAATTCCTATCCTTTCCTTGTACTTCACCACTAGAAGCATTAGGTCCTTTCTATGGATAGAAACTAGCTCACTGCCATGAATCATCTATTTCCTATCCTATAGAGCAGGGGTGCCTAAAAGGTAGATCGGGATCTACCAGTAGACCTTTAGCTGGGGAACAGTAGATCTCAAGACAATGTCAACACACATCTTGACTAAATCACCCTCCAATTTCATGCTTTTCATTCAGATATTTATTATGTTAAGGTTACATACGAAATAGTGTTTTGTTAGTTATAGCAATATACAATTTCCCATCAATCAAAATTTAAGTAATATTTTCCATGGAAAAAATGGCAACAATGCTTTTATGGATGTAGATCCTAATGGGACAACATCATTACAAGTAGACCTCGAATTAGAGAAGTATGGGCACTTCTGCACTAGAGGGAATGATTCTTGCTACTCCTATGTGCCATTACATTACTCTCGCTTCTGCCATCTTTGTACTTACAGAACACTGGTCGCCGTGTTTATAGTCACGTGGCATCACAGATGGAAATCAGCCATCTTAGTACTTGCACAACACAGACTGTGAGTTGGTTTACTGATCTAGCTTCTGATATGTTTTATTTAAACTTGAAAGTATTGGTCATTAACCCCAAAAAATGTCATCGAAACAAGACGTATCCAGTGTTCGCATTTTATTAAGATCCAGATAAAATCATTTGTTTATATGTTTAATTAAAATATTTCATCTGATTGAAACGACAAAATATTATTTACACAAATCAGGCGCTTCATAAAGTCCACATCATTTATAAGAGCTCTTTCCCCACGCCTATAGGTTAGTCCTCTTCATGGGCAGACTGAAGTAGTTGGAAGCATGGCCTTAAATCCAGGCATGATAAAGTGTGCACCGAGATCTCCCCCTTCCCCCAAATAAATAAAAATAGGAAAACTAAACAAGTATGATCTTGTACTGTAAGCAGATTTTAGTTACACTGGGTAGAACTCACAAACATAGGTGCAACCAGTACAGAAAAAGTTGAGCCTGTAATTCACTTTAATTAAGGTGCTACAACTTGGCCACATTAGTCACTGGTTCAGCCTAACTGCAGAACTGGCTTCATTTCACATAAAGGATCAAATCTAGCTCCTGTCCTGAGCCACTTTGGGGGGAATTCACAAAAGTGTCGGGAAGGAAATGTCTTTAAAATGTCGTAGCAACCGACGACAAATTCACAGAGCATTTCCCCGCCAATTTTCCGACATATACGACACGTTTGACATAGTGTAGTGAAAGGTGGGCGTGGTTTTTTCGGCGCCACTTTCCCCGACATTTTTATGAATTACTCGTAAACTAATTTTTTTTTTTTTGCCGACAATTTTTCAGACACATTAGGCTCTCCAATGTTGGTCAAATTGTCTTTTAAAATGTCTTGTAAAATGTCGTGTAAAATGTCGTCTGTACGATGAAAAGATATACGACATTTTAGAAAATTGTCGGACTTATGAGACATTCAGAGATGGCAACATCTGCCTTTGTGAATTTGCTCTTTGTACGACATTTTACAAATTTGTCGACCGCCACTTCTGGGTTACTTATTTTACCGACACTTTTGTGAATTCCCCCCATAGTCTTATTCATTATAGCTCTACAGAATATGTTGCTGCTTTTTAAATATGCGTTGCAACTACTAATAATAATGAATCAGGCCTAGTGGAAAATCTTTTGAGCTGAGGATCCATTTGAATTTTTTCCCATACAAACTTTAATGCTACATGACATGGGCTTGATACTGAACTGCTACAGAGATGCTGGATAGTGACACCCACATAACTGCAAATGGTGCTCGATGGTCAACCATATTATCTGTTTTGTTTTTAAAAGCTTTATGCTAAGGGTTAATCAATGCACCTATGTTCCTGAATTACTTCTACTACATCTCTGCTATAGGACAGAGGTTCAATGCACAGAACTTTGTATGGGAAATACAAAATAAATCCAGGTACAATACTAGCCTGGATTGCATAGGAGCACATATATGTTATGTATTCCTAAACCAGGCCATGTGACCGTTTTTTTATATTTCAGGACAATGGTCCATTAGATCTTGTGATACTGATCAAAGTACCTCTCTGCAAAGAACAATTGACAACTAATTTACATGAAACAGCAACACTGAAATACAGGTCCATGATGGTATAAATACATGTAAAGGGGCTCCTCCACATAAAATTTAAAATAAAAAAAAAGAGATAGAGAGAGAATAACAGAATTGACGTTTAGGATGAGCCAAGCTGGCCCCAAGACTATGAACTGCAAATAAATCAGATGCATGCTTTACATAACGTTAGAATACAGAACACTAAACGTTTGCTTTACAAGCACTTTCAATCAGACAGACTGATCTCAAGCACACTGCCAATGCAGGGTAACAAATTCAGTCCAGATGATATTCACATGATGCAACAATAATTATGTCCCCACAATGATAATAATGATGATGATGATGATACCAGCCTTGTCAGCATTTTGTGTAAAACAGATGGTATACCAAAATTCTATAAATAGAAGAATGTAACAGCGCAAAACATAATCTTCGGCTTGTAAAATTTATGTGGAGGAGAGACGAGTATGTTAAGTTCCAAAAAGGTCTTCTCCATTCTCAAAACAAAAAAAAATTTAGTTCATCATCTTTCTTGTATTTTATCGCCTGAAGAATCTGTTTTTGAAAGCTTTTATAGTTTTGGCCATCATTGGTGCAACTTCTGGAAAAGAGCAAGAGTGAGAAAATAGGTGAGAAAATGACTATATATATATATCTATATATATATCTATATATATATATATATATATATATATATATATATATATAATAAAATACATTTAAGATAGTAGAGCACAAATCTGGGTGGTGTGAACAGATCAGGCTTTGAGACAATAAAGGGCAAATTTATCACAATGTGTAATTAAAAGCTCACCCACTTTCTGTTCATTTCTATGGGATTTTTATCAATGGGTAAAAGTGCACCATTTAATAAAAAATACTTCTAAAAATACCATAGCAATAGAAAGTGGATGATGGTTTCTGTAGTGAGCTCTAATTTCACACTTTGATAAATGTGAAAGTTGTGTCGGAGTTGTGGTAGTGATGCTTCCCTGTAATGATCAACAGTGATCACCAAAGTTTAGCTCACTGTGGAGAAAGACCCTAGGGGTCCGTTTACTAAAGTGCGGTAAAAATTTTCGCACGAAATACAGACAAATTTAACGCAGAATATGTTTTCGCGAGTTTATTAACCTGCGATAAATATAAATTTGCTAATTTTCTTGCGCAAGAATATGTATTCGCCAGTTATCGCATCCGCTGAAAATAACGCTACGTAAATATTAACGCATGGTTTACTAAGCAGTGAAATGTGTGAAAGACAAAATTAACGCCAGAATATTCGCAACATTTTACCGCCATCTGTATAGTGGCGTTAACTTATTTTTTGGCCAGAAAATTCTCAATGGGAGTTTAATTCTCATTAAACCGTGCATTTAAATGATACAAAGAGATAACTGGTCTGATTTCTTGTTCATATGATTCTATTGGCAGAAGTGTGGATGAAGTATGGGTTTATATGATACATACATGTTTGGTGTCACTCTGTAATGCTGTTGGATGGTATAATCATCAGTCAATAAAGTTTATGAGTTTTGAAGATGCATTTCTGGCAATAAATGTCACAGTAAAAATTGCCATAATTAACGCCATTATTAACGCACAAAGCAAGACTATTTTCTAGAATAAATATATGCAAATGTAAATTGTCGCCAGAAAATTCGCAACTCGCTAAAATTACCGCTAACGTAAACTGGTTCGCTAACGTAGTTACCGTAAGTGATCGCAATGACTTCTGAGCACATCGCTGTTTAGTAAACTTAGTCGCTGCGAATATTCTGGCGGAAAAATATTCTCAGCGATAACATGCGGAAACTTAAGTTCACATTTACCGCACTTTAGTAAACGGACCCCCTAATCTGTACCCTAAAAAAAATAAACCAGATCACATAGCTGTGACAATTACCTGTTTTGTTTGTTTTTAATATATTAGTGGTTTTAAACCAAACAATAGTGCCATCTGTTTGTCATTTCTGCCTACAGTCTAGAAAAATAATTTCCCAATAAATAAAGATGTTGCAATGTTGCTCATCTTAAAAATTAAGTTGGTAACACGAGAAAATGCCTATGCTATTCCTCTGGTCAGTTCTAAGAAAAACAGCATTTCCAAGATACAGACTGGATAAAAAATCAAGCAGGTGGCATTGTTGTTTCACATTTAGCATATTAGCAGTTAAAAAACAAATAATATCTTGAAAGCTACAAACAATGTATGAAAAATTGCAAAAGTGCTTCGATGAGTGCTCTGATCAACGGTACATTAAAGGAAAAATATATGCTGAACAATACAGGCCTCTAGAGAAAGACATAAAAGGGGAGGGTCTTCCTTCCTGCTGTGTCTTTCATCTTCATAAAAAATGTTCTTTTCTTGTAGTATGTGCCATCATTGGATAATCACAAATAGAAAAACTGCCTATTTAAGTACTACTGGTTGCCCCCTGGCTTGTATGATTTACTGTGCTCACACACAAACCAAGGGCACACATCCATTCTAGGTTACATCAGTCAATGAATAGTCAGAGCTGTATCTTTTACTCCCATTACTTCCTCCTGTAAAAGTTATTTCCTGTCAGGTTATCAGTAAGTGATCACACTGTCCATCAAAACTGGTGACTCAATGTAAACGATATGGTAAGATTATTTAATAGTTCACTTATTATGAATATAAAGTATTCATTCTGAAAGTATAGTTTTGTGTTTTGACAGTTTACAGTTTTTTAAAGATTACACTGAGAAGCCAGGGGGTAGGACAAAGCAAACTAAAATAGTATCTGTAAGGGAAATATAACCATTTTACTGATACAATAATAATGTGTGTTCTTAAACATGTGATAACCATTTCCATTTAACCGGACTAAAATCATGTTTAATATGGTAACTGAGAGCATCACAGCAATTGAGACCCTTCATATTACACAGTACATACTTTTAACTTGTGGCTTGCGTGAGTCATAACTGGGTTGAACACTGGCTGGTGTAGACACTGCGTTACTGGTGCTTGGTCCTTCAAATGACCTCTGGCTCTGCTCCTCCGATTGACCATGGTTACTAGTGTAACTTGAGCTAATGATGGGTGTGAAGGGTTTAATTCTGCAGAAATACAGACAGATATAGTGGAAATGACAAATACAATACAATGATCAATAGCACAATGAGTAACTTTATCCAGAAGCTAGTGTTTTTCTTTCTTGAGCCAATGCCTTCCTTACTGTATAACTGTATAATAGAGATGTCTAAGGCAATCTTCAGTTTTCTATATATAACAGGTCCTATCAAACAGACAGATCTCTAGTATACAAATATATTGGTAATTCAGGTGTTACTGTATTGAAGTAAACATTAAGCCTCTTTTTCTATGTAACTTGTCTGAGATTAGAAAGTCAGATTTCCATATTTCTAGAACAGTGGTTCTCAACCTTCCTAATGCTGCAACCCTTTAATACAGTTCCTCATGTAGTGGTGACCCCCAACCATAAAATATTTTCCTTGCCAGCCCAGAGCGGGTTGTTAGGAAAGTATAGGAGACAGCGTGGCTACATAAAGGTTTGTTTTCCGTGCATAGTGCAGAAAAAATGTTTTGCCACTCACCAATTACCATGTTAATTTTAAATGGGCAGGGAGAGCTGTATGGCAGTCCCTACTAAGGGGATATAGAAAGCTGTAGTGCAACTGGCTTCCCTAAACAGGTTACAGAACTACAACTCCCAGCACCAACACCCGGAGAGCTACAACCTTGCCCCAGGGCTAGTGGGGAGAGAGATGAACCTGCTCCTGGAACCCCTTTAGGGACCCCAAAGTGGTCCTGACCCCCAGGTTGAGAACCACTGTTCTAGACAGTCCCAGGTAGGTAATTATTTTTAACTCTATTATGATAGCATATATTTTGGAGGTAACTCTATGAACAAAATAAAGACAAAAGCATCTTCAATATGGAATGTAAATCAAAATACAGGGGCATATTTATAAGGGCGAAAACTAGGAGTAGGCAGAAGAGACACATGCATATGGTGCAACAGTGGGGGGGGGTGCTAGTCATATACCACTTCTACCTGCTAAACCCTAGTTCAGGACATTCTCCACCTCCTGAGGCAGTCAGCTGAGGGAACAGGAAGGCGAGGGACTTTGATGTCACCGTCCCAGTCCTGGCTTGTCACCTTGTCTGGGGTGGGGTTTAGTGGTTGGAGGGCTTACCTCAGGATCCAGTGTCATTTGGCCCAGCACTGATTAAATACTTTTATTGTTAAAAATAAAACTATGGGCCACTGCTTAATAAAAGCTTTCACAATCAAAGGCATACATAGGCAAACTGTAGTATATGGTTGGCACTGATAACTGATTGCAGTTTTCCTAATAATAAGTACTATAGCTAGGGGCTTTAATATTGTCACTGCCATGTGTAACCACCCCAGTGGTTTTAAATGCATGCTATCACACTACCCTTTGTCAGTGTTCTCACACAATACCTGGTCTTCTCAATGACTAGTGCTGCTCCTGTCCCAAACTTTTCTTGTCTCCTTCTCACATCTCGGGGGGGCTTGACAGCCGAGTTCACAAATGCCATCTTTGCTTGTCTGCCTGCAATGTTGGAAAAGGGATGAATATTATAAGAAAAGAGAGACATCAAGAATACAAAAAAAAAAAAAAACAACAGTGAAGAAGTAGATATATGCAAGGACTGACTACTGTACTTAATTAAATTGTTGAATATAACATAGAAGCTACTTCATATGGGTTCTAATAGGCTAAAGATTAGGTAAATATTCTTTAATTTTTTGAACTCTAGCTATAAACAAAACACTTCACATATCACTGCACCCTGGCCTAGATTGTCCCTCACCTTTAGGCTTGTTTGCATGAGCGGAGCGGATGTTTTGAGTAAGCATGCGCAACCTCTGTTCCCGAGCCTCATGCAAGCGGAGGTACAATTCTCTCCAAGACTCATATTCCTCTGGCTTGTCATTCTTAAAATCTCTTTGACAGTGATTCAACCAAAGGCGGTCTGTGTCTTCTATTAAAACCTGCACAAAAATAAGCAAGCTTAAATCCTGAGAAAATCAAACAGATGCTCCACACATGCTACACGTTCAGAATGACTTCTTAGTACTTGCTGGTGATCTCATGGCATCACTGACCAAACACAGCAGTCACACCACCTTCTGTGACTAGGTCTTTATGACTATATGTAGAAAGCCATACCTGCTAAGCACACCCAGTAAGAGCTATCATTTGGCGTAATTGGTCACTGCTTATCTGAAAAATCAGCATTTATCAATATTAGCAACATCTTTTATAAACTCATACTTTATTTTCTTCTTTGCATTTTTTACTGGAAAAAAAAAACAAATTTTCTAATTTCTGTGCTTACTAAACTGGCTAATTGCTCACTTCAGGGCATAAAAGAACTTGTATCCTCTTTTATTTCTATTATAGCACACCTGTGGGGCGGTTCGATTTAAACTACAATCTAACTAGCAGTAATTTTTTAAATTAAGGACATAGAAACGTATGGTGTTTTGATAAAAAGAAAAAGGCACTCATAGGAATAACAAATTACTGAAAGGTTCATGATATCAAGTGAGGCAAGTGCATCTACTTTTATAACACTGCAGTCACTCTTGCAGAGTGGTCCTCTTCTCTTAGAGTAAGCAGTATGGGACTGTAAAGCTGGAATCTTTCTTGAGTGCATTTTTACACTCGCATTTCCCCCCTGTGGGCACTAGCTCTCACACAGTGCAATTTCCTTAAAGGAGAATTCAACCCTGTAATTAAAAAAAACCTGTACCCCCACCCCACATAGACCCCCTCCATCCATCCTAACTGCACCCAGGGGAAATGCCCCATACTTTATAGATACCCCTTGGCGCAGATTCAGCCAGCAGAGTTCCACGCAGCCATCTTGCAGGTCTTCGGTAACCTGACTGACTTGTCAATTTCCATCCACTTCGGTGCATGCAAAGTTGTCGCAAACCAGTCAGCTTACAGAAGACCAGCAAGATGGCTGCGTTGAACTCTGCTGACTGAATCTGCTCCAAGGGGTAAGTGTAAAGTATGGTGCATGTGTCTTTCTTGTTACTATATTATATTATGAATGCATATGCCCTTGAGCATACTTATACCAGTTACCTTAAAATATGTAGACAGAAAATGCCAAAACTGTTTGTACTGGTCTTAATATGTTATGGTTTTTAAATTATTCTAAAGCAATCAAAAAATGGGTTTTAAAGGGGACATAAAAAGCTGTTTAATAAAAGTAATTTTCAAATTAAACATGAAACCCAAATTATATTAAAACATTCATACCTGTTATAAACTTGTTTCAAATTCTCAGCTGTCAATCACGTTACTTGCCTCTACACTATGCCACAGACAGCAAATTACTTTTGATTCTGAACTTCCTAGATGTCACCGCACTCCCCACATTCCCCCTCCCTTCTCACCATCTAATTGTGAAGCCAGTGCATAGGCTTTGGCATCAGGTGCCCTATTCTGGCAAATAAACAAGTTTTGGCATGATGCAAAACTTTCTTTAATAATAGTGTCCACAAAATGGCAGCTGCATGCTTGATCTGACTGTGAATTCTAAGACTACCAGAAACAAGATTTATATAATTTATATAGTGCAACTGAAGTTTATTTTGCTTGAGCAACATTATAAATTAGGATTTGGAATTATTTCTTAGGATGACAGGTCCCCTTTAATCTCCTGTCTGGTTTCTAGAGGTCTAGTTACCTAGAAACCTGAGAGCTGTTTTAAAAATCAAGACAAATAAGCAATAGCAGACAGTGTCACTGGTGTCAAAAACCCATACAAAATAAATAATAAAGACACACTGAAAAGTTGCTCAATGGCTGGCAGTAACCAACTACCAGTACCTTTACCATATTTATCTGTGGGTTACATGTTTGTTTCAGCCTTATAAACCCCACAGTTACCATACATTTTCCAATACAGAGTATATAAAATTATGGGTTTGAAATGTATAATTAAAATAGTGTTGCATTCATAAAGCGCCAACATTCTCAGATGAGCTGTAAATGCAAAGCAAACAATAATTGTAGACAGCTAAAATCTTTAAAGCCCTGTCTGCAAAGGTTCTTTGGGATGGTTGTTGAAACTACCCAGAATCCACAAGAACATGGAAAATGATGGAGAATGCCACGCCATTCTGGAAACATGAAAATTAGGTATAAATAAAGGTGACCATACAAGCACAGATTTTGTATGAAGCTTTTGACAATTTTTTTTACAAACGTTTGAAAACTTTGACAAGGCACCTGAATATTTGCCACTGTTTACTGCTGAATCGTCAGTTAGAGGTAGAATTCTATTGTTTCAGCCTGTTTTCTGACGATTCAGCAGTAACATCAAATTTTTTTTTTTACAAAATTCGTTAGTACTCAACGAAATAAAACACCATGCCAAACTATACTTTATAATCTCTTTATTAAGAAATAACTTACAAAAATACCACTTCCTCTCCACTACAGAAAAGGTGACAGGGCGACGATCCATTGAGCAGCACTTGATTTCTCCTCCTTAGCTGTCTTATGCTGAATCCTTTAGCTCCCACTGCTGTGATTCTGTGCAGCGACATACCCTTTCTTTGCCGGATCAGGATGCCTTTCCTTCTGACTGTCCCATCGGAGAAGTTTCCTTTCCTCCCTTGCGGTTGAGAGGGCCAGAGGGAGCCGGTGTCTGACAGCAAGGGAAGCCGATGGCAGCTGATTGAGAGGAAGCGGAAGAGGTTCTTGAGGGAATCATCAGTTCAAACCGGACCGGGCTCTGTGCTTCCCCTTGGTGTTCTATGCCGGGCAGAGTGTCTTCGGCCACAGGACTCACAACGGCAGCTCCGAGAGATGCGGGAAAGGACACGTGGGAGCGGCTGTGATTGGGGAAATAGTCAGGGAGTGCCACTGCGAACGGAGAGTCTCCGCTTGATGATTGCGTTCAGAACAACTCCGATGGCTGCTGCGGGGATTCATCTTCTGACTCTCTTGGCAGTCATGGTGCGCTCTGGTGGGAGATTTGAGCGGCCGTATTTACAGCTACTCGCTGTAGTGTGTGTCCTGCATGCCATCTAGTCCATGTTAGTCTCACTGATTCCAGCTCTCAGCCACAAAGGAGGAAAGGAAATCTCTCTGCTGGGACAGTCAGAAGGAAAGGCGTCCTGATCCGGAAAAGAAAGGGGATGTTGCTGCATGGAAGCACAGCAGTGGGAGCTACAGACAGCCAAGGAGGAGAAATCAAGTGCCGCTCGATGGATGGTCGCCCTTTCTGTATAGAACAGGAAGTGGAGTTTTAGTAAGTTATTTCTTAATAAAGACTTTGAGATTTTAACGTATAAATTGTCATGGTGTTTTATTTCGTTGTGTACGAATGAATTTTGTAAAAAAAATGTTTTGCTGTTACTGTTCCTTTAATGTTTGTAATGAAAATGAATGAACAATCATAACTGTTATGTGTATGACCACCTTTAATATAGGTAAGTACAAGTAACCCATACAAAATTCGCAATGTAAAGTATTTAACTCACATGGTTACATTCTTCAATGCGGTGCAACTGGTCTGGGGTGCACTTTTCCAAAACTGGCTCCAGAACAGAAAAAGGGACACCTCCCACTTCATAAATAGCTGGAAAACAAGAGAACAGAATGCAACTTGTACCAAGGAAGGAAGCCAGTGGCGACCCAATGCCTAAATAACAAATATATAGACAAAAGGAAAGAAACAAAAGCAGGTAACAAATATTAACAATAGCATGAATATGAAATGAGGTGAAACCTCAGCAGCTACCTCTGCTTGCATTACTCACAGTCTATGTTGTTAGCCAGGACACGGATACACTGTTCATAAAGAGACATCATTTTGGGGAGGTATGCAGTTTTAGATCCTGAATACACCTGCATTTTGGAGTTGAATCTGCGCCCTGTAAATCCTGCAGATTCTTCCTCTTCCTGGGCATTCATCAGTGGAGCTGCCTCAAAAGACATTAGTTACACACTAGAAGCCAACACAAATAAACATTTTGAACATGCATGTAACCTCAGACACACTCACCTTTCCGCTTATTGGGAGAGAACACCACAGGCTCAATAGAAGGGAGAGGTCTGTAATTTGGCTGGATTAGAGGCAGTGGAATATCAGGTAACACTGGGATCTGGTCTATCTGTACAGATATAAAATATATTAACAGAGGTTTCAGTTCCAAACTGAAAAAAGGACCTTTTACATAACTTTTACATACAAATAAAGGGGAAAATATATCCTATTTTTAAGTAGGACAAGACTGACTATTTGGGCTCCAGGGTAGCATGCAGCCAATCAAGACATATTTACAACCCCACAATGTCAGGATAGTTATAGTCTTCCTCCTTTTGTCTGTTAGTTTATATGTTTATGTCTGCCCACCCTATCCACTCTTGTAGAGAAGGGCAGGCAAGAAAAAGTATATAAGCAGTGATGGCTCACCAGTCTGTGCTGGTCAGTTAGGGATGTAAATGGATTGACTTATCAATTTATGAATCAGTATATGCAGATGTGTACACTACATTTAACAGGGTAAAACAGTTTACTTGTAAAAAAAAAGTCAGCAACTGTAAAATAATTTAATCAGCATCATATTTTTCTAGTGTCTAAAAATGTAAAGCATTCCATTTGTCATGTGAGCAAATAGACAATCCAATATTTTTTCTATCATATAACTACTAAAGGAGAAAATAAGACAATTAACACCCAAACTATATTTATATGTTATATACTTATAAAAATGTGCAGGTTTTACATAAATGGCCACAAGAAGTGATTCCTAAAATTGTTGCTAAATTAACCCTACAGTTACCTACAGAGACAAATGGGTTCAATTGGGTTTAATCTAAAAATAAGTTAGTCCTACATGCACCAATACTATTTCATATAATTATTTTTACATATATATATATATATATATGGTAGTTTTCTATGAACTATGGATTTCAGTCAGTTTGGGTATTGAGCAGGTTTGAAAATTTCATCATGCGCCACATGTATGGAGAATTGGCAGATTAGAAGCTGAATAAGAGATGTAGCTTTTATATTCCAGCAGTTTAGATTGTTCATGCTCTTTGCATAAACAATCAAAACAACAGAAAGATGGCTATACCGTGTGTGGACCCCTTCATATGCTTTCTGTCCATTATGCAAGTAAATTATATTAGAACAAAATCCTGCATGTGTATAAATCATTGGTTAGGCTGCAGTCTGTATCTTGCATAAGGGGTGCTAGTCACTTAATAGTCACTAGCCACAACATAACTTGGAATTTTTACTGTAGGTTTCTGTTTGCCTTCATCTGAACATCAACTTTATTCTATAGGTTTCTTTGTAAGTGTGATAGTTACAAAGAAACATTGACCTTATAACTTGATAGACTTACTATTTAAATGCAGAAAATGGTTTTCAAAGCTACATGAATGGGATGCGGATACTCATATTGTTCTAACAAAATCACCACCAACAGTGGATGGGACAGTCAGATAATCACTGTTAAATGATCATTCACTGCACATGCCTTTTGCGAAAGTTAACAAAGGAATAGATAGCCATCAGTCAATAAATGCTAGATCTTGTAGCCAACATGACAAAGATACCACAAAAGTCATTAACCATTAATTGGTGAATTGTTCTTTAAAATGGTCATGAAGCCAATAAGATTGTTCCTCCAACTTCTGGGTGTACCATTTCTAAGAGTGATCTCAATTAAGTATGTACAAAATGCATTATAAAATTATTGACCCTTGACAGATTATCTTATTTTATTGAACAACAAAATCAACCATTTTGATCTCAGATATTTTTATTTCAAACCAGTGAAACTCAGAATTCACAATGTGACAGTTTTTTTTATCTTCAGTTTTTTTTAACAGCAGAATGAAACAGGTTCTCTGTATGTATGGTGTACCAAATTGCTGGCATCTAGCTAAAATATAAGGAAGAACCAATGATGCAAAATACAAGGAATACTGCAAGTGAACGTGTTTCAGTGTGCTACAAAAAGAAAAAAATTAAGCATGACAGAAAGTGAAGCTATCATGATTGATCAGCACAAACGTGATCTCAAACACAGGTCCAGATAAACACTGAAGTGGCCTAAGAACCAAAAGGTGAATGCATACAATGACTTACTAAATATCCTGGGGGGGCTCATTAATAAAGCTAAGGCTATGGGCACAAAGACTCCAGCTTCCCTCAGTCTGTGTATTTATGCAGGTTAAAAGAAGTGGATCTGCTCCCTGCCCCATTGTTTTGATTCTGATCAGGTTGCATTTGCCCACACGCAGCAAAGGTCAGCCACATATGCAAAAGGAGGCAACTCCGGGCTGACCTCAGGTTTTCTCTGCAAAAATATGCAGACTGAGAGCAGCTGGAGCCTTCAGTCTGCGTGCCCATAGCCTAAATGCTAAATAGCAGTCAATACCAACTAGTGATGTGCATGTTGACCCGCAAACCCGCATGACCAGCGGATTGACCCACGGGTCAGGACAGGTTCGGGTTGAATATTGGGTGTCCGTGGCGGGTACGGGTTGGGTGTGAGTTATACTGAGGCACTACAATACTGCACCCAACCCATAGCTGCCATGGACACCCAATATTCAAACCGAACCCGCCCCCACCCTCGGGTCAACATGCACATCACTAATGCCAACCAAACAGGTTTTTATTTTCACTTTGTAATGTGTTATAGATGGTGATTGTTTGCAATTACTGCAATTGCGTAATTTAGCACCTACGTTAATAAATCTCAATATAACTGAATCGTGGCATCAAAGAACACAAGTGCTGTCCAGCTAACTGGAACAATTTGGAGTAAATCTGCCTGGAAACATAGGTCAAACATCACTTCCATGCAGAGCGCAGAACAAGTACCCTAAAAGACTTAAATCTACTGCAAACTTTTCTTAGCTTTTTTTTTGTTTTTAACAAGCTAATCATAGCTTAAGCTGAGTTTCAGTGATTTAAATTAAAATATCACAGTTAACGTTTAAATATAGGGTTATTTAATACAGTAAAATTAGTAAATTCATAAATTTTAGCAAGAAACCGCCAACACAAGAGGCAACTGTGAATGATGTATCTGACCTTGCTTAGTATGGATGAAGAGGATTCTTTCTTCTTAGTGGTCTTGTCTTTGTTAGGGGTCTCTGTTTTGTTTTTGGTAAAGTCCTTACTCCTGCTGTTGTCTGACCTATTATCACTATGCTTCTTTTTGGTCTTTTCAGGCTCTGCAGCTGCAGTCTTGACCACTGTTTTTTTCTTTTTTTTCTGGGGTTGGTCATAACTTAGATATGATTCAAAGGACATTGTTGGCTTCTCAAACTCATCTTCCATATCTGGGTCACTAGGTGGCACAAATAACTTAATGGCCTTTTTCTCTTTTGTTCCAGACTTGCTCTTGTTTTTCTCCCCCTTCTCATTGGTTGACTCTGGATCTCTGTCCACTTGTCTTTTGCCTCTCTCTGTATCCTCCATGTCCACAGTCGCCCTATGCTTTTCATGTTTTGATTTGTCTTGGTGGCTTTGTTTTTTGGTGCTTACAGAATCAGAATGGCCTTTAGATTCACTATGCCTGTTTTTCTCCTTCTTACATAGTGGGTCTCTAGTCGGAGGGCACAACGGCTTTTCACGGCTCGTTCCTGCAGAGGATGTGGATTCTTTCTGTGTCTCCCACTGGTGTATTTTATCTTTTTTTTTCTCTTGATTTATAACCCTGTCTAGTTGGTGCTTTTCCTTATGAGATGATTTGTGATCTTTATTTGGTTTTTGGATTGATCTGTCTTTATATGTGATGGGGGGGCTGTAACTGTGTTCTGGAGAATATGCGTGACCATTATCTGAGTCCTCCTGATCAGAACAGTGCCGCAAATGCTTTTCCTCCTTTATGAATTCTCTCTGTGGTTCATCAATTTGCCTGTACCTAGCATCGCTGTAGTAAACTGGTGAAAGTTCTTCCTCATATTCCTCCTCTTCATCATAACGAGGAGATGGAGACCTTGGTCTCTTCTTGACACTGCTTTTATTGTGTTCCCGCTCCTCAGATTCTGTGGCTCTAGAAAGGCAAAGTAAAATGGAATATTTATAGAAACTGGGAGTCTTCATGACAACACTTAGCTGCTAACAAAATTCAAATCACTACAACAAAAGAAATACCCCCAACCCCATTGTACACAGAGGGAAAAAGTTGGTTATTGAGACCAACCCAAATTGTATGCAGCAATTGGTCCATCAGTCAATATAAGAATATATTATCTCCTTTCTGATTCCACTGTGCTGTTCTATAAAGGAACAGGCTAAAGAACACTTTGAGGTAATTAAATAGCCTTAGGCTAATGCCAGATGTGGCAATTGTCATCTTGCAGATAGACGCTGTCCCTATGCCACATCAGCCTATTCCTTGCCTGCACCCGAAACCACGACCCAGGTGCAGGCACATTCGGCAGATTTTGGAGCTTAAATGCATACTCGTGTGTTTTGGTGCTGCAAGCCAAAGATCACCATGTCTGGCATTGTCCTTAGTGAATACTCTCACCTTGGTGTTTCCTGAGGCACTAGCTTCTTCCACTGAGCAACCAGATTTTTGGCAAGATCGCCCACAAATCCATGCTTTCGCAAGCTGTTCACAGTCTTCCCAATGCCTGTTTCCTAAATGGGAAAAAGAGTAACAGGTTCAATGACGCATCTCCTCCACGTAAAGGTTAAAGCACCCAAATTATTGCCTTTTCATTGGGCACCACAGGGATAGCCTAACAGGAGTTGGAATGCAGGGTAGTACAACCTTGAGCTGCCACTGATACTGTTTAAACTATAGCAAAAATTACAGTTGTACTCACCACTAGACAATTTTAAATGAAATGGGGAGTCTAATAGAAAGAGCAAACATTTAGGAATTTTAACCCTAGAAAACAAGTTGCAGATTAAACAGTGCCTAGACAATGACTAAAGAAATACAAAAATTATTAAATAAATTCTAGCATGATTTTTATTACATATACAAATACTTCACTCTAGAATATAAAATTCAATTCCTGAACCAGCAAGTGTAATTTTATTTAGTTATATATTGGTGTGTAGGCAGCCATCTGAGGTCATTTTGCCTGGTCATGTCTCAGAAAGAGCCAGCTCTTTTTTTTTCTGGCAGGCTGTTGTTTCTCCTACTCAATATAACTGATTGTGTTGTAGTGGGACCTGGTTTTTACTACTGAGTGCTGTTCTAAGTTCTACCAGCGATCTTTTATCTTGTGTTAAGGTGGCCATACACTGGCCGATAAAAGCTGCCGACAGACTGAGTTGGCAGTTTATCGGCCCGTGAGTGAGGTCCTCCAGACAGGCTTCCCCGATCGATATGTGGCCGAAAGTTGGCCAGATTTCTTTTTTTGTCTATATGGATTTTGTGGTCACACCCTCATTGAATTCCCACTTAATTTAAAATTAAGTGGAGCAACTTTTAGACGTTAAGCAAGTTTCTCAAGGTGAATCTGTGTCTTTTTTCAACCTAATTTGCTATGTTACTACCATGTTTATGTAGTTCTATGTATTGCAAGGTTACTACAACAGTTTGAGAAACACAGCCTCAACTGAACAGAAACTGAATTATCCAAAATATAGGGATTTTTTTAGTCCTGTTTGACTAACCATGCCCTCCCCATGATGTTACAGCACATGCCCTTCCTTGACCATTTCTAATAGAATTAAAGGAAGGCAATGGCTACTAGGAAAGCTGTAAACTATGACATACATGGAGCCTTGCCATGTGAACAGACCTTTTCCCAATCTGCCCACTAACATGGAGAGCAAAATTAGGCTGGGCCAATCATTTGGACCCATGGGCTGAATTCCCTGGCCTTATATCGATTTGGAAAACAGTTTACTCTCACACAAGGTCCAAAAAAGGGCCATCTACAAATTTAGTTAAAGGGGTATAAGAAAAGAAATCAGGATTATATTTGCAAAATACAGAACACTAATATCCATATTCAAATATGAGGAAACTAAAATAATTAAATCAATTCTGAACCAAAATTGTCACATTTGTTTGGCCACAGCCTTAAAGTCATATGATATAATTTGGCTAACCACTGAAAACGTATCCAAATGTTCCAAAATGTGCCAGAATTTGACATTATATTCCTAATCAAATCTTGTAGTCTGTGCACCCCTACCAGTAAGCATGCTTTTGATTTTAGGCATAAAGGCAGACCTGTCTTTCAGAAGGACCTGTTCGGAGCATGCAATGATCTTGTTTAAGGGGGATCAAATATTTTTCCATGCACGGACTTTCTTCTTCCATTCCAGTCCCTAATTTTCTTACGCAAAATAATGTTCATGATTCCCCTAAATTCTTCTTGAAAGATTCTTGGTTTGGCTAAATCCCAAAAATAGGGATTTGCTCCATCCCTAGTTAGTAAAGCATAATATGTTTCTGTCAGCCCCCACAAAACTGCCCACATCTTACCACTAGAATATCAACAGTAATTGGCAGATCACCAAGTCTCTTCAGTGTCTTCTGCAGCTGCAAAAGGAGAACAAAATCCATAGTTGGTTATCACTGTAACCCTGGTTTAAAATTGACAGATGTATCAAACAACTACATCATTCAGTGTAATCACATCTAATTTTCAATGGGAAAATATACGTTGAAAAGTAAAATAGCTGCAAATATTATTAAACATCCCTATAATATATGGGCAATGACACACAGAGCTACTTGTAACCAGCAACAAAATAGACAATACTGATGATTGTCTCTGCTAAGGCATTGAGTTTTAGCAGAGGCAGCTCTCACTATTGTTTGCGGCAGGGTATTTTCTGGCTATTTTCTTGAAGCTGGCTATAAGTAGCACGCGTTTCATAGTCCTTAAGGGGAATGTCACACGGAGTGATAAATCACTACAATTTTTAAAAACCCTGAGTGCTGCAAATAAACACACAGTTCCCTTCCCATGCACTAACATACAAGTTGTTTTGTGTCGCCACAATCAGGTTTTTAAAAATCATGTTGACTAATCGTCTTGTGTGTCAATAAGAAAGCACCATTATGGAGATGTGCGGGGATCATGCATGCATAATTTGCAACACCTGTTTTTTTTCTCTGTAATTCAAGAAAATTGCTGCAAAATATCATAAGGGTAGGGACAGACAGGGAGATTCGGGGAGATTTTGTCGCCTGGCGTTTTTAGCAGGCGACAATCTCCCCGAATTTCCTTCTCCCTGTCTGCCGATCGTTCCTGGGACAAAGCGCCAGCGCCTGTGAAGACGCGGCGCGGCGATTTCCGGAATCGCCCGAAGATACCTCTTGAGGAAACTTCGGGCGATTCCGGAAATCGCCGCGCCGCGTCTGCACAGGCGCTGGCGCTTTGTCCCAGGAACGATCGGCAGACAGGGAGAAGGAAATTCGGGGAGATTGTCGCCTGCTAAAAACGCCAGGCGACAAAATCTCCCCGAATCTCCCTGTCTGTCCCTACCCTAAAGGTTATCATTGTCAAATCTGAGCTTTCCTAATGCAATCTTTTAAGATTTAGCAATTGAAAAAAATCATACAAAACTAGAATGAAAAAAAAATTGGCAGCTAACACTTTTAAAAGCGAAAAACTGTAATAAGCCTGTTACCCCAAGATCTGTTTGAGAATGCAGCCAAGATACTTCTCTCTGTTAGTGTCATTCTTCTGTTGATTTCTATTGTAAAAAATGTATCTCTTTGCAAGATTTTTTGCACTCCTGTGTCACTTTAAATGTAACAAAGGCTTTAAAAATCAGCTTTTGATATGTTTAACAAATACATCAAGCTATTCCAGTTGGGAGCTTACAGTCATATCGAATCACTAATTAGATTTCTCTAACCAGCTGCCTGAGGAACAATGAAAACAAAAATTTCATTGGTTTCGATTGATGGAAAATGCGAAGATCCACGAAAAGAATGCCAACACAGGCTATTGTACACAGGGAATAAGTATAGCAGCACAATGCATTATTATTACCTTAAGGTGCAACAATAGGTCAACATTTTATACTGTACTTTCTAAGCAATAACAAGCACATTCACGAGATCTCCACTGAAAAAACACATTGCCACATTTTCAGGGGCTAATCATCCGTGCTAGTGATTCTAAAGCTGGCCATACATGGGCAGATAAAGCTGCCGAAATCAGTCGTTTAGACCGATTTGACAGCTTATCTGCCCATGTATGGGAGCTTCCAATGGGTCTTTCCGACCGATATCGATTGGGAAGGTCGGATTTACTTCAGACCGACCTGTCGGAAGTCCATTGCACTTCTCGCAATCTGATCGTTCGGCCATAGGGCGGAACATTCGGATTACCCCGATATAGCCCTGCCAGTTAGTGTCATATTGGGGAAAGTTCTTTGCATCTATGACCAGCTTAAGGCTTTAGGGCAGATTCGGAGAGATTAGTCACCCCAGCGACAAATCTCCTTTTTTTGGGGTGACAATCTCCCCGAATTGCCTTTCTTTGCCTTCCCGCCAGATTGAATGAAAAATTGCCAGCGGGATGGCACTCGCTGCATTTTGTTTTCTGAAGTCGCCCCAAGTTTCAGAATCTGCCCGTGTGCCCCTGCCCTAATAGTTGCAGAAGGCAGTTACAGGCTCCACATGTTTGGACCACTACCAGGATTGTAATACAATAGAAGGGATGAGAAAGAGAAGGAAGATAGTTACCAGACAAACTTCTCATCTCAGAAATGTGTACTCAGTACCTTTATTTAAAAAAGAAACTAAAGGGGTGCATCTGAAGGAAATGATATATTATCAACATTAGCTAAATATAAAAGGAAAAATTTAGTTATATAGGTATAGTGACCTTTTAAGTAAACAATATGCTTCCTAGGCTTAATCAGTCTCATAATTATACATTGTAGTAAGTGGGAAATCTATATTAACATCCAACACAGGCAGAAACAATGTCTATATTGGTGTGCTGAATGCCCTAAACCAGTGATCCCCAAACTAGTGGCTCCCAAGCAACATGTTGTTCACCAACAAATTGGCTGTTGCTCCAAAGCAGGAGCTTATTTTTCAATTCCTGTCTTGGAGGCAAGTTTTGGTTGCATAAAACTAGATGTATGGTCAAACTGAGCCTCCTTTAGAATGCAAGGCCACATAGGGACTATCAAATAACTGATCACAGCCCATATTTGGCACCTCCTGGAACTATTTTTATGCTTGTGTTGCTCCCTGCCCTAATTAAATAATACTGTAGTTGTTTCTGTATAGTATTGATAAGTAAAAGATTTTGGGAGCTTCTTTTCATCCTATGAGTTACATTTAGGGCTAGAGCACACGGGAAGGTTCAGGGAGATTAGTCGCCTGGCGACTAATCGCCCCATCTTTGGGGCGACTAATCTCCCTGAATTGCTTGCCCGTGTCTTGCACCCACTACTGTAAATTGCCTGCGCCTATTCACACGCGGCGCTGCATTTTCCTAAGTCGCTGAAAACTGCCTCGTAGTCACATGATCCAACAGAAAATGACTATTAGTAAAACAATTGTATTCTGAATGGATCATCAACAACATGACATACATAATATTCCATGCTAATATACCAAAGCCAGATATTATAATAATACCAATACTTTATACAAAGGCAATATTGCCCTCAGATTAAGCTTGCTAGAGGGAGAGGGGCTATCTACACACACACACACATAGCTCAGCAATCGTTTGTAAATCTATTGTAATGATTGTTTATTATTTAATTATTTTATCCCACTACACTGAAATTACTTTGCATTTACCCAGCGACTCCATCAAAATGCATATTGCAGGAAGTCTGTGTACGCATGTGAAAGGACAGCACTTTATGTTTCCCCATAGTTCCACTCTCCGTGCAGCTCCATATTCGGCCCCCTGAGGCAAATCCATTTATTAGTAAATGCTCGTTTTAAAACAAAGCACGATCCTTCATAATTTGTCAGTCGCTTCAGATCAACTACTGACGAACTCATGCAATCCTTATGTTTTACTCCACCGTAAATGCAATCTCCTATTCTTAATAAAAATAAGACCCTCCATTTGATTTCTCAACCCCGAGACTCCCTTCAGTATAACACTATAATACATGTCTTGTAGTAATCGTCGTATTCGTACTACCTTCTTCGGCTCAGCGCTGGGCGATAATCTAGATTGCAGCCTCTCCACAACTTCCAGCACGGACTCCGCCATCTTTAGAACTGGCACTCTGAGCCGGAAGCGCTCAAGTCTGCGTTTACGATAACCTCGCCCAGTCATGTTTGGTCCCAGAGCTTGTAAACCGGAACCAGGGCTGACGTGTTCTTAATGCTAAATTAGGCACTGTTCTACGCCGCCATCTTAACTATTGGCATCTACTGTTTGTCAGTAAAGATGAAACTTCAGCTGTCAGCAATTTTGTGCAAAACCAGCTTTTAAAAACAGGCTGAAATTTCCAACCCAGGGCAAGAATCATATCGAGCAAGACAGCTTAGTGTATGTTCTTATAAGGTGTTGTGCAGTTACAAAGGAACAAGAGTATCAGCACATCAAAGCCTTGAATTGTCCGTCTCCGTGAAAGTTACTTGAAATAAATTCTCTTTAATGACATCTCTAGCTATACTAAGCCTTTGTATAACGCCAAATATGGACGCCTACCCAGGGGAAGCAGTTTTCTTAAGCAGGGAGCAGTTCTCCCCCGATGATATATAACTGGAGTTCTTCAGTGAATCCTTAGAACATACTTACACCTCTGGCAGAGATAAACATCTGCCTCCCACAGGCCCAGCTGGGAAGGACGCTACTATGGCAATGGGCTGCACTGTAATTATCCCACATGTCAACAGGCTCCTGGCAGTACATACATTTAACAGTTTTATATGGGGGGGGGGGGGGGGAAGAGGTCATGCATGTCTGAGCAAAATTCGTGACACTGATGGCTATCAAAAACTCAGGAGGATGTAAATCAGTGCAGGTGTACAGCACAGCCGCCATAAAGCCACTTCAGATTTTATTTCTGGGTGTGAACTATCACTCGAATGTAAGTAAAAGGACTTGAGAGAGGGAAAAAAAACCACACAACTGAATTTGATCAGAAACGTTTTATTGATTTTTTTTTTTGACTGAAGCAGCTCACTTGCCCGGGAGAATTATGCCATCATACTGAAAAAAAAACAAAAAAACTAATTAACAATTGTTAAAAGAATCCCAGAGTATTGAAAGCAAAGCCAGGGAGAGTGGGGGTGCCAATTTTTAACAAACCCCTCAGTGCCGCCTAGGATTCTGGTAATTTTCTTTAGATGGCAGTGGTACCAAACTGTATTAAAGTGAAAACTAGGTACAGTAGAGCTTTTAAAGCAGGGCATCAACAAGCTTTCAAAGGACTGGTTGCTTAAACTGATGGTACTGAAGGTAAAGTGCCAATTTAGACTAATTTGCCTTCATTGTATGAATTATAAATTACTACACCTATACCAGTCTGTTTGACCAAGTAGCATTTACCCTGTACTGTTCACCCCAGTGAACCTGCCATGAGGCAAGTTGAGAAACTTGCCTCAGGATGCATCGCCCAAAGGTTACCAGGAGCAACAAAAAGTCACTATTTGGTAGGTCTAAGAGCCAAAATTCAATTTATAAACAGATTTATAGCTCTTCTATGTGCTCTGCATTGCCAATGCAGCCACTCCTCGCCCTGAAGGAGTGCATATAGGAAAGCATGGGGCAGAATTGGGAAGGCAACCTCAAAGTACCAACTTGAAATACCACATTTTCTAATGGTACCAGTCACTGATTTCACCTTTGGGTATAAAATGCAAAGCGATTGAGAAATTTGCAATTGGTTCATTTTTTTTTTTTAATTGTATTTTTTGAGTTTAGCTCAAGTCAGTAGCTATCCAATTTGCATTTTCAGCAATCTGGTTGCTAGGCTCCAAGTTTCCCTAGCAGCCATTAATCATTTTCAACAAGAGTTTGATATATGAATAGGAGAGACAATAGAAAGGAATGAGTAGTGGCAATGCATTTCTAGCCTTAAGAGCATTTGTTATCAGTGACCCCCATTTCAAAGCTGGAAAGTCTGAGTAAAAAGGGCAAATTAAAGCTATAAAAATAATGAATACGTTGCTTAGAATTGGAAATTCTATAAAACTAAAAGTTAACAAAGGTTAACCACCGGTGTACATTAATTCTCTTGTTCTAAACGTGTTTTTGCACACCCCTGCATTTCCCTGAAGATTTACCTTCTGCTGGAACCAGCGCATTGCTTCCTCTTTTCCAATACGGTGCTTTGCGCCAATTGAGCCTCTCTTGTGCTTTTTGTCGGCAATGCTGAATCCTGGCCGCCCTAGAACCTATGAATATTACATGCTAGTCAGTACAAGTAGCTGCTAAAGCTTGCATTTCACTGTAGTAATCTTGCAGTTACCTCTGTATTTAAAGGAACAGTTCAGTGTAAAAAAAAAAAAAAACCTGGATAGATAGGCATTTGCTCACTCCAGTCTTTATACATTTTTGGCTAACCAACTATATTAGAAACATTGTTTTTTGCACAGCCTAATCTAACTGAATCCAGCATCCTGCTTTTCAGCTCTCTAACGAAGTTAGTCAGTGACTTTAAGGGGGGGCACATAGGACAACTGTTCAGTGAGCTTGCAATTGATCTTTAGCATGCAGCTCAGATTAAATCAGTTATGACCCAAGTGGCCCAACCTTAGTCACCGACTGGTTACTGCCTGGTAACCAAACAGTGGAAACCAAGAGCTGCAAAGCAGAAGTAGTGTTCTGGCTATTATGTTAGACATCCAGCCACTCCAGCCTTTAAACAAAATTTTTGGCTAACTATATTGACATTTTTTATTTTGCACAGCCTATTTACCCAGTTTTATTTTTAAACTGAACAATTCCTTAAAGACCTATGAGTACACATTCCTTTCACAGTTTTTAGAACACCAAGGAATCTGTAGTTCACCTCTGTTGCTCAGGCAGAAGCAAAACTTAGTAGCCAAGCAGGCAAAATGCAATAATGAGTAGAACACTACATGGTCTACAAAATGAAGTGCTGCCTTCACCTACCACTTCCCTAGAAGGGTAAATTCAGCAATTTTACTCCCAACTACTGAAAAAGTATATGGGACATGCCTTGTTACTTTGTTATAAAGTCACAACCACAGAAAAAATTGGACATTTATGTATAAATTAGATTTTTTTTATACAAGTATTCCCGTTGAGTGCGGTACTAGGTTACTTAATTTACCAGCACCCTGTCAAGTTGCTAAACAAGTTTAGGGTAAGCTTAAGGATTGCTTTTAAAATAAAGCACCTGACAAATGGGCTATAACAAGTAATGTGATACTATATACATACAACAGTTTCACAGCATGGTACATTAGTATGCAGATTACATCACTGGGCAAGTTACAAAGAACTTACAGGACATTCATGGTTCTTGTGTATTGTACATAAGAGGGAAGGAGCTATGTCAGATCACTTGCCTACACAATGGGCAAAATCTACTGGCTCCCTCATTATGCACCAGATTCACAAACGAGAGCAGGCAGTCTCCTTACCTGCATGTTTAGGCCAATGCCGAGAATAAATCACCTGTTCTTCTGGGCATCAATCTCCCCAAACTGCCTTTGCGTGTCTTCCCTTCCACAATAATGAAGTCACCTGTGCTAAGCGGCGCTTCGTTTTCCAAAGTTGCCTTACAAGGAAGCTTCAGAAAACTAAGCCGCATGTGCTTCGCGCAGGCAACTTTTCATTAATGTGGAAGGGAAGACACGCCAAGGCAGTTCAAATCTGCCTGTGTGTCCCTACTCTAATGCTCACTTAAACCCTCAGAATCAGCCTCTACACCACACAGAGCTGATAGAGAAATAAACTTATGCTCGCTAAACTCTGAGGTATGTACATGAAGCCACGGTTTGCCTGGGTGCAGAAAGAACACAGGGAAGCCAAACATTCAGGCTGTTTCTTTCTCTGCGGAAACCGTACAAGTGCTCATCTCTGCTGTTCTTTCTGCCTCTCTTTTGGCCTTAGACTGCCTTAAATCAACACCTGTACCCAGATCTCCCATTAGGTGAAGACGCCTCCATTCTCTAGCACTTTTTTTTTTTTAGACTTTAGTTACTATAAACAGTACAGCCAAAAAGTGGCTAATGTTAAACATAGGTGTGTATAGTTGTATCCTTTTAAGTATTTCAGAAGCTATGAAATGTATCAATTAGGCTAGATCACTTTGTTAATACTAAACAATATCCTAAATAAGCACATTGAGCCATATTGCTTAAAGAACAAGTAAACGTTTTTTTTTTCTCTCTAAATTTGCTCTAAACAGCCCCTCAAATTAATGTACCTTAGTCCCTGCTGCAAGTCTGCTCTGGTTTCTGTGTTATCAGCAGCTTGTTTCACCTTCTTCCTGGTGCAGAGTGAAGCCCAGCCCCTTAGCTTTCTGAGCTGACCTTATATCTTGGACTAGTCCAGGATATCATTTGCATACTATGACATAGCAGAGAGCAGTGTGTGTAGCAGCTTTTGCTTGGGGAAACTAGCTTACTAATGAAACACTGGCTCCCTCTTCCTCTCTATTGTGGAACAGCAGCAAATGGACTGCTCAGTAAACTAAGGGGCTGGGCTTCACTCAGCACCAGGAAGAAGGGAAAGAAGCTGCTGAAAACACAGAAACCAGAGCAGACTTGCAGCAGGGACCAAGGTACATTAATCTGGGGGGCTGTTTAGAGCAAATTTACAGAAAGAAAAAGAAAAACATTTACTTTTCCTTTAAGATCAGCAACTTAGGCTGTATACCTCTACCAATGCCCCATCAGCCCTCAGGTTTCCACTCCGATACTGATCCAACAGTTCGGTGGACTTTCAAAACCTTAGGTGCCCCAGTGCTTTAACAGCAAGTTCAGCATAACTGTCCAACCAGAATTTTATGTATAGCAACAATTAGTTATACTTGAAAGGCGGTTAGCAAGATGCACATACCACATAGAAGTCCAATCCATAGATACCAATGCTTGGGTCATATTTAATCCCCAAGTCAATGTGTTCCTGGATGCCAAAGCCAAAATTCCCTGTGTCAGAGAAGTTGTTTTTCCTCAATTCATATTCCCTGACCTAGAGAGAGTAAAGAAAAACCATTAGGAACCAGTTATAAATGACCACAATATTGTGCATGAACGTGTGCAGGACAGCAAATATACAGTATTTGAATTGGAAGAGAGAAAGCAGGCTGCCTCATTATAGGGTTGTCACTCAGCCTGTATTTAGCCGGCAAAGCTGGTAAAACACAGCCAAGGACAGGTGTCTAATAGCCTTCAGTTGTGCCCCTAATCTGCCCCACTTGAGGTCTGGTTCTTCCCTAGTTTCATCTCTTTGCACAGAATCAACCCAGGCACATCTATGAAATTGTTGTTTCCACCAGTTTACAACAGAGCGCTCTCCCTGTACTTCATGACCAACCTGCCTTAAAAATCTGGTAAATGTATTTTCATTTCTTTTTTGAAGGTGCAGATAACCAAGCCGTCATAGCAAATAGGTCCAAAGTCAGTGGAATAACTGGCACTCTGGAGCATAAAAGTTATGGTCTTGCAGCTTATTTCGCATCAATCTTTTTTTTGGTCATGCCCAAGCACAAAGACCAAGTGCGTTCAGCATTAGGGACTCCTTTCCTTGTGTACAGTTTGACAGAGCAGAAATAAATCAACTGAAATAGTGAAAACGAATACAAAAGGACACCAAACTTTTGTCAAACAGCCTGATGTGCACAGGGTATGTACACATTTATATGCAAATACAAATTCTTCCTGATCCAAGGAATGCAAACATTTCTGAAACACATTTTTGCTGCAGATAAACCAAAAGTCAAGGCAGTCTCTTCATAGCATTACAGCTCTTATGTTAATATGAATACACGAGACTGACCAGCTTGATAGCCAGTATATTTGCCATTCACAAGAACCCATAACGCAATGGTTTTGTGACATACAAAATACTATATTTAGGAACTCTGCTAAATAATTTACACAATATGCAGTAGCCTTCCATCAACAGGGACAAGCCAAACAGATCTAAAAGCAGAACAAAACCAGGGAAAGCAAGGACCCTACCTTCAGTCCCTTTTCTAGGATCTCTTCTGCTTTGGCTCCACGAACTGTACAATGAACAGCAATTTTCTCATTCCTTCTTATGCCAAAAGACCTCACTGTGTAACGGGCTGCAAAACAATCGCTTTGTAAGAGGACAGCATTGCAATATGCATCTAACAAAAAGATATTTTTGGACAGTTGTAGAAGATTCCTGCACTTGGTGGTCAGGAGGTACCAAAGGTGGGAAAAAAAAAAAAAAAAGTCTCAGCATCCTTTTGTTACAAATTTTA
This sequence comes from Xenopus borealis, assembly GCA_024363595.1. Classification (NCBI taxonomy): domain Eukaryota; kingdom Metazoa; phylum Chordata; class Amphibia; order Anura; family Pipidae; genus Xenopus; species Xenopus borealis. The sequence continues at coordinate 88,136,663 of CM044433.1, forward strand.
AATTTTTTTGACCCTCTATAGAAAGTTTCTGGCATAGCATTGTGGCATTACATACAGTTACAGCCAGGAGAATAAGCTCTAAAATAATTTATAGTGCTACCATAGGCACAAAAATGGGAGAAAAAAATAAGGCTGACATTCAGACATAAGAGGAAGCAGGAATTTGTTCTCTTCACTAGCCTAAGTCATTCTCCATAGCCACATCAGTTTACAGATCAGTGACTGCTTCCTACATTGTGGATTATTTAAATTAAAAAAATAAATCTCAGAAAATGCATGTTTTTTTTAATTCACAGAACCACTGCGAGACATCTACAGTTTAATGTGATAAGGTACTGGAAGGCATGTCGAGACATCAAAACCAGTATACCCTCTAAGAACAGATTAAAAGGAGTTGTTTATTTACCTTTAGAGAAGACAGGGGTCTGCCCGGTGAGCTGCTCCAGCACCTTGGCTGCCCGGGTCAGTCTGTCACCACTCTCACCAACACAAATATTCAAGCAGAGCTTACGAATCCTCAGCTCACGCATAGGGTTTTCTTTCTCAGATTTTTCCTGGAGGTATGAGAAAAAATTAAAATCTTAAAATTTGCTCCATACAAGATTTGCAACTGAACAGGCAGCATATGAAAATATGGCACAACCAACTCTGAAACCTAAGAAATGGCACTTAAGCTGGACAAGTGGAAGATGCAGGCACTCTTTCAGAAATCTGAACATATAAACGGTGACTCAGATTTGGTCCAGAATTCAACCAAATGCTTTGCGGAGTGTTTATAAATGAGCCAGATGCAACCGTTCTAAAAAAAAAAAAATTTGTAGGGCAAGACATGTTAATCAAAAAAAAAAAAACAAAAAAAAAAAAACTTCCATAACATCCCCTTTACATTTGAAACCTACTCTACTTGTTTATAGCTCAGACATTACCAGATACAGATCTGGCATGTCCCTTTGCAATGATCATTAAACACAAATAGAAGCTACATCGCTATACCTCAGATGAAGTGGCATTGCAGTAAGCCAAATTGACATTTCACAGATTTGCAACAGAACAACAACAGCGGGCAGTAGTATCTTCCAAAAGACAAACTACACTGCCAACTTTACCAATATCACTGGCAAACAACATTTGGCAAGAACAAAGTCCCTCTAACCCAAGAAAACGATTACAATGAAAGATCCATTCCTCTAGTAGTGCACATGAGACTGGAATTGACAAGAGAATAACAACTATTTTAGCTTTGAAAGGTGTGTAGATAGACATTACAAGCCTCCTCGATATACTCGGTGAGGCTTAGAAGACTAAGCTCTATAAGGCTACTACATATACAGGAAAAAAGCACTGCAGGCTACAACTACAACTCCCAGCATACACGCCGAAATACGAAAGGCCCTTTAACTTGTGCTTAAGTATTAAGCCTGTGCAACTATAGCCTAAAAGCCACATTTATATTAGATATAGACTTATAAAGCAACCCAGAAGGGGGGAAAAAAAGAGCAACAGAAGACAAGCCAAGTATATATTGAGTTAATGACAGTATACACCGAGCCCAGGATGGTCCCTCCAGCAATCCGTCAAGGTAAACGGGCTGTTAAAATAATTGGATCATCAAGCGAACAAACTATCTAGCATACGTTACACATGGTAGCATTAAACAGGAACAAGTCTATGCAACGGATTGCGACAGATGACAATCCCCGGTCCCACAGCTGCCACACCGGAGACTCACCGCCATGTTGGGAGATGGGAAGAGATCGCGAGAAGTCACAGCCTGCCTTATATAGTGCTTAAGGCCTTACGTCACAGCGAGAATTCATATTTGAGATTAACCAAGTGTGCTGCCGGTATGTAATGGAATGTGAGAGCTGTAACTGAGTAGAGTAGGTGCCAAAGGTACCTCTTCTCCGGAAGATATTTTTGTTATTTGGGATGAACACGTTTTTACTGCCCTGGATATTTTTTAGAAGGGTTACATATGGCTCATTTAGAAACACTGGTCGAATTTGCATTGCAACTGGGCAGTAACCAATAGCAGTGATAGGAATTTTGTTAGGCAGCTGCAGGTTAAACACTGTAAATCGGCCCCTTAGTGTGGCAGGGGTTGAATTCCCCTTTAACCAGACTTACCTAAATAAACAGAGACCTGTTACTTTGTACAACTATTTATTTGAACCTGTTGCCAGAGGCCTACTTGGTGTTTGTGTGCCCTCGCAGCAGCACTTATAGTTGACAAATGCAGTGGTATCCTAGCCAACAAACTCACTTTGTGTTGCCCCATTCTCTTTTTACCTTATTGAATTCAGCTCACACTTGGCACTTATGAGTAGCCTGACTATCCAAATATGAACTAGCCTTGTTATCTAATATGAACTTGACTATTAAGAAATGTTCTATTTTGAATCCTGACAGATTGCATCCCTCCTATTCCACTCTCTTGCCTGTCCATGACTAAGGCTATATATCTATCTATCTATCTATCTATCTATCTATATATATATGTGATTGTTGCAAAATTTTAGAGATTGCTTTGCTACTCTGCCCAGATTTTTCTGACACCCCTTTCCCAAGCATCTGGTCTGGTATGGAGCTTGAATAGGACTCTAAAACAGAAGTTAGCAAAGACTACTAAGACTCTCAGGGTGGGTGGAGGCTTTACTTTTGGTGTTAAATTCTATGCATGCCACGCCTTTAGCTAAACATGGCTTGTCTTTCTATGAAATTTTGTTTGGCAGAATGATGGCTACTGATGTTGCAGTGACAATCCCTCAGAACCTGTAGCAATAATATTGTTCAGTACTGTATTCAACTCTCAAACAATCTGTCTATTCTTAAATCACAAGTCACTGCTGTCCAGCCTAAGTACAGCAACCAACAAGCCCAAAGACTTCAGCCTAGTTACTGGGTGATTCTTTTAAGAACATGTATCTGGCATTGATAATTCTTTGCATATAGTAAATGAAATAGAAAATTACCTCCAGTTAGCAGGCATTTCCTGGAATTCTATAGCAACTCCAGTAAAGGTCTAAGGGCTACTGGTTTATCCAGGATAGCCCTTGGAATCAGGGGGGAGAGTAACTTGGAATCAACTCTTCTAGCTAAAGAGAGTGAATTTATCTTTATGATGAATGCTTTAAGTCCACATGGTTTAAACTTAAGTATTGCTGTGAATATTTTTATTTGATACCTCTTCAGATGATTTTTATATTTCCAGATATCGGATCGATGTGATCTATGAATGTGCCTGTCAAGGGAGTGGTGTGGGTGGTAAAAGTGGGCTGGATCTTAGACAATGCAGAAAAACTCACGTGCACACTCAGGCCCTTCCTTAACGTAACGCTTGGTGCTTGAAAGCTTTAGGGAGACGGCCCTCCCAGGAAATCGTAGATACAAGTAAAGCCAGCACACAAGGCAGGTGCAAACCGGGGTCAGGCCCCTGGTGTGTTTATTGCGTCACAATGTTTCGGGGGTGGTCCCCCTTCCTCAGGTGATGTCACCTGAGGAAGGGGGACCGCCCCTGAAACGTTGTGACACAATAAACACACCAGGGGCCTGACCCCGGTTTGCACCTGCCTTGTGTGCTGGCTTTACTTGTTGTATCTGGATCTTAGACACTCATAAGCTTACTCTTAGATAAACTGAGGAGGACGCTAACACTCCCACTTAACCATCGTTCTGATTTCACCTCCTCAATACCAGAGAACATGCACTGGTATTGGGTCCTATTCCCGCAACATCGAAAATCCCCATAACCACATTCTAAGCCAAGTACTGTATAATCGAGGATAGGAATGGACTAACTGAGATCATCCAGTTATAACAATCTTCTACATTCCATCTACAAGCTGGTGACCTTCGAGTCGGCACAGCTTTCTCTTCTAATCTCTTTTACCTAATTGTTACAAAATTATGGGCATACTATTTAAACCATTTATGATTAAAAAGTTCTAATCACATTCATATGGTGGGAACCTCTAATCTAGTGGGGGATGCAATTTTATGGGTCTTGCTTCTTCTCCTTTGATGGATCTACTACAAACATTCACAGAAAAATGCTCTGGAACCATGTTGGAAAGGTCCTTTACAGATTCTGCTAGTCTCACCATCGGCCGTAAAACTAGTGGTCAAAGAATTGGTGGGCCTCACACCTCTCGCTGCAAGAAGGTATAGGCCAGTACAATAATCAAGTAAAAGGAGAAGTTGTCCACAGCACCTACATATAGCCCTCCACTGACGATAGCGAGAACTCCTCTTGAAGAGTACAAGAAGAAAGGTTAGTGATGAACTTCAGTCAAACGTAGTGGGTTGCTTCAAATTCGTGCGGTTTATTTTACTACATTTTTCGAGCATAGTTCTTTATCAAGTGTACCAGAATAAAGACATTATCCAACATTATATACCCAAGGCTCCACCCCTCATTAGTGACAATTAGAAACCAGCTATTGCCGATTGAAATTAGTACAAAGAAAAAGTGGTGCATATTTATAAACAAAGTCCCAAATATAAGAACCATAGTAAATGTCTGTTAATAACTAAGTATACCAACAGGATCAAAATGGGTTAATCTGTAAAAATAATTATTTAAAACATTAAAACCAAGTATTTTGGTACTGCTCATAAAAAGCCTACCATGAGCTAGCTATAAATTTTAACTTAAGATATCAAAATTTCTCTCTATACCATTTAGGGCTGGGGCAGACGGGGAGATTGTAGCCTGGCTATTAATCGCCAGGCGACAGAATCTCCCTGTCTGCACCCAGCCTTAAAAATGAAGACAATCTTACCTTTAAAAGGCACCTATGGGCTAAAAAAAATTCCCCAAACCGAAGGTGCGGGCTCTATTATGTAAAAAAAAAAAAAAATTCCCCCTGCCTGCGCTGGCTTGCCTGTGCCAGGAGGGAGCTCCCGGTGCGAGCTGCCACGACACCCCATGCGCAGAATGAAAAGCTGCCTGAACTTGCGGCAGCTTTTCATTTAGCTTATGCGCAGGACGTTGAATGCCTTGAATAACTCCTGATTGTAGCCTCTCTTCTGCCATAAATAAATGGTTGTTTGTCTTTACATCCTGTTGCATTACCATTATCAGATGTTCCCAATTCGAGGTAATGTGGAGATAGTGGCGAGTCATCTCCAAAGGGGGGGGTGGGGGGAATGTTAGGACCAGGAATGACAGTAGGGCTTCGAAACAGGTCAAGTTGATAATACTTGTTGGTATAAAATTTTATATGAACTGAGGAGAATTTAGTAACAAGTACAGAGATATGAGTAAAGCAATTTTGAAAGACACGTTGCAGTGTGTGAATAGGCACAGGCGACTTTAGTGCTAGCGGGTGCGAGATACCAGCAAGCCATTCGGGAAGATTAGTTGCCTCAAACATGCGGTGATTAGTCGCCAGGAGACTAATCTCCCTGGATCTCCCTGTGTGGCATAAGCCTAAATGGCATACCTTTTTAATAACCCACTTTATGATGGCCCCAAAATTTTCCAATCTCCTAGGACTTCCCCCATTCCTGTTAAGTGAAATGACACCCATACTTCTCCAATAGCATCCTTAAAATATAAACAAATCATGAGCAAGAAGGTAATATCTTTAATACTCCAAGCAAACACACTACTCTTCATAAAGGGGTGTTCCTTTTGAGCTTCTAGTGTATTCTTACAACAAAGCAGGAGAGTTTCATTGGCACTTGTCACCTACACCCTTTTGGGGCCTTGGAATTTCTGCAGCACCACTATGGAGCTTCTGTCCCACCTGAAGCAACAGACGCTTAATAAAAAGGTCACTTATCAGGACAGTTACTCCGATGTAGTTTCCAGTGCATATATATTCAACACAAAGTGGCACGTTGACTACTTTCCCTGAAATCTTCCTATTCCTTTTGAAGACTAGGAAAAGTACCTTACAGAATGAAAGTTAAACATACCCCTGCTTACCCCCTAGAGCAGTTTGCATTTAGGCCTATCAATCGCCAGGTTTTCACCTCATGTGCACACCAGTGTCCAAAGAATACTTGGATCAGCAAGTTTTCACTTACCACCAACTTTTGGAAGAGATCAGCCCTCAGTCTGTAAGTCTACTACACCAAGGAGCAGATCAAAATGTGAGATTGGAGCTCACCAGAACTCACTTTCTATTCATTCCTATGGGATTTTTAGAATCACATTTCCAATTCAGTTCACAATTTGAGAAACACTCAAATCCCAAAGGAATGAATAGAAGGAGTTTGTGGCAAGTTCTAGTCTCTCATTGATAAATCTGCCCCTAGTTTCTACATTGGTAGTCTGGCCACAGTTTTGGAACTCACTGTGTGAGGATCTAATCTTTACAGCTCTGCCCTCCATCTACCCATTTTGCAGTTTTCTGCAGGAACATGACTGCATTTGTTACACAGGAAAACTGTATACACAGTACCCTTAGGGCAAAAACCCACTCAGATTCAGGGAGATTTAGTCCTGCTGGCTAGAATGCAAGTCGCAAGCTGGATGGCACCGAGTGATTCATTTTCTAAAGTCAGCAGAAGTTTCCTTGTGAGGCCCCACTGGGCGAAAACAAAGCGCTTAAAGGAAAAGTAAATGTTTTTCTTTCTGTAAATTTGCTCTAAACAGCCCCCCAGATTAATGTACCCTAGTCCCTGCTGCAAGTCTGCTCTGGTTTCTGTGTTATCAGCAGCTTGTTTCCCCTTCTTCCTGGTGCAGAGTGAAGCCCAGCCCCTTAGTTTACTGAGCAGTCCATTTGCTGCTGTTCCACAATAGAGAGGAAGAGGGAGCCAGTGTTTCATTAGTAAGCTAGTTTCCCCTAGCAAAAGGTGCTAAACACACTGGTCTCTGCTCTTTCACATTATGCAAATGATCTCCTGGACTAGTCCAAGAGATAAGGTCAGCTCAGTAAGCTAAGGGGCGGGGCTTCACTCTGACCCAGGAAGAAGGGGAAACAAGCTGCTGATAACACAGAAACCAGAGCAGACTTGCAGCAGGGACTAAGGTACATTAATCTGGGGGGCTGTTTAGAGCAAATTTACAGATAGAAAAAAAAAAAAAAAAAGGTTTACTTGTTCTTTAATAGTGCCATCCCGTCAGATTTACATTCTAGCTGGCAGAAAGGGAGATAATCACCCAAAGGAGATTGCTGGGCAACTAATATCCCCTGAATATTTGAGTGGTTCTGCCCTGAAAAGCAACAAAGCCATAGAAAAATAAGGCAAAGTCAAGAGTCAAAAGCACCATTAAACATTTATTACAGGACACCCAAGATTACACTGTACATCAATCATTTCTTGCCAGCTTTCACAGCAGACTTCGTCACTTTACCAGAACTTGCTGCCTTTTTGTCCACACCTTTAATTACTCCAACAGCCACCGTCTGCCTCATATCACGGACTGCAAATCGACCTGTGCATAGAAAACTTGTTAGCTTGATTACTGTGCTCAAGTATAGCAGCAAATATAGGAGCATACTTACCAAGTGGAGGATAGTCTGAGAAGGTTTCCACACACATTGGCTTCCCAGGAATCATTTCCACTATGGCTGCATCTCCAGACTTTAAGAACTTGGGGTCATCTTCCAGCTTCTTGCCACTTCTTCTGTCAATCTTTTGCTTCAGCTCAGCAAACTTGCAAGCAATATGAGCTGTATGACAGTCCAAGACTGGAGCATAACCAGCACTAATCTGTCCTGGGTGATTGAGTATAATCACCTAACAGAAAAAAAAAAAAAAAGTTTTAAGATACTATGAATACAAATTTAATTTTGCAAGATGCTAGCTATTGAGGTTTGGTGCAGGAAGTTAAGAAGTCACTAAATAGAAAGTGTGTTGTGCTTAGATCTAAAGGTGGCCTGGCAGAAGTGTTTGCGGCCTAAAGGGCAACATTTTTCCTGTAAAGCTTCCACTTACAAAAAATATTTTAAGCTAGCATACGCTACCTACTCAAAAGTAGACAAGAGTGAAAGTTCTGTTAAAGGTTTTTGAATAAGGGGTGTTTCCAGGAATTAAAAATTATATCTAGGGTTACTAAACAAAAATATTTATGTATTTCTGCTAGTGAAACCAACATTTGGTAAGACACTATGAAGTGGAATGGTTATAGGTTTGTTTATGGATAGATGCCACACTATTAGTAATACCAACCTGTGCGGTAAAACTGCCAGCTTGCATAGGTGGGTCATTTTTGCTGTCACCAGCTACATTGCCTCTTCTAATGTCCTTCACAGATATGTTCTTCACATTGAACCCAACATTGTCTCCAGGCAGTGCCTCTTGCAAAGCTTCATGATGCATTTCCACAGACTTTACTTCTGTAGTGACATTACTTGGAGCAAAAGTCACAATCATGCCAGGCTTTAAGACACCAGTCTCCACTCTGCCAACAGGCACAGTACCAATTCCTACAAGAAGAGAGACCATGACCACAGTTCTACAGGTGAACCCATCATATGCATGGCCTTACCCCCTACTTACCACCAATTTTGTATACATCCTGCAGAGGGAGCCTTAGAGGCTTGGCAGTGGGTCTCTGAGGAGGAATAATGCAGTCAAGTGCTTCTAACAGAGTTACACCACTGGCGTTTCCCTCTTTCCTTTCAATCTTCCAACCTTTAAACCAGGGCATCTTTTATGAAACAATATATGTAGTTAGTTTATAACCAGTTTTGAAACCCATGTTTAATATATTTGGTTTAAGTATTTTTAAACAGACCGTATAGTTAAATCAGTTATCCCCCAGCCAGTGTATTTTATAGCACCAGGGGTCCTGGAGAAACTAAATTTAGTTTTTAGTATGTACCGAAATTACAATAAATCCACTTGACAGCAATGTTACTCGCCAACCCCTTGTTGCTCCCAGTGGCCTCAGGTCTAAATGATAGTCACCTGCACTCCCATTTATCCAGATTTTTTCCTCTCAGAATGTCCAACAGGACTGAGACAAAGGTGGTTAGCAGGTTTTACTTAATTCATATGCCTCCTCCTACATGAACAACCCCCAGCACACCCTAATTGTTGTTAAGGGCCCCCAACACCAATTTCTAAATGTGAAGAAATTGTACCAGGCTCACATCCCACACAAGATTAACAGTTCATACTGTGCTACATACAGTGACAATGCTGGTGCCCCTACAGTAGTTTGTAGGATGTGAACAGGTGACCAATGTGGGCAGTTTCAGCATGGGTCGGAGTGGTGAACAGTACAGGACTTATGGTGATGAGGTGCTACAGGGGGATTAAACAGAACAGGAGTAAGGGCTCCTACACAGGCGTTTTTACCTGCGCTCCCCTGGGTTGCGTTTTGCTGCGTTCAAACGCAGGGGAGCGCAGTTATAGACGCACTCAGTTATTTTCAATGGGGCTGTACTCACACGAAAGCATGTAAGCGCCGAACGCAGGAAAAATGCAGCATGTTGCGTCTGAATCCGCGTTCGGCGCTTACACGCGTCTCGTGGGTACAACCTCATTGAACAAAATGAGGTGCGTCTAGACCTGCACTCCCCTGCGGCTGAACGCGGCCAAACGCAACGCAGGGGAGCGCAGGTCAAAAACACCTGTGTATAGGAGCCCTAAACCATGCAAGGGCCAGTTAATCAGATACCCTTTTAAGGTTCATGGCACATGTAGCGTTCTGGGGAGATTATTCACCCATCAACAAAACTCCCCAAAATGACTTCCTGCTGGCTAGAGGTGCCGGTGGGATGGCACTTTGTTTCATTTTACAAAGTTTCCTTGCGAGGAAACCACATTCTAGCCAGTGGAAGGAGTTTCAGTGAGATTAGTCGCTTGAAGATTTTTTGATGGGAAACTAATCTCCCTGGAAAGCTACGTGTGCCACCACGCTAAGGTTAGCAACATGGGCAGATTTAGTCGCCATTCAGGGAGATTAGTCGCCCGGCAACAAATCTCCCCAAATATTCGCATCTGGATGAGCCCTAAGGGCTGGGGCAGACAGGGAGATTCTGTCGCCTGGCGATTAATCGCAAGCGACAATCTCCCCGAACTGCCTCTCCCTGTCCGCAGCTTGTTTATCAGTGCTGGCGCTTTTTCATTTACATGCGGCGCGGCGATTTCCGGAATCACCCGAAGTTTCCTCACAAAGTAACTTCATGCGATTCCGGAAATCGCCGCGCGTGTATCAGCGCTGTCGCTTTTTCATTTAAACAAGCGACGGACAGGGATAAGGCAGTTCGTGGAGATTGTTGCATGAGATTAATCGCCAGGCGACAGAATCTCCCCGAATCTCCCTGTCTGCCCCAGCCCTTAAGCTTACAAAAAAAAACACGGATATAGATCAGATTAAAGCGTTAATTGTAGGTTGTACTATCCCTCTAGTTTACATGGAGATTTCCTTTATCCTTTGTGCAAATACAAGTTACAAGCAGATGATTAGCAATCAAAACTCCAACAAATACACCAATTTAAAATTCCTGGGAACCCAGATGCAGGCAGTCAAAAGAATCTTACATTTGTGCTAGCCTCCAGCATGTTGTCCCCATGCCATCCAGATATTGGCACAAAAGGAACCGTCGCAGGGTTGTAGCCAATCTTCTTAATGTAGGCACTGACTTCTTTAGTAATTTCTTCAAACCTTTTTTGGCTAAAAGGGGGCTCAGTGGAGTCCATCTTGTTAACTCCAATTATAAGCTGCTTGACACCTAGGGTGAAAGCTAAGAGGGCATGCTCCCGAGTCTGTCCATTTTTAGAGATACCAGCCTCAAATTCTCCAACACCACCAGCAACAATGAGCACAGCACAGTCAGCCTGCACAAAAGAAAAGATCAATGAGAGACTGGAAACAGGCAAACAAAACCCACCTACTGTATACTCTGTAGTTTCTGTACCTGAGATGTGCCAGTGATCATGTTTTTTATAAAGTCTCTGTGGCCAGGAGCATCAATAATGGTGATATAGAATTTGCCAGTCTCAAACTTCCACAAGGAAATATCGATGGTTATTCCACGTTCTCTCTCTGCTTTCAACTTATCCAAGACCCAAGCATATTTAAAGGAGCCTTTACCCATCTGAGAGAAAAAAAAAGGGGGAAATGCAGTTTGCAATAAGTAATTGGTCATCTCTCCTACTTGTGCAGAATGAAAGCAACATTTCCATTTTACACATTTGACCCTATGTGCAACTGAGAGACAAAGTGGCAGTTCATTCTATAACATGAAAATTTAACTTGTAGATGGTAATTTTTTTTTTTTTTTAAATATATATTTTTTTTAAGTTGCCTTCTTACTCTCCACTGACCCAATCTAAAAAGCAAACACTCTGTAAGGGCCCTTACACACAGGCGTTTTTACCTGCGCTCCGTTCAGACGCAGGGGAGAGCAGGTATAGACGCACTCAATTATTTACAAGGGGGCTGTACTCACACGAATGCATGTAGGCACCAAACACAGGAAAAATGCAGCATGTTGCGTCTGAAACTGCGTTCAGCACTTACATGCATCTCGTGGGTACAACCTCATTGAAAAGAACGAGGTGCGTCTAGACCTCCCCTGCGGCTGAACGCAGCCAAGAGCAACGCATGGGAGCGCAGGTCCAAAACGCACGTGTGTAAGGCTCCAAATGTATTGTTATTGCTGAAATAGCAAACTGGAGAGCTGCGGAATAAAGAGCTCAAAAAAAAAAAAAAAAAAAAAACCAAGAATGAAAACCCAATTTAAACGGTCTTAGAATCTCACTCATTATACAAAGGTGTGAACAACCCTTTTAAATATCTATAGACAGCACGACTCTTATCTGGCTTCTACCCACAGAGCTACAAGGCACCTGGTAAGCAAAATGCCCTTAGGGGGAAAAAAAATTGACCTTATGAGAGTCACTCAGGTGAATAAAGGTTACATATACTACACTAGTTTTTCCACCCAAAACTGACTTTTCTAAAGGAGAGAATGGATAACTTGTTACTCTCCCAATATGCTTAAAACCCATTTCCCAGGTTTTTAAAGTTAACCCAAGTTGAAAGCAGCCATTATCCCTTAATATTCTGTTCACCTTCCAAACTGTTCAGTGGTTTTCAGATTGTCACCAGAAATAGTTTCTTCAATTACTTCCCCCCCCTTTGCCTTTTAGTGGCATACAACCTTCTAAAAACACATGAGCCATGAACAGCCGCATATTATAAATGGAGCCAAGTGAGGTGTCATTTGTTATAATCGGAGCTTAGTGATGTCATTTCTGTCTGACTCACTGAAACATGTATTATAATAAAGTATCCCCTGTTGAATATAGGAAGATATTAAAAGGCACCTGTATAAAAACCCACTCTGCCTCGTGCTTTTATATGTCATGAAGTTCCCCGGTAACCTAGAATATCCTTATATTTTAGAATAGGGGGTACTTAATTCACTATATAATGATTTAATGTAATTTTGTATGCGTATTAAGGAAAATTGTTCTGGTCATCCTGAATAGCAGTATAAAGGTGGCCATACACGGGCCGATAAAAGCTGCCGAAAGACCAAGTCGGCAGCTTATTGGCCCGTGTCTGTGGCCCTCCGACAGGCTTCACCAATCAATATCTGGCCAAAAGTCAGGCAGATGCCGATTGGGTGGGAATCCTGTGATCCAACCGCTCGTATGGCCTCAATTATGATCCGATTGTTGGGCCCTAGGGCCCCGCCACGATCAGATCATCCCGATATAGCCAAACAAGCAGTGGCGTAACTACTCGCTGGTGCCAATCCTGCACCAGGGCCCCCCATTGGGCTCTCCCCCTATGAGTAGGAGTTCTCCTAGCCTCTCCATTGGGACCAGAGAAGGAGCGGGCCCTGGTGCAATTTCACCCCCTGCTCCCCTGGTAGTTACGCCACTGCAAACGAGTGGATCTCTGCGTGTATGGCCACCTTAACACAAGATGCAGTGTTCCCCATAAAAAAAAAAAAAAAAAAAAAAAAAAAAAAAAAAAAAAAAAAAACCCTAATGGCCTAAAGCAGCAACCTGGCCAACAGGATTGCTGAGCAGAAACCCAAGTGCCACTACTACAGATTTTAAGAACATTGAGAACAGGACGACTGAGCTAAAGGAAATCACCAATTCCAGCACATTACCAGTAGCTTCTGATTTAACCTTACAGGTATAGTATTTTGCAACATATTTGAATAGGGAACAATTTGTAATTTCTATACCAACATGTTGCAAACATTCAATTTTTGGGGAAATTGAACCTTACTATTAAAGAGGCGGTTCACCTTTAAGTTAACTTTGCGTAGGTTATAGCAGGTGACAGCAGCCACTGAGCCATGGACCAGTGGCAGGCCATGGGGCTGTGCCAAACTGGGCCACCTCTGGTCCCAACTGCAATCTATGGTAGCCAGGGCCGATTCTGGTGCTGCCATACCTTGCCTCATGGCCAGAGTGGCCCTGATGGTAGCTTCAAAAACAATGAAAAAGGCGCTAAACCTACAATCCCAGCTCCCTGATGAACCAATGCTATTACAGCAGTTCTGTCTAGTCCAGAAAGCCTTCTATTGATCACAATAAATTCTATTTGGAGAGTTTTTTTGGCAAGCCTGAAATGCAGCCATGGACCACCCCCCCTCTTTTTTTTCGTTAATAAAAAAATATAAAAAATTCTAAACAAATGCCCTGTAAGCCTATTTATTTGTTATTACTATTTTGTATCACTCCTTTCTAGTCAGGTCCTCTCCTCTTCATATTCCAATCAATGCAAGGCTGCTAGGGGAATAAAGACCCTAGCAACCAGATTGCTGAAATAGCAAACTGTAAAGCTGCTGGATAAAAAGCTAGAAAAAAAAATTCACTTACCACGTCATGCGAAGTTTATCAAAAGGTGAACAACACTTTAATAGAAGCCACTGCTTGAGCCTACAGGTCACCAGGTGATCACTATTCTAATCAGATCCACCGTATAGGAAATTCAGGATAGACAACACAAGCGCCGAGATCCAAATCGTCCCGACCCCTTCCGAACTCACCTCTGCGGCTTCCTTTTCAAACTTCTCGATGGTTCTTTTGTCTATGCCCCCGCATTTGTAGATGAGATGCCCGGTTGTAGTTGACTTGCCTGAGTCCACATGCCCGATCACGACGATATTAATGTGAATCTTTTCCTTTCCCATCTTGGCAGCGAACACTAGACAAAAGCAGAGCAGGTAGAGTCTGTGAGGGGTTGTTGGAAGCAAAGGCTGCGATTTAAAAGGCACAGCGTGGGCGTGGCTTTGAGGAAGGGAGAGGTGACTTTCCAATCAAAAGCTTGGCTTTTGGCGCACGTGTTGTTTTTAATTGGTGAATTTAAATTAAGAGGAGCCGAAAAATATTTGTGAACATGTTCACAGTGGCAGGATGATGATACCTTTGTTATTATAGGCTGTGTGTGTTCAGCTATACCTTAATGGAAATCTTATTCTAGTGCACCATAGACAATAAATAAATAAATCCCAGGCCCCGAGCAGCGTGAATATAGTATAATATGCCTTTTTGTGTATAGGAGGATCACTGGCAGATTGTTTCAGAGACAATGAATTGCTTGTGATGAGGGTGAAATGAAAACAAAACTGTTCTGGCTTTTTTTTTTTAACTAACTGTCCTATATTCTAATTGGTAACGTTTAAAAAAAATGGCCCAAAGTTGACAATTCATCTAACTCCATGTTATATGGGTGCTATTGATCCATTCTGGCCATTTATGAGACTTCAGTGCGTGCTTGCATTTCACGTGAAGAGGAATTAGGTTTTAAAAATAAAAAAAATTAAGAATTGGATCACTATCACCCTAGTTATATGGTTTGCTGTCATATCTTTCATCTGTGTATTCACATAAGTCCCATTCATTTGTGGGAGGCAATTTCAAATGATGTGTCATAGGTACAGATTGGAAATATGGAATCTCTGCCCAGGCAGGGCTGGGCCTGGCTGTACCAAGTGCGGGGCCCAATTGGAACCATTTTGCTGGGGCCCCCTAGAAGCAACTTTGCTGTCTGTCCAGTGCTGGACTGGCCCACAGGGATACCAGGAAAACTCCCCGTGGGCCCAGGTGTCAGTGGGCCTCTTGCTTCTAACAATTTGGTCTATTTCATGTTCATTCCCTATTTCTTTATATGGAAAAACAGGCTTAATAATGGAAGAATAGAGTATAGTAAGTACATCTAAAAGAATAGGAGAATAGCGAGGTTAAATGAGGAGAGAATGTATAATAGTTTGAAAAGTTGGGCCCCTGGTCTAAGGTTTTCTGGTGGGCCCCTTGCATCCCCGTCCGACACTGTGTCTGTCACAGGGTCACAGAGCTGGATGGGCAAATACTGCCTGCTTTCCCCTCTGTCCAAGTGACGGCTTCCAGTTGGGGATGGGGGTAGGCTGGGCAACTGGGGAATTAAGGGAATAGGAATCAGAGCTCGAACTGGAGCGGGGCCCCCATAAGTGCGGGGCCCAGTTGGGCCAAATTGGTCCAATGTGCTTAAAACCGACACTGTGCCATAACTATGAGTATGCAAGGAACTCGGCTTTGTGGCATCCACCCCCGTATCTCATTGCAGGAGCGGCACTGTTGGTCTGTGGATGCTACAGGCTTTAATAGGGTGAAATCAGGGTTCAATAAATATTTTCTGGTACACCTTGCTCCTGGGCTGGTATTTATTAATAATTGCAAATTTGCAATGACCCCTGTTTGTTCTATTAATTATTCGTTTGTACTGCTGCTGTACAGTGCTGTGTACATAGCATAGTAAGTTAGGTTGAAAAAAGGCATTCGTCCATCAAGTTCAACCTTTTAAAGGGATACTGTCATGGGAAAACATGTTTTTTTTTCCAAAACGCATCAGTTAATAGTGCTGAACCATTAGACTTCTGCACTGAAATCCATTTCTCAAAAGAGCAAACAGATTTTATTATATTCAGTTTTGAAATCTGACATGGGGCCATTTTGTCAATTTCCCAGCTGCCCCTGTTATGTGACTTGTGCCAGTACTTTAGGAGGGAACTGCTTTTTGGCAGGCTGTTGTTTTTCCTTCTCAATGTAACTGAATAGAACACAGTGGGACAATGGTTTTTACTATTGAGTGATGTTCAGTGGCATAACTAGATCTTACTGGGCCCCACAGCAAATAATTTTTCAGGCCCCCAAAATGTCTAGAGGTTGACTTGCTTTACCAATTTATTGTATGTGAATTAGGGCCTCATTGGGGCCCCTATACCACCTGGGCCCCCCTGCAGCCGCTGGGTCTGCTTCCTCTGTAGTTATGCCCCTGGTGCTGTTCTTAGATCTACCAGGTATCTGTTATCTTGTGTTAGGGAGCTGTTATCTGGTTACCTTTTCATCAGGGCCACCATTAGAAATCACGGGGCCCCGCACAACAAAATTGTCGGGGGCCCCTGGCTCTGCCCACCCAGGCACCCTGGCTCTGCCCACCCAGGCACAAGCCCCGCCCCAATCCCCGTCAAATCCACATCAAAGTTAAAAAGACCACACAGACATCAGCGCTAAAAAAGTAACCCCCACCCCAAGGCTCCCTTATAAGTTAAAAAAATTGGTGCCAGGCCCCCCCCCCATTAAAGTTTTTTTTAAAAAGCTTTGGTGCCAGAGCCCCTCATACAAGTTAAAAAAAATTGGGGCCCCAAAAATATATTTTTTAATAAAACATTGGCGACAGGACCCCCCTTACAAGTTAAAATAAATTGGGGCCCCAAAAATATATTTTTTTAATAAAACATTGGCGACAGGGCCCCCCTTACAAGTTATAAAAAATGGGGGCCCCAAAAATATTTTTTTTAATAAAACAT
Source organism: Xenopus borealis (assembly GCA_024363595.1). Taxonomy (NCBI): domain Eukaryota; kingdom Metazoa; phylum Chordata; class Amphibia; order Anura; family Pipidae; genus Xenopus; species Xenopus borealis. The sequence continues at coordinate 88,153,387 of CM044433.1, forward strand.
TGTCGACAGGGCCACCCTTACAAGTTAAAAAAAATTGGAGCCCCATAAAATATTTTTTTTAAATATTGGTGGCAGGGGCCTATAGAGTATTAAAAGAAAACATTTGAGGCCAGGGGATTAAAAAAAAAAAAAAAAAAAAAAAAAAACCCACATTGGTGTCGATAGAATTGAACTCGTGGCTTCAGGACTTCAGCATCAGCTCCTTTCGTGACTTTGGGTATTTTCGCTGCTTCAGGACTTCAGTGTCGGCTCCTTCGTGACTTCGGGTCTTTCCGTCACTTCAGGACTTCAGTGTCGGCCGCACAGGCTCGGCGCTGGTAAGGTGGGCCCGGCACTTGGGAAAATGCAGCACTGCCTGGCACCCCTTCAGCCCCGGGCCCGGGACACTTGTCCCCCCTGTCCCCCCTGATGGCGGCCTGCTTCTCATTGCTCTGTTGTTAGGCTGCTGGGTAGGGGAAAGGCAGGGGGTGATATCACTCCAACTTGCAGTACAGCAGTAAAGAGTGATTGAAGTTTATCAGAGCACTGTGAGCACAAGTCACATGACTTGGGGCAGCTGGGAAATTGACAATATGTCTAGACCCATGACAGTATCCCTTTAAATCTATATATAACCTGCCTAACACTTGAAGCTTCTCCAATTGCTTCAGAGGGGGAAAATTTATTTCTGACTGCAGGATGGCAATTGGACTAGTCCCTGGATCAAATTGTACTATGAATTATCTTCTTTGCTAAAAGCCATCCAGTCCTTTCTTAAAGCTATCTAATGTATCAGCCTGTACAAAAAACCCTTCCGGAAGGAACCTCCTTTCTTCTAATCTGAATGGGTGACCTTGTGTCAGCTGGAAATACCTACTGGTAAATAAAAATTAGAGAGATTATTATATGATCCCCTTATATATTTATACATAGTTATCATATCTCTGGACTCACCCTGGCATTCTAGAGGGCGGTGGAATCAACCGTGCATCTCCAATGGGGACGCCCGCCGGTTGCTGCCAGTTTCCTCTATTACGTGCGCGGTGCGCACTTCATGGTTTCATAGGCGTGATGATGTGAAATTCAAACAGTACTTAAAGGGGCTTTTGAATACAGCACATTGCCCGTTGTTAGGTTCAATTAGTTAGTTCCTGGTGCTATTTCTATTTGTATCCTGCCTGTTATTACTGGTTTTGAACCTTGACTTTCTGTGACTACTCTGATCTCTCTCATCCTGACCCTTGCCTGCCTGATTACTCCGACCTCTCCTAATCCGACCTTTTGCCTGTCCACTGAATATTCTACGCTCTCCTATCCTGAGTCTGACTATTCTAATCTGCTTGTGCTGGCCCGGTCTGCCTGTTCCACACTATGTTGTCCAGCCTGCCTTCCTAAGTAGCGTTCTTCCATCCAGTATCCTTGGTGAGACAATCGTGCCTTTAGCTTTGCTCCTTTCTTAATAAGACCTGGTGGCATCCAATTAGCATCCCATAGCCAGCCTTTCCTCGTAGCTAAGATTTCCATACCTTTTACAACTTAGTTGACCTTCTCTGTACCCTCTAATTCAATAATGTCCTGTTTGAGCACTGGAGACCAAAACTGTACAGCATATTCTAGACAGGCCCAGACTTGTGGAAAGACCACCAAGGTGGCAGGGTTTTAGTGGTGGCATACCACCCAACCACATCCACGTTGGTTCAGAAGGTCTGGGGCTGCTAAGGTGATATAATACTTTTTTGAATTTCCGGTGCATCGATCCTCAGTGCTCCTGACCTGATGAAAATTTGGCCATATGAAGGCAAGGAGATGGGTGACGAACCAATATCTGCTATGAACTATATCTGGCCCTGATGCTAGATGAGGCCTTACCGGCGCTCTGTACAGTGGAAGAATCACCACTTCCTCCCACAAATCTATGCCCCTTTTAATAAAGCTCAAAGCCTTGTTTGCTCTTGAAGCTGCTGACTGGCATTGCATGCCACAGCCAAGTTTATTATATACAAGAACTCCAAGGTAATTTCCATATGCAATTTGGAAACATTTTTTACTTCCTTGTTTTGTGCCAAAAAGTCACGTGATTTCCCTCCCTGGCCCTAATTTGCATATGCAAATTAGGATTCGGATTTGGTTCGGCCAGGCAGAAGGATTCGGCCGAATCCGAATCCTGCTGAAAAAGGCCGAATCCTGGCTGAATCCCGAACCGAATCCTGGATTCGGTGCATCCCTACTTGAAAGCCTTAAAAGCACGTCTTTTCTTACCCACCTCAACATCAACACTTTTATTGAACCAAAAAGGTTTTGCTTTGCAACAACATTCCTTGCTTACAAGAGGAATATACTGACATGTATATTTATTAAGCAGCATTTTAAAGACTTCCTATTTTTGTTCAGTGTTTAACCCTGCGAAAAGCATTTCCCACTTAATATGTTGCAGAGATGCTTTTATACTGTCAAAGTTTGCACACCTGAAATTCAATGTTTTAGTTACTCCCTTATAGAGTTGCCTCTGCAACAGAATCTCAAAGGAGACCATGTTATGATCACTATTTCCTAAATGCTCACCCACACAAATGCTTGAGATGAGCTCAGTATTATTAGTTATTACAAGATCCAAAAGAGAGTTATTCCTAGTAGGTTCTTGAACGAGCTGGGATAAAAAGTTGTCATTTAGCATATTTACAAACCTACTAGCTTTATCTGTCTTGGCAACCCCATTACCCCAGTCAATGTCCAGATAATTCAAGTCACCCATAATAGCTTGACCTAGTTGTGAAGCCACTTCTATTTGTAAAAGTAGCTGGGCTTCATAATCGTCACTTAAGGTGGCCATAGACGCACAGATAATATCGTACTAAACGAATTTTCGTACGATATTCGGTGCGTGTATGGTGGGAAATGAGCCGACCGACATCGTCAGAGGATTAAGATATCGGTCGGCTGGTTGATCGGGCTGGACGGAAAATTTTGATCGGATGCCTTTGGAAGCACCCTGAACATCGGCCATTGTTACTGCTGAATCGTCAGGTACAAGTAGAATTCTATTGTTTCTACCTGTATATTTGACGATTCAGCTCTACACGTGTGTGTTGAAACGAACAATCTTTCTTGGAAAGATCTTTTCCGAGAAAGATTGTATATTGTTACGTCTATGGCCAGCTTTATAAGCGTCATGGTCTCCCCCTTTTGAGTGTCATTTCAGTTACTCCGCCCCCTTTATGGAGCTCCCCGCCCCTTTTTTCTGGCAACCCTATTTGTGACAACCCCTAAGCTTAGTTTTTTAACAACTGCTCAGAACCCTTCTGAGCATGTGTGGAATAATCTCAGTATATAAAATATGGCATTTTTAGCCACATTCATATTTAGGGTTTAGTTATCCCTTTAAGGGAATGTAAAGGCAAAAAAATTAAATCCCATTTTTACTTTCTTTAATGAAAAAGAAATCTATCTCCAATATACTTCAATTAAAAAATGTCTACCATTTTTATAAGAAAGATTGTTGGATTTTTTACAAGTGCTATTTCTTTAGGGGAAAGTTCCCTTTAGGATCTTTATCTGTCTCCACAAAATCACCCCAAACATGCTCCGAACAATTCCAATATTGTGCCAGAAGTGCCTACTTACAATACCAAGTCTTGGAGTATCGCATATAATGGTTCTTGGTTTTATTCTTCCTCCAACGACATCTCTAGCTCCATAAGGGAAAAAGCATACATCCCATAGTGTAATTGTATTTATTTAAAAAGAATTTTAGTAAAATATTGCACTCACAATTAAAATGTAATTCATTCGCTTTTCAGTATTACTGCTCCTTTCCAGGAAGGGCCCGGGAGTGGGGAGGTTAATAGTCTCTTGCCGGCAAAGTTCTTTTCCCTCTCGCTTCTCCTTGTGGTTTGTGCTGCCACCCGCAATACTTTCAGTTCCGCCTGTTTTGCTGACGTCATCGGTTTCATCAGAGGCATACTTCCTATAGCGCTTACTTCCCTTTTAAGAGCGATCGCTGCCGGTTGTCATGGCCACCACCTTGCCCTCGCTCTGCGTTCGTTTCATTTGGCAAACCCTTCTGTTACTCTTGAACTTCTGGGTTTGCGCTGTCAAAGTTGATTGGTCGCCATGGCAGCCGTGCGATCACTAGCATTCATAACAACTATTTATGGAGCTTTGTTTACATTCAGCACTCAACTCATTGTGTCCCATTTTAAAATCATTGAACAACCCCTTTCAATTTGACTCTTGAAGTTACCAGAAGTAAATATTTGCCACCCCTGTTAACCTGCTGCACCATGCTGTCCAAGGCAAGGTTCAAGGCATGAGCGACACCACTTTTCCATACAGGAAGTAATGGTATTGTGGGTGCATGTTGTGACTACCTCATCAGTTGCCTCGGGTTGCCAAAGTTACTTGGCATGGCAATATTTGGAATTTGTTGTCAAACCAAGCCAAGAAGAAAGTTTTTCTTATGTAGGGATCAGTGCCTAAGCAATGGAAATTTTTAGAACCAATATAGTGCAGTAGTTTAAATATAACGGGAATTCACCCAGTGCTCTCAAGAATATTTATACTATATCCAACAGGGAATGATATTATCCCCAAACTTGGTGGGTATTAAATATTTATTATCTACAATAGTTTCGAGTGTGAAGGTATCCAACTACTTGAACCAGTAGTGAAAAAATGGCTAAATTGCCTACTCACAGACCACTAATGTGGTATGTAGCTTGTAGTAAAATGCTCTTGGCAGGCAGTCCTCAGGTGCTCCAATATGCATAGATTCCACAATGGAATACAAATAGGGGAAAACACAAAATAGTGTAATACTGTTTAATATGTAAAATCTAATTTTACAACAATAAATGCACTCACAATTTTCAAGTAAAATACTTGCAAAAAGTAATGTCAATAGGGTTCCCTCCGGTCCTTTGGGGTGTTAGGTAGCCATCCGCTCCTTAGTCCCTTGTATGTGATATGTGTCCGAGTTCCCCCTTCTCCTAACACATTTCGCTGTGTCCAGCTTCCTCAGAGGCATAAAAAATAATAATAAAAAAAAAATTGTTTTCCCCTTTTGTGTATGAACGCCGTCGCAGGTCTCCGTATCACTTCCTGCCCCTTTGAGTTCCACTGTGCGTTCCATCTCGCAGTTTCCTGTATCGTTGCGTTCCATTGTGCGTTCCAAGACTACCTGCATATGTACCGTCTATCAACACTGTGCTTCTGCTTTTCCGTTCTGGGCAATTAAAGTCCCCCAATTAGGATATATAAATCAATGTCCGTACATCATATTTACAAATGCATATAATCACACCAATTTCTCCAGGGCTCACCATCATACTTGCTCCTCTCCCTGGCACCCGTCCACAAACTCCATCTTGAATCGAAACACCCACACAGTGCCCATTAGAGATGGGAGTTGTAGTTCAATGATTATGCCAAATTTATAGAATATAAATATATATGAGTATCAATTTTATTATGTGGTTTTAAGTGAATTAATATGTGGTTTTATCCCATGTATATATTGTTTTTCTATTTATTTATTAGTAAACATAATTAAATTTAAATATACATATGAACTTAATCTTAATTTCATTGCACCCAATATCAAATTCATTATTAATCTCCTTTATGTGATTCTAATGTGTATAAATTATTTTTAAATGTGTATTTTATAAATACTAATAAATTACTTTAAAATGTATATTTAATAAAATCATGTGAATTTTAAGTTGAATCTAGTGTACATTATTCTTTGTGACTCTTTCTTAGGTGTCTTTTACATATTGTGAATAATCTACAAAAATGCTCTCAGATTTATATCAACATTCAGGCCTTGTGGAATGAATGTTTGCATCCTGTGTATCCATCTACTTTCCTCCTGTAGGGTTTTCTTAATTAAGTCTCCTCCTCTCCAATTTCGTCCTACCTCGACTATCCCCCAAAATTTCATATCCTTCGTTTTCTGCCCGTGGTGTTCTTTAAAGTGTTTTGATAGACTATGGTTTGTAATACCCTTTTCTATATTCCTGGCATGTTCATTTATTCTTTGCTTTAACTTTCTGTTTTCCCAATATATTGAAGACCACATGGACATTCTATGCAATATATATTGAATTTGTTGTCAAAGCAATCTTCATCTCGGTTGGGGTTGTCTCCTGGCCAGTATTTATTACCAGCCTTGTTGGTAAAAATAATGCTTGAGGTCAGTGTTTTTTATATAATATACAGATAAAAAATATAGGAAGGCTGGTGTTTTTTTCCAGCAAAAGCGGGGCCCCATAGCTGAGGGCAGTGGAAAACTCTTCATACAGCCACAGAGGTGGAAAAGAACATCTTTCAAATATTTTCAACCTTCCAAAATGAATAAGCAGTGTTAACGGTTTTCATTTTGTCTGACACTGTTTTTCAGCTTATGGGAGCACCAATCAAAAGCCCTATGGGCCGTTAGCTTAGGCCAGAGCTGAGTCAAGTAGTATTGGTGCTCAAGGCAAATACTTCTTGGCCTGTGCCCTGCTCCCTTACCATCATCCCACCGTTTCTTGCAATTGGGGCTGCACATCACAACTCCTCTTCCTCTGGTCCCACTCAGTCCACAAAGGCCTTGTCACTGTTTGCTCCCCTTTCACTGCCTTTTGCATGCCCTTTCTTCTCTATAATTTACATTGCATGGCCTCCATTTTACCAACATTATTATTTTGTAAATGGTTCTACTCTCTAATTCAAACCAGGGGACCTGTCACCCCAAAAAAGTATTTTAAATCCTATTTTATAATGTTAGTCAAGCAAAATAAACTTTAATTACACTATATAAATTATCTGAATCTTGTTTCCTTCAGTCTGGGAATTCATAATTATAGCAAGGAGGCAGGAGCCATTTTGTGGATTATTAAGTCAAGCCTTGCATCATCTCAAAATATTGTTTGTGCACCAGACTAGGGGGCCTGACATCTATTCCCATGCACTGGTTAAACAATTAAATTGTAAAGACAGTGGCGGAATGTAGGGAGTGCAGTTACATCTTGTAAGTGCTGAATGGAAAGTGAAAGTAATTGTCTGCCGCGCCTCTATGCCTAAGGTTATGTCTATGCCTAAGGTTATTTCTTAATAAAGGCCTTGCGATTTTAACGTTTAATTTGTGTTGGTAGCTTTTTTTCTATGTATACTAACAAATTAAAAAAAAACATTTTTGATGTTACTGGTCCTTTAAGCTACTCACCCAGCCCTTCCACCACAATAAATGATCTTCTACAGCCACTGTGACCAACAATTACGCTAGCAGGGTCAGGACAGTTATTTTGAACAGAAGGGCATACTTAAACTTTGTTCTGCTCACCTTTATAGCTGGCAATATGTATCATGTGTCATTGCTCTAATACTTTTCAATTTCTGTCTTATGGGAATAAACTGAGAGCAGTAATTATTTCATATGACTTTAAAGGACAACCATTTTGATTTATTGTTTCCAGTTGAAAACCTAGTGTCCTCAGGGCAATATTTTCCATAGATGAACCTGTGCCTAGGGCAGCAGTTTTAGGGGGAGCTTTAGGTTGCCTATATACAGGACTGGATTTCACCTTGGGGGCGTCGGCGTACTAAATGTCTAGTTCTTAACGCTCCAGAATTAAGCTAGTTGAGTGTGGCTTGGAGGCATGCCACCCCTTATTTTCTGCTGCCCCAGGCCAGGCCTTTGTGGTCTCACCACCAATCAGGGCCTGCCTATATAGAAAAAAAATGCAACCCACGCCATAGCCTGGCAAGCACTTGGCAGCTAAATCCAGAGGCAGAACTGAGAGAGAGGGAGTACCCCTTTCTTCCCTGATCAAGGCATGTTAAAGGAAAACTTTACCCTCAAAATGAATACTTAAGCAAAAGATTGTATAAATATTGTATATATATTTAAGTAAATATAGCCCTTTTTCATCTTTTCCACTGAGCCACCATTTTATGATATTCTCTGTGCTGTCTCAGAGATCACCTGATCAGAAATAATAAAACTGTAACGGGAAGCAAAAGACATAACACTGTCTGTTAATTGGCTCATGTGACCTAACAAGTATAGTTTGTTTGTGTGCATTGTGAATCCTAGGATCCCAGGGCGCAGCCCTTATTTTTTAAAATGGCAATTTTCTATTTATGATTACCCAATGAGACATGCTATTATATTACTGCTAAAATAGTTTATTTACAGGAAGCAGTGTTTTACTAGTGTTGGCCACTTTTCTGGAAAAATAATTCCAGCCTTCTTATATGTTTCTTTTTTTCCCTATTAATAACATTGGGATCAACCATAATTTTTGCAGGCCTGGCCCATTTGCACTCCCTGCTCCCCAGGGCCGGATTTACATAGCGGCGCCCCTAGGCCCACTGCCGTTCGTTTCCCCCATACTCTGCCCTTTGTTCACAAATTTTCGGGTGAAGACGCGAGAAAGGTAAGTTTTTTTTAGATTAAAGGGAAGGCAGGGGCCTTTTTTAAAGGGTATTACAAATTTACCGGCAGCTACATTGCCGGTAAATTTGTAATACCGGCCCCGGCCTTGGTTGGTGTTTTACCGGCTAGGCCGGTAAAATACCGGCCGGGTGGCAACCCTACCAGCTAGGCCGTTAAAATACCGGCTTGGTGGCAACCCTATTGATCTGAATCGCCCCTGCACCTGGCTAGTATTTTACTGGCCTGGCCGGTATTTTTGATGTTTGATCCCAATGTTTTTAGGAAAAAAAAGAAAAATATATAGGAAGGACTGTATTTTTTTCAGGAAAAGGTGCCAACTCTATATGCATGTGCTGATGTGTAATGAAAAGGGATTAAATTACCTCAGATTACCTAATTAGATTACCTATTAAGGCAATCATTTCCTGTATTTGATTGGTATGACATAATGTGTGTACCACTTTACAGTAAAATGAATTCAGGACGAAAATAGGACTGGCTGTGCTGCTATATGTATGAGCTTTTTTCATATTTGACTCGGAGGAGAAAAGTTTTCTACTTCCACTGAAAACCCAATGTTCTACTTTAACTTTCTTCCCTCCCCACCCCATACCATTAGTCTTTAATATCATTTTCTTTTATACACTTTGAAAATAATCTGTTGTTAGTTGTCTGACAATGTTTTCACTTCCACTTATCCCAAACGAGTATAATAATAATCAGTATATGAATATATAACAGAAGCGAGTGAGACTATGGTTGTGTCTAGATCCTAGTTGATTTTGGAACAGAGGAACTTTAGAGATAAGGAAAT
>CM044433.1:88179704-88204514 GCA_024363595.1 Xenopus borealis
CAAGAAACATGCTTGTGCAATCAAGTATTCAGACAGGAAAATACATTAATCCCTTTCAATAAATATTGCCAGTTTTTCTGCCTTGTATCACGGTTTAATCTGCATTGGCTTGTATAAACATTTTCTTTTCCTGTAGGATCGTTTGGGGCTTAAGGAAATGGAAAAAGCGGGAAAGCTGGTGTTTCTAGGAGTGGAAGGAAATCACCTGCAATTCTCACAAGAGTGGTTTAACAAGAATATAATTCCTTTTCTGCACTGATTTCAATTATTTAAAAGGTCACTATAGCTCCATTTTATTTTCCCTATGAATTTGCCCAATGAAAATATTGAAAAATGTTGTTTTGTTCAACTAGCAGTTTAAAGAAACAGTTCAGTGTAAAAATATAAACTGGGTAAATAGATTGGCTGTGCAAAATTAAAAAAAAAAGTTTTTAATATAGTTAGGTAAATATGTAACATATAAAGGCAGGAGTGATTGGATGTCTTAAGATAATATGCAGAACTCTACTTCCTGCTTTTCAGCTCTTTAACTTTGTTAGTCAACGACTTGAAGGGGGTCACATGGGACATAACTGTTCAGTGAGTTTGCAATTGATCCTCAGCATTCAGCTCAGATTCAAAAGCAACAGTTATGGCCTATGTGTGTCCCCCCCCTCAAGTCACTGATTGGTTACTGCCTGGTAACTAATAAGTGGAAACCAAGAGAGCTGAAAAGCAGGAAGTAATGTTCTGGCCTATTTTAAATTTCGCTAACTATATTAGAAACATCTCATTGGTTGTAGATAAGGCAACGACTTTAGAGAATATCAAGTTACCCTCTTAGATACTGCTAGAGCCAAACCTAAATATCAGTTGTTGGGTGCAAGTATTAATGCAGAGACATGCTAAAACTATGCAAGGAATGGTGTTCTCCTGTATTAGACACACTTCTGTAGGAAAATTGGAGGCATAGTGACCCTTTAAACGTGTCCTGTAAATGAAGGCACTTTAGTTAGGGATCTTGTAAGATTAAAAGGTTACTTGCTTGAACTAATGTAGATGTAAATATTTCTTTTCTAATAAGAGATCACAGTGCCAGAGAAACATGTCAATTCATTTTAACTGAGCAATAAATAAAGTAAAATATTCTTGGAAAGACACACTGGTTTTTATTATAATTCCGGAACCTTTAAAATGTATTAGTCTGTTAGATCAGTTCTGTTCATGGCAGCTAATTAAGGGAGATTTCAGATTAAAGGAACACGTAACAAAACCTTGCTGCCCGAGTTTGTTTTTGGCTGGGCAAGGTCTGCAAGGAATTCGTATGATTTCCTTGTATCTGTGTATTTTCAAATTCTTCAAAAAACAAGTGGGTACATTGGCTCCTAATAAAACTGTATGTAATAGTGAGCTAAGATTGTAAGCTTCACTTGAGTAGGGGCTGATGGCAATGATGAACTCAAGTATAATATAGAAATCAAGTAGAAGTAAAAACCATGTACTAATTTCACTTTCCAACAGTGACCCTGGACTTGCCACAAAACGTTCCCACCAATACTCGTATATGCACTAAAAAAAAAACCATGTGGTCCAAAAAGTACTGAATTGCACATGCCCATACCAAATATTCTATGTGCTGGGGTCACATTGAACATTAAAGGGCTGGTTCACCTTAAAGTTAACTTTTAGTATGTTATAGAATGGTCAATTCTAAGCACCTTTTCGATTTCTTCTGACTTTTTTCAAATGGGGATCAGTGACCCCATCTAAACAAACAAATGCTTTGTAAGGCTACAACCAGGTTGCTGAAATGGCAAACTGGAAAGCTGCTGAATAAAAAGCTAAATAACTCAAACTACAAACAAAAAACAATTGCAGATGGTCTCAAAATAGCATTCCCTACATCATACTAAAAGTTTGCTCCAAGGTGAACAACCCAATTAATGCCACAGCCTCTAAAACTTTGGTCCATTTGGCACTTGTGCTACAGGCGACATTCTATAATCTTCTCTCTTTACTTTGCTGTTCTGTACATTCCCCTGTCACCACTAGATATTGTCACTCAGCATGTTTTTTTAGAAGTCAAATAGGACTACTTTTTATTACTCTGTTTATGTATACAACTTTACGATTTGGTTACTGTAACCAGTTATCTGTATTGATTTTTTGCCCCTTGTGTCAATATTCAGTTAAAGGAAAACTATACCCCGAAAATGAATTTTTGAGCAACAGATAGTTTATATCAAATCAAGTGACATATTAAAGAATCTTATCAAACTGGTATATATATTTAAGTTCATTTTGCCCTTTTACATCTCTTGCCTTGATCCACCATTTCATGATGGTCTGTGTGCTGCCTCAGAGATCACCTGACCAGAAATATTTCAACTCTAACTGTAAAGGGAAGAAGTGTGGAAGCAAAAGACACAACTCTGTTAATTGGATCATGTGACCTAACTTTATAGTTTGTTTGGTATGTTTGTGTGCACCGTTGGATCCTAGGATCCCAGGAGGCTGTCCTTATTTTTTAAAATGGCAATTTTCTATTTATGATTACCCAATGGCATATGCTACTACAAAAGTGTATGAAAATGGTTTGTTTACATGAAGCAGGGTTTTACATATGCGTTTTATGCAATATCTGTTTATAGAGACCTACATTGTTCAGGGGTTATAGTTTTCCTTTAACTATGCATTTTTACTCGACCCCTGGGCCAGCAGTTCATTTCAATAGCAATAGGTGTGGCCCTGATGCTATTTTAAAGGCAGCTTTACCGGTACATGCTGCAGTTCCAATGAAAGCAGCATTTGCTTAACTCCTGGTTTACATTTTAAACAATGTTGCAAAACTTAGTTCCCCAGCAAAGACAGGTTTGTTAATCACCTGCCTTTTTTATATTGTTTAACAGTCTGAGCCATCAGGGCAGAGAACAGAAAGGGACAAACACTGCTTTCAATAAAAATACATAACATAAAAACCATAAACAATTATGAATTTATAATTTTAGAATTATGTTTTTATTAGACAAATTAATATTTTGGGTTGACATTCCCTTTAAAAGGTATCTAAACCAAATTGGTGTAACATAACTCTGGATGCTCCTGTGAGCACTTTTGCAATTTACAGTTATTTTCTATGTTTAGGGGGTTGAGATTTTTAGACTACAAATTCTAGGTTTTATGGTCCAACTGAGAGTCAGTAATCCATGAGTAAACTGAATAAAAAAGTGCAGTTAGGGCCACTGACAGAGGTAGTTGGGCTGAAAATCTACCTAGCAGTAGAAAACTGCCAATGTTTTAGAAAGCACTAAAAATAGAAAATTAACTGAAAAAAACACACCAATTAATGTTTCATGTTTAGATTCCCTTTAAGCTATGACTTAAGCAAAAATAAAACAATTAAGCAGCAGCAAAATATAAGATATAAAATGGGTGCCTATCTAAAAACTTTCCTTTGAAATTCCCTTTAAATTGTTGACTCTTAAAGATTATGTAGCATTATGCAGAATATTAGTTTGTTTGAATGGAAAGAAATTCTCATGCTGATATATAAAGGGATGATGATAAATCAGTCCCCCCCCAAATAATTGTATTAGTGATTCCCGTTTTATATAAAGACCTTCTCCTGCACTAATGAAGCACACATCAATGTATGGCATACACATTAGTCTAATTAATTCTCAGAGTATAACAGGCTTGCTTTGTGTGCCAGATGCTTCAATAATTTGAATTAGCCGTTTTAAATACATCTGTATGACAGTAATAAGTCAGACTGTAAATTTCTACCAACAGTAATGTTTTCTTCTCAGGAAATGGAAGACAGTTGCAACAGTTTCCTTTAATAATTGATTCTTTAATAAAATGCTTGATTTGTAAACTCATATATTCCATAATGTGTGCAGAGGCTGCACCTGTTCCCTTAATAGGTGGGTCAGAACCCAATTAGCACAAAATGTTCAGTACACATTGGCATAACATTAGTTTCTGGGTGAGTAGAGAAGTTGCAGGTCAGAAAGAAAGTTTGCATATTTTTTTTTAAGACTAATGGGGAAAATGAAAACCCTAGAAGTGCTGGAAAGCTAAGATATTAAGAAGATGGGGGCTGCAAAAGTTCTTTTGTGCAATCTGAGAACAACATACACAAAACAGTTACCAAAGTGCTCAGTACCCTTTATTACTTTGGTCCAATTAACCATTTACTGGTCATTCAACCTTTAGCTGCAATAATTTGAACAACAAATATTCTGCAGCCCCATGGACTGGCATGGGAATAGGAATAGATATGAATAGCAAGGGCAGCTCTTCAAGGGGATTCTGGCACTAGTTAGTTGTTATATAGTAGGATGCTATGCAGAAGATAGCTGTGAGCAAGAGGCTTCTAACCTACAGCTAGACAAATCCCCGAGATAAGCAGTAGAGAGAACGCAGGAAATATAGAGGACACAGAGTCCAGGCCGTGGTCTGTTCCTGCAGACAAATAACCAGGTTTTATCCTGCAATCTCTGTCACTGTGGTCACCAACTTTTGACCATTCCACAGAGTTTTAAATTGCTCTGGCACTGCAAATTCATTCTGTAAATACAAAAAAAATTAATTACAAGAAATAGGAGAAAAAACTTAAAATAAGGGTAATTGGAGACAGATGAAAAAAAAAAATCTTACAAAATCTCCTCCACTGGTAGGAACCAGAACATTCATCTCTGAGGATGTGGCACTGATGATCTCACAGGCCAAGCTGTCTTGGCTTAAATACACATGGCACCCATCAGTCTTATTGATCGATATTGTTGGCACTTTACCCATCACCTGCAGATAAACAGAATATTAATTGAAAACTTGGGTAAATACACTAAGGAGCACCAGCATGCCTAATGGAAAATTGTGATGAGTTGCCGGGCCAGACTGGCTAAATACGGCCTCGGTCACTGGATGGGGACATCTCTAATGTAATCAGAAGACAAAAACAAACAGATCTGGCTGATTTGGCTCAATATCTGGTAACCATGGCAAACAATGGAATTTTATTTATTGCTAGCTTTACAAGCGTGTTTTTCTGTTAGTAGCAATACTAAAGGTGGCCACACATGGGCCGATAAAAGCTGCCGACAGACCGAGTTGGCAGCTTATTGGCCCGTATGTGGGGCCCTCTGACAGGCTTCCCCTAGGGCTCACAATCGGATCAACCAGATATCGCTCCCATCTCATGGTGGGCATATCGGGGAACAAAGATATGTTTAAAAAAAAATTAAAAATCGCCAAACAAGCGAATCTCTGTATATGGCCACCTTAAGGCTAGGGCTGAAATCAGCTTGCTGAAATACACTGCCTGATTCAGCCGTGCCATGGGCAGTAGCATCCTCTCTTTTCCACATTCTTAAGCATTGAATTGGCTTTGACATGAGCAGACTCTGTAGATTTCAAAGAATCATGAATCTCTGCTTTTTGACCCGAAATCTGAATGTGGAAAAGAGAGGCGGCTGTGGTAGGGCTGAAATAAGGCAGCATATTTTAGCTCATTTCTGCCCCCATGTGGCCCTAGCCTAAACGTCTTCTCTTCTGATCTGAAACACAAATACATTGTTATCTGAGCATTATTTTTGAACTGTGTAATGTACCAATATCATCTTAACCCCATTTCTATTATGTATTTTAAAATCTTCTGTTGGGGTACCAATTGTATCTCAAAAAAGTACTAGGGAAATAATAAGCAGTCACAGGCAATGCATTTGTGTAACTGTATCTGGGGTACAGCTAGAAGAAATAGTACAATTTTCACGTACCTGCACTTTGACATCTTTGGAGTTAATGATCTCTACTATGCCAACAGCATCTTCAAAGACCAGCCCAAGTTTCTTGCAGTTGTCTGGCAAAAGAGTCGAATAAACTTTAGTTATGAGAACCACTAGATCCATCTCCACCCAGCATACATAATTTAGCCATGCTTCTTACCCACAGTAATGGAATTGATCTTTCCTTTCACCTGCAATGTACTGTTCACACACTTGTAGACGTATACAACCTGCTTGAGTTCTGTGTCAGTGATCTCCAGACTGGACACATTCTCCTGGTTCTCCTGTTAAGCAAAATATAAGGCATGCATCTTATTCATGAACAAAAAGTGAGAAACAGACTTTGTATTGCCATACAAGGCCAGATTTAAGCTGCCAAACCAGAACAAAATAGACAAGGACCCCAGGGCCTGTGATTAGATCATCCTGATCTTGGTCAAATAAGGCCACCGTTGCATTTTCTTTAATATTAAAGTTTACATCCCCTTTATTATCTGCTGTGGGATATAGCTTGTACAGATGGTTCTCTTTTTTTTTTTTACCTAGTGTCCTGCATCCTCATTGTAGCAGCTAGCTTTTTTGGAAATTGAAATAAATTTATTTTGATCATACGGTTATATTCTTTCGTTTCTGGCATATAGCAGTGTCTTTTTTGGTAGGAATTAAAAATACACACAATGCCACAGGATTAAGTCTGCTTTTTCTGAGGGCTCATTAATATTTATAACACCTCAGACTGGGAATGCCAGTCACTGATTTAAAAACATAAGAAAACTTAGCTAAGGCAAAATAAATAGAAGCACTGAACTTATGAACTGCACAAAAAATATGAAATCTGAACTTGTAAAGTGGCAAAAATAAATAAAATTGTGTACAGGTTGAAAACTTGCTTAGTGGTGAAGAGTGACAGCTGCATCACAGTGTCCACAATACTAGAAGATTTGGATACGCAAAAAATGAAATTCCTTCAAACACTTTAACCCCTGTGGACAAAGTGCTGATGTAGAAAGAGACAACTAAAGATAGATTTATTTTCTACCTGTAGGGATGTGGTAGATGTCAATAGAACTTGACTCTATATTTTTGTCCTGGTCACCCCAATTGAAGGAGGCTTGTACCTGAAAATACCAGTAACTGGATTCCTTCCATCCAACCATGAAGGCATTAGAAGCAATGAGAAAGCTTACAAGATGTAAAGAACATTTGACACTGCAGGAAAGCCAAGATGGGGGCAGCTGTAAGGCTGGAGGTCATAAAGTGAAGCTAAGGATTGTTGGACTCAAAAAGGCAGAATCTGCCTGAGACTGGAGAGTGTATTCTATGAGGATAAAGGACTACAGCTACAGTTGGGCTAAGATTTGTCCTGCACAATTCCCAGTCTATATAACACTGGAAAATGTGTCTGTGTCATGGCTTGTGTATAAAGGTCAGGCTGAGAAACAGTCCCTCCGCCCTCCTCAGCAAAGTCCAGTGTCTGTATTCAAAGGTGCTGTGCCGACCCATGTGCAGACACAAGAAGGCAAATTCACTATAGTGCGAAGTGGCTAGCGCTAATTTGCCAGCGTGACGTCATTTCGCAACTTCGCTAATTTACCAACACTGACTCTGGAGAATTTTACTAGCGAAGTAGATAAGACTAACTCAACTTCACACCCTTACGCCAGGTGACGGTGTGCACTGATGAAGGGTAGTTACTACATTAATTCACTAAGACGTCCATTTTACTGAAGGTTACCTCTTGCGCTTAATTTTACTTCGCCAGGGTCAGAACTGGCGAAGTTCAATACAATAGTTAGGAGATTGAAAAAAGTTGGCGTCTTGTCTTACTTTTTTAAGGGTGATAGACTGAAAAGGATTGTACTTTTTTTTTTAGGGTAACCTCCTTCCCCCTCTACATTTCCTAACATTTGGCAACCCAACTATATAGGGGGCACATATGTAGGGCAATAGAACACCTTTATTTGAGTTTTTAAAGGTTTCCTAGGCTTGGGTAGTGTAATGTAGTGGCTGCAGCATATACGTCTATTATACTTTAACTTCGTGCCGTATGCAAACTAGGCATCACTACCGTAACTTTGCTTTGCCTGACAAAGTAACTGTAGCGCAACTTCGTTACTGTTCACCTCCCTGAGTGCAACTGCGCATTTTTGTGAATTTGCGTAGCGCTGAAACTACGCCTGACGAAATGCGGCGAACGCTAGTGATGCCAACACATGCGCAACTACACGTTAGTGAATTTTCCCCAAGGAGTGGAATTCGGAGCTTATACAACACCTGTGAATGCAGACATCAGAGCAGGCTAAGGAAAGAGGTTGGGCTGTTTCTCAGCCTGAGCTTATACACAGGCCATGACACAGACCTGTGTACCATTCACCTAAGAGGATGGTATACATATTCAGAGCAGCTACTAACAGCGTAGCATAAATATACCACTTCTGATTACATAAGAACTCACCACTTTCCATTTTTTGCCCTCCAGCTCCAGTACAGGAGGCTGCTTCTTCACAACAGGCTTTGCTGCAGCAGCACTGACACTTGTGGGTTTGGGAGAAGTAAAGGGTTTGGGACCAGAGCGGACTGGACCTCCTTGAGTCTTCAGAGAAGGATTCTTATGGCTCTTCATGTTGTCAGAAACATGTTTCAAACCTGAAAAAGGGAGCAAAAAGCATTGACGTAAAGTCTTTGCATGAACAATGCTGTTTACTTAATAGTATAGCAATTAAAAAAACTGTATGCATAAAGACACTGGAGAAAAGGAGATTTTTTGTACTCACCGTTAAATCTCTCTCTTCAGTCGCTTGGGGGACACAGGAACAGTGGGGTATAGCTGGTACCACTAGGAGGCAGAACACAACACGAATAGAAGTAGTAGCTCCTCCCCTGCCAGCTATACCCCCCAGCAGGCAGAGCTCCCTTCAGTTTGTACCAAAGTCATCACAGTGTAACTGTATAACTATAACTTTAACTTTTTTTTTTTGACAGTAATGAACAAACCATGTCTGACTGACAGTGAAGCCTCTATCCGGGAAGGGACGTCCTGTGTCCCTCAAGTGACTGAAGAGAAAGAGATTGAACGGTGAGTACACAAAATCTCCTTTTCTCCAGTGTCAGCTTAGGGGACACAGGAACAGTGGGGACGTACCAAAGCTGTCCCGTTTACTAGGGTGGGAAGGATAGGCTTATGTGGAAGTATCTACCGCAGCCTGAAAGACCTTCCTACCGAAGCGAGTGTCAGAGGCCGCAAAAGTATCAAAATGGTAGAATTTTGTGAATGAGTGGACAGAAGTCCACGTTGCTGCTTTGCACAGCTGTTCAGCTGAGGCTTGGTTGCCGTTACGGAATGCCCAGGAAGTGCTCATCCCTCTGGTGGAATGTGCCTTGACCATAGGAGGGGGCTTTCCCTGTGTTGAGTATGCCTTTTGTATGGCCTGTTTTATCCAGCGCGAGATGGTGGCCTTGGAGGTTGAGATGGTCTGAGAACCACATTCGACATGGCCAATTTGGAGCAATGAGGATGAGGGTCGTCTGTTCCCTCTGTAGTTTCCGTATTGTTCTTGGTATGAGTGGCATTGGCGGTAAGGCGTAGGCCAGGGAGAATTCCCATTTTGCTGTTAGGGCATCTACCCCTTGTGCTAGTGGGTCGCGGTATCTGGCTATGAAGTTGGGCACCTTTCGGTTCCGTCGGGTGGCCATGAGGTCCACCTCTGGCATCCCCCATCTTTCTGTTATCATGTTGAAGATGGTCTCCTTTAGTGACCACTCGCCTGGGTCCAGGGATGGTCTGCTTAGGAAGTCTGCTTCCCAGTTCTGAACCCCGGGTATGTAGATGGCTGATAGAATGGTCTGATTTGATTCTGCCCGTTGAAATAGGAATTTGACTTCGTTCAGAGCCGTTCTGCTTCTTGTTCTGCCTTGGTGGTTTATGTAGGCGACCGCTGTGGAGTTGTCTGATTGAACCTTGACTGCCTGACCGTTCAGCTCCCTCTGCCAGTTAACTAGACCTAGGCAGATGTTTATGGGCAGTGAGCTCTCTTCGGTTCACCACAGGCCCTGGGCTGTTTGTCCTTCTAGCTACTTCACTCCACGGACTCTGTTCAATAACACTTCTTACTCTCAATCTGTAAAATTTCTTCACATCCTTTATTAAGTCGTATACATACAGGTTGTCAGCATTGGCACGATTTTGGCACAGTAACACATGCTACACTGCTACCCAGCCGGATAGGCTTGCATCTGCTGTTAGCACCCGCCATTGCGGTTTCTGCCCCTGTTGAGGTTGGATGTTTGTAACCACCATAGCAGTGAAGTTCTTGTCTTTCTGTGAATGCGGATCATCTGAAGGTGAGACTACTTCTTCCAGGATGATAGGATGTTCCACTGTAATTCCCTTAGGTGAAACTGGGCGAGAGGCACTGCTTCCAGTGTCGAAACCATGACCCCGAGGACCTTCATACAGAACCTGGCTGTATGTGTGCGCTTCTTTAACAGGATCCTGATTAGTGATTGTAGATGAAGGATTTTCTCTTGAGGTAGAGATATCCTCTGTCAGAGTGTTGAACTGCATCCCGAGAAATAGTGTAGACTGACTGGGTAACATTGAGGACTTGCTCTTGTTGATACACCATCCTAGATCCTGAAGTATTGACACTGTGATTTGAAGTGCCTGCTGTGTCTCCTTGGCCGATGGGGCCTTGATTAGGAGATCGTCTAGGTATGGTGTTATGGAGATACCCCTTTTGCGGATGACTTCTATCGCTGTCGCCATGACTTTTGTGAAGACCCGAGGGCCTGAGGTTAGTCCAAACGGTAGTGCCGTGAACTGGAAGTGCAGGTTTTGGTAAGCAAAGTGTAAAAACCTCTGATGGGGAGGAAAAATGGGAACATGGAGGTATTCTTCCTGAGACATTGCCGCTATGAGAGAGCGAAGTGATTCCATCTTGGGGACGGAAACATTTGTTCAGTTCCTTTAAGTCTAGTACTGGACAAAAGCATCCGTCCTTCTTGGGTACTATAAACAGATTTGAATAGTAGCCCTTGAATCTCCGGGAGGGACCGGAACAACCACCTCGGTTTGTTGGAGATTGGAGATTACCTCTTGAAAAGCCTGGCGCTTTGTTCTAGAGACATGAAGAAACGTTGAGAGGGGAGGATCGAAAATTCCAGATGGTAACCCAGTCACAATTTCGTGCACCCATGAATCGTTGGTTAGGGATAACCAAGACTTTGCGAAGTCTCCCCCCTATGGCCACTTTGCCTGATGGACAACGTCATGCTGAAGAGGTTTTGTCGGCGGCCTTGGTAAAGGGTTTTTGGCCCCCCCCCCCCCCAATCGGCCTCTGCCCGAAGTGGAGTGTCGAGGAGGAGAGGTCCTGGATGTCTTGTTTTGTGGGCCTCGAAAAAAACTTTCCTCTGCGAAAGGAGGAACGCGCAGGAGGTTGTGGTAGTAGGGTGCTCTTACCCCCTTGTATCTTGAATAATAATCTTATCCAGGTCTGGGCCAAAGAGTAGATTACCCTTAAATGGGATGGATGTCAGAGACTTTTTGGATGACATATCTGCAGACCATAATTTTAGCTATAGTGATCTTCGGGCAGCCACTGTCAGGGCGGACGTCCTGCCGATTACTTGGACGGTGTCTAGAGACGCCTCACAGATGTAGTCATTTGCTTCCTTAATTTGTAGGGCCAATGTAGACAATTTGTGACGGAGGCCACTGCCTGGATGGCTTCGAGTAATGTGTCTGACCATGATTGGACAGCTCTACTAACCCATGCTGTGGCCAGAGCTGGGCGGAGAGAGGTGCCCGAGGCTGAGAACGTGGAATGTAGTAGACCTTCCATCTTTTTGTCCGTTGTGTCCTTGAATGAGGAGGCATCAGGAACTGGTAAAGCTGTGCTTTTTGAAAGTCGTGATACTGGTGCATCTACTGAGGGAGGTGTGGTCCATTTTAACTCTGAGTTAAAAGGATAGCTCTTTAGAAACCTCCTGTTAGTCTGGAAACATCTATCTGGTCTATCCCACTCCTGTTGTATAATCTGCTCCAGTTGAGCATGTGGTGGAAAGACTGGGGACGTTCTCTTATTTCTCTTGAAGAGAGATTTAGAAGGTCCTGTCGTGTTTTCTGGTTCTTGAATGTGAAGAGTATAGAACACTGCTCGAATGAGTGAATCTATGGCCTCTGCTGAATGTGAGGTAGGCTCATCATCCTCCTGGTCACTCTGTGAGAGTTCTCCGTCCGACAGGGTTGGATCTGGGGGAGGGGGTGATTGAATTTGATCGTCGTCATCATCACTCATTTTCTGAAGAGGAAATTGGGGCCCTCCGTTTTTGGGACATTGCTCTAGGTGCTTTCTAGTCGAGCTAGCAATTTATCCAAGGACTGTGCCAGTTTGGGAATACCGGTTGGCAATTGGGATGCCCAATGGGGGACCTCCTGGCTGTCCTGAGTGTTATTGGGTATGGGATCTATAGGAGATGTCCCAGAAGTCCCCTGAGGTACCCGAGTCCCGTGGTGATGAGCAGTTCCCTGGGGAATTTGAACCACTGTCTGATAATTTACATAAAGAGCATCCTTTTGACCCGCAGATAACTTTTTGCGACATTTAGCACAGGCTAGGTATTTCACCGAAGTTGCCTCCCTAGAAAAAAGGGTGTCACTGGCCCCTTCAGACATGGTATGGCAATACCCGAATTCCAATGGCTTGGTGCCTCTTTGCAGGAGAAACTGCTGCACGTACTGCCTGCTGGAGGGTACAGTAACAGGGATAGAAGAGTGCTCTCAGCGTGGAGCAGGAGAATGCTACCCCACTGTGCTGCGTCCGTATCTGGGAGTCGCTTCCTATTAGCGGTGCTGTGTAATGGTGCCAACTCCGGGCTCTGGTGCGGCAGGAAGTGAGCGCATGCTGAACCTCCTGTTGCGCGACTAGGTGGTGAGCGTGAATTTTAAATAAGGAAGCGGTGAATGCGCACCTAATGGGAGACGCGTGCCGGCAGTCTCCCTGCTGCAACAAGTGACTCCCCTGGACGTTGCCCCCCCTGTTAATGCCGAAGGCAGCCAAGTCCAGCGGCCATGTGTGGCTCCCTCCCGGTAACCCCATGGTACTCCCCTCTCCCTGCACGACTCAAGGGCAGGGTGTCAGGGAGAATGAGTCATGAGGAGCCAGTAGCGGAGAAGTAGCCTTTGGCGCGGAGGGGGGGATTGGGAGCTGGGAGAAGAGCACTGCTGATGTACTTACATGTCGAATCCAGCTCATTCTCCGTCATCTGGCCAGTCATGCTTCCTCCACCTGTGGGAGTGGTAGGTGGTAAGTCCCACTCTTATGAACCCCGGAGACAAATCCCTCGAAGGGAGAAGAACTGCAGAGACCCACAGCTCAGTGCAGGGGTTCTGGGTCTCTCCAATCCATCTTGAGATGTGTGTGAAGAATATAAGTCCTACCTCCTGAGGACACAACAAAAAACTGAAGGGAGCTCTACCTGCTGGGGGGTATAGCTGGCGGGGGAGGAGCTACTACTTCTATTCTTGTTGTGTCCAGCCTCCTAGTGGTACCAGCTAAACCCCACTGTTCCTGTGTCCCCCAAGCTGGCACTGGAGAAAATAGAGGTGAAACAAATGTATTGCCTGATGTGCAATCACCTAATCATAGCCTACAATTATTACAAACCCGCTATAGTTAGGGGCTTAACCACTTCTGAATGAAAGCTGGTAGTGAACCGGGATTGCCTCTTATCTACCAATCTGATATACACAATGGGTTCTATACTCGTCATTATTAAAGTCATCTGTAAGTTTATTTAAATTCAGCTAAATAAAAGACTATTTTGTGCTTACATCAACATATTTAAGTTGTGGGAAATGTAGAATATAAACTCACTGAACACTGAAAAAACGTAGCCAGTGTTGGTAGGTTAAGCGATGGAAGTTTGTTCAATATGCTAACTGGTGCTAAAACACAAAGTTAACAAAAAAGGGGCATGGTGGTGCAGTATTTACAGAAGTACATTTTGAGTTAAAGTTCCTGCATCTATCTTTCTGGTTTATTTGTTGTATGTAAAACAACATATTATAAGGTTATATAGTCGGCTTTCCATTGAGCCTTGTATGATAATGCTATCAGTGCAGCTTATTGGCATTGAGGGTGTGGGCAGAACCAGAAGAACCGGTAATAACAGAAAATCTTAGGCACTCCCCAAAGTCTGCTTCCAGTCTGTAATAAATCTATGACTGAAAACTGCCATACAAAAGTATATACTAAACTATAAGCCAGCGATCTCCCAATTTGCTTTAGGGCAAGGCCAGACGGGGAGATTCGGGGGAGATCTGTCGCCTGGCGACTTCTCGCTGCGACGAATCTCCCCGAATAGCTAGTCAGCGCTGCGCACTCGCTAGGCGGAAAATCGCCTGCGCTTGTTCACACGCAGCAGCAAGGTTTTAAAAGTAGCTCAAAATTGCCTGGCGAGGCAATTTTGAGTGACTTTTCAAATCGCGCCGCTGCATGTGAACAAGCGCAGGTGATTTTACGCCTAGCGGGCGCGCAGCGCTGACTAGCTATTCGGGGGAGATTCATTGCAGTGAGAAGTCGTCAGGCGACAGATCCCCCCCGAATCTCCCCGTCTGGCCTTAGCCTTAAGATGGGTGCTTAGCCTGTTTTTTTGTAAAGCAGCTCTGCACCCACCTAACTGATTAATACAATGACCCTAAGAGCCTTTCCAAAATCAGCTGCCTTAATAGAACACTTTTTACAGAAGCAGACATGACTGTGTCCTTCTGCAAATTCACCACATTATTTGCAGAAGTGCATAGTCCTATCAGCTTTGGTTGAAAGCATTCTAATACAACAGGCAAGGTCTGTAAGATCAATTAAGTTGCACAGAATAGCACTTACAGTAACCAGTAATATAAAGCATTTTTACTTAACCATCTTTCCAACCTCTGCACATAATCCTCTTTTTTACCTTTGGTGATATTCTCTCCTTGATTAAGTTGTGCAAAAAGCTGGGAGCGGTTCACATTGTCGTCAGCTGGAGCTGGAGCAGAAGAAGGAGGAGGAGGTGGTGGAGGACCACCAGGTGGAGGAGGTGGAGGGCCTGCCTTGGGTGCTAGTGGAGCAGCTGGAGCAGGAGCGGCACCTGAAGCCTTGGGACCCTAAGAATGTACAGGATGATGGTAATTTTCCAAAAATATAGACACCAGCTAAGCTAAAAAGCGAGAGTCTTACGCACCGTCTTATTCCAAGTTAGACCAGTTGTGTGATGTTCTTTAATATAAGTCTGCATGTCAGTCCAAATATTTAAATATGCCCGGACCCAGTCAGCATGTTTTTTATCCCTACAAATAAAAATAAATGTTATGTCCATACCTAATAGTAGCCAAATGCTTTTGCACAGAACATTCCATGTATAACAATAAAATCCAAGCAACTGATCACCAACACACATATTTATTTACTTTGCACCTGTACCAGAACCTTTCACTCTTTTTAGTATAATAAACCCATTTCTGGTTCAAAATTCTTTGGACCCCCTTAGCTCAGGGCAGGGTTTAATCTCTAATATTACCCTAATTAGCATTCAGGCTGGGGTCTTCATTAGACTGCAGTGGGTAAAGTCAGGGTCTGATATTCCTAATCCAGCATGTTTCTAGAATACCTGTATATTTATGGTGTGGTAGGACATCTAAAGTATGGAATCCTCAATCCTTTTTATAGGACATCATAAAGTTTGTATGGCAGCACATGAAATGAACACAGTATCAAATTAAGTGTTTGACAGAGAGCACTGTTACAACAAAGAATAAAAACTTATAATAAACCAATAAACATTGCACAACGACACAGAAAGGTGAGGAAAGACAGGAAATCTTCGGGAGAAGAGGAGTGTACGTCCCCATTCTAAACTGCACTCAATCAACCCTCATTACAGTTGCCCAAATTCAAACCTGAACCCATGTCCAGAAAAAAAAAAATTAGCATTAACTTCTACTTTTGATTCTAATTGCTCTTCAAGCTGCCCCATTCAATAAATAATAAAGGTCACCAATATATTATTGTGTAACCAGTGACTTATAATATTGATCCTTTGTTATAAATAATGATGAATCATTAATGTGAAAACTAAACACTTGTAAACATCATTTGTAGGAAAGGCAGGTTGTCAGGCTGTCTTTTTTAACATGAGATGGATTGTTGTTTCCAAATACCCCAGATTACATCTGCCTTACTACTGCACACAGAAATCTATAAAGGTTCCTCTAATCACCAAATGATTTCTCATCTCGCCAAAGCATCTCTCAAGTTGTAAACTGGTGATCCCCCAGTCAGGGTAAAATAACACTATCCTACATAAATCATGAGGGAAGAATCAAAGGAAGCTCAGAGTTCAAAACAGCAGCAACAAGCAAAACATATTGGTTGCATTACATGGGCTTGCAAACACTGACAACATTTGGCTAGAGGTGCCCTATAACTCATGTTATTCTGGGTAACCAAACGATTCAAGTGATATCAAAAAACAGTCTCTCTGTTGGAAATCTTTATACTTGCATAGTGATATTTACAGATGTCTATGAAAGAGAACTACAAATGGAGTTAAGTTAAAGACATTCCTCTACAGTGAAATTCCACCACTCTCCATTCATTTCTATGGGATTTTTAAAAGAGCATTTATCAATGGCTGCATCCTTTGATAAATAAACCTTTGAAAATCCCATATTAATTAATGGAAAGTGGTGGAATTTCACTCTAGACGAATGTGGCGATCTCGGACGTCACTCTTTATGAAATATACCCCATGGTGTTTTCATGAGAATGTTATTTTCTGCCTGTTCAAAGAATAATCCCAACCATACTCCAAGCTAAACAAAGACTGTTTAATCCTGCATTACCACAAGAATCTACCATTCTGTATTTGTGTCCCTGCACAGAGTTTAGTCACCTCTTGCTACTGGAAAATTGGAGGCACTTTGGGGTGAGTAGCTATATTTTGATCACTGCCCCAAGTATACATTGTGTTACTCTGCCATTGACATCTGCAAGCAGCAGTGTATAAAATGTGCCTTACAGATAAGGATAACTGATACGGCCTCGTCTTGCAGGACCTTATCTCTTATATGAAATAGTCATGATCCTCCATGCAAGCACAAAACAGCATTTTCAGCTCTATAGCAAATCTCCCCCAAAAACTAAATTTTTACTTATTAAACATTGTTTTTAGGCAAAAAGTAAACACTTTGCTCCAACATATTGTGTATTATCTTGTGGTAATTGATGAATATTGACAGGCATTGCTGCAAAGACTACATATATCAAAGCTTGTGTGACTATATTGATATATGGAGCTTTTGCAGCAGTGTCAGTTTCAAAGAATCTTAGCAGAAAGCTTAATCTGCTGTTCATTTTGACAAGCACCACCAATTAGAGTCCTGCGCGGGTCCTTTTTTTTGGGACCTGTACCTGACCAGTACCCACATTCTTACCTGCTTGGACCCGTGACCCGACCCGACCCGTACCCGCAACCCGGACCCGCTGACCATCAAGAATCAGGAAGTGCTGTCATTGTAAACTGGAAGTGACATCATAGGAAGTAGCCGTGATTATAAAAAAAAAGGAGTAAAACAGGAAGTGCTGTCATTGTAAACCGGAAGTGACATCATCGGAAGTAGCCGCGATCAGAAAACTGAGTAAAAGTCGCTATGGTGAGGATCCGCGATCCGACCCTCAACCCGCCAACCTGCAGAACCACCGGCCCGCTTCTATACCCGCACCCAGAAATTATACGTGCAACCCGCAGGGTACCGCGGGATTTTGCGGGTAACCCGTGGGTACCGCTGCAGGACTCTACCACCAATTGGCAGAGTGGAAAAAAAAAAAAAATCTTAAATGAGTTTATACAGCAGATCGATTTAATTTGGACTTAAAGGGATCCTGTCATGGGAAAAAAATTTTTTTTTCAAAACGCATCAGTTAATAGTGCTGTTCCAGAAGAATTCTGCATTGAAATCCATTTCTCAAAAGAGCAAACAGATTTTTTGTATTTCATTTTGAAATCTGACATGGGGTAGACATATTGTCAATTTCCCAGCTGCCCCAAGTCATGTGATTTGTGCTCTGATAAACTTCAGTCACTCTTTACTGCAAGTTGGAGTGATATCACCCCCTCCCTTTCCCCCACCCAGCAGCCTAACAACAGAACAATGGGAAGGTAACCAGATAACAGCTCCCTAACACAAGATAACAGCTGCCTGGTAGATCTAAGGACAGAACTCAATAGTAAAACCCATGTCCCACTGCGTACTATCCAGTTACATTGAGAAGGAAAAACAACAGCCTGCCAGAAAGCAGTCAAATGACTGGGGCAGCTGGGAAATTGTCAAAATGTCTATGCCCCATGTCAGATTTCAAAAATGCATAGTCAGGTTTCTTATAAAAACGGTAAACATTTTTCAATTAAAGTATATTGGAGATAGATTTATTTTTCATTAAAGAAAGTAAAAATTGGATTTTATTTCTTTGCCTTTCCTTGCCCTTTAATTAATACAAAACAGCTTGCTGTAAAGGTCAACTTACACATCTTTATATTCTTTCAGTACTCTGTTAGTGTAAAACATGGCTGCATCCATCATTTCTTTTACAAAGGGGCCTGGTTTAGGTGCCTGACAGGAGAAAAAGAAGGCATCAGTAATTCACCTTCTTCACAATTCGTTTAATGCCCCAAAGTCAGAGGCACTATAGCCCTTTTTTTGTTTACATTATTCCATTATAACCTGGTCAACAAATATGCTGCATTCAGAACATGACAAAAATGTAATTCAATTATCCCAACAAGCAATCCACCAACCTGAACCAAGAAGTCAGAAAACAAAAACTTGGAAACACTTGTAACACTATTATGGTCTAAGAGTAGTAAGTTAAAGGGAACCTGTCACCTAAATATAAAAAGCTGTAAAGAAGTATTTTTATAATTAAACATGAAGCCCAAATTATTTTTTTTTATTAAGCCATTCATACCGGTTTTAAACTTTTTTTTTTTTTTTTTTAATTCTCAGCTGTCAATCATATCTTGTCCCTTCTCTATGCCTTAAGGTGACAACAGACGTTACAATTACGATCGTTCCTGGAAAGATTGTTTGTTTTAATACACATTAGTAGAGCTGAATCGTCAGATAAAGAGGTAGAACGATTTCTACCTGTATCAGACGATTCATCACCAACAATGGCCGATGTTTGGGTGCCTTCAAAGTCACACAATCAAAATTTCCGTCCAGCCCGATTGATGAGCCAACCAATATAAAAAAAAGTCTTCTGCCAATATCAGTCAGTTCGTCTCATATCATGCACGCACCGAATATCGTCCGAAAATTTGTTTTGTGCTATATCATTGGTGCATCTATGGACACCTTTACGCATAGAAGTGGAGCAGGCAATTACTTTCATTTGCCATTCTGCATTTCCTAGATGTCACTGCTCTCCTCACATACCTCCTCCCTTGCCACCATCTAATTGTGTAGATTTTGGCATGATGCAAAGTTTGCCTGTCTGCTTGCTGTGATTGTGAATTTCAAGACAGAAAAAAACAAGACCTAAATAATTGTGTAGTATAAGCGAAGTTTAGTTTGCTTGCCTAACATTATAAAATAGGATTAGGAATTATTTCTTAGGGTGACGGGTCCCCTTTAAGACTAAACTCAAGTCAGAAAAATACTGCATTAGACATTACAATTAGCCCAAAGACCACCTAACTTAAAAGATATTGATAAGCAGGGGAATAAGAGAAATAGCATGCAGGGCAAGATCATATAAAAAAGGCAAGCACTTTATAAAATTATAACTTACCACAGCAACCCAACTTAGGGCAGGGACACTTTCACTTAATGAAGACAAATGATTGAATGATTTACTCCCTCGATTCTTCTCTCGAAAATCCTGCACAGCTTGAATTTTTCCAGAGAGAGGGGAAAATATAGCAGAGAGATCTTTCTATGTAAGAGATGAGGATGAAGACACAAAATTACCAGACTTTCACTCAAAATACAGTAAAATCCCGATTTACATCCCCGGATTTCAAGGTTTCCCGTAATTGGCAATGTTTTTTTGCAGTCCCATACAGTTAAGCTGCATCTGTTTCCCCCATAATTTTATGTTTTTTTACTGGAATTTAACCAGTTTTGGCACCATCCCTTGGAAAATGTAAAATCGCTGTTCTACTGTAGATATGAGTAGTGAATGAGTAGTGGAGTTCAAATTAAAATACAATTTTAATATAATGTAGGGCAGTATTCTGAGCCCTACATCTGAGCCCTATATCTGAGCTTCTAACAATATTTGACACCGTTCTGAAACCCTCGAGAATGGGACTTTAAAGATTAAGTTACAACAATCACAGTGACAAAATGATAGACCCCACAATCAGTAAATGTCTTTATAGTTTCCAGGTTTTTACTGAGCATAGAGACCAGATTGTATATTAAAAATCTGGAAGGCGATAGGCAATATAAATGCCTGCGACATTCCAAAAACATGCAAGAAAGTTCATTGATTTCTCATGAAAGCGACTGTAGTGTGTATGAATATGATGGGGGACCTTCAAATTTGAGCTCCACTGCTAAAGGAACCCATGTGAATTATGTATTATCTTTGTAAAAGGGCTGTGGAATGTGTAAGGGCTCAACAAAAATGGATAATCATAGTAATTGAAGAAAAATCCAATTGCAAAAGTGTCAAACTCTGCTTAATTATACAGCATTCTTTACTAGCATTAGACATTTATGCAACCAATTTATAACTGTATATGTTATGTTTATGAAAGTCACTCACCTCTGCTGGCTGTTGATACTGAGAGGCCATCACCAAAATGTTTCTCTGCAATTGTATGCCTGATATAAAGATATCAGCCTGTAAGCCAAGGGATAGAGAAATTTTTTTTTTTTTAACCAACCAATACACTCTTATAGTCATGTGGAAAATCAGCGACAAATTAAAAAAATCCAGCCATCAGGGTTAAAATTAAGTGCTACTACCACTTGAAAATTCTTACAAAAAGGGTCTGTCACATCCCTGACTCAATCAGCAGTACCATGGAAATTTTTGATTTTTCATTTATAATGTCCATATATATCCATTCATATTAACTCCCAACAAAGTAAAAAAATTACTTGTACAAAAGATGAAGAGGCCATTGTTTTTCCATCCTTCACAATCATCCCCTCCAGCACTAACCATGAAATCCCAAAGAATCACTGTATAAAGCCATGTAATACAGAATTCAACACTAAATGTTCCAAATGAATACGTTTGGCACTTTAACAGTGACCTCAGTCTTCTACAAAAGTTTTGAGTATCAAAGGGATTTATTCTACTACACATCCACCCAAGAAGTCCTTTCATATGCAGAAACCAAAATTTCAGTCAAACAAGACATGTCAACTTGCTTTCCAGCTCACTGTAATAATCGTTGCAACTGGAAAATGAATTCCATATCTGTAACATTTTGTCCCCACTAACCTGCTTCTCAACATCCCCACCAATCTCTTTGCTCTTCTTCATGAATTCTGCCACTGGTCCATTAATGAGATTATCATATGCCTGAACATACACAGCTGTATCTGTAAGGATAAATGCAAATAAGTTACAATACATTTTTAAAAAGATTTACTCAAAACATCACAGAGAATAGTTGGAAACATACAACTGATCTAGAACATTTAACAAACCTGCACAAGATGCATCCCCACCAGAACCTGCAGCAAGAATCTCCAATTTTGCAACAGCCTTCTCCAGGCGATCAACTAGGCCGTGAATATCTGCCATGACTGGAAGAAGACAAAAAAAAAAATTCATATGGTTAGATTATGAAGTGAGTAAAACTATGGTATCATCTGAAATCATAAGGGACAATAATGCAAAAAGTAAACAGTGGTACAGACTATGACAAGTTTCAGCATCAACACTGGGTAAGGAAAACTTATTTTAAACCCTGAGGGCAAATTTACATTTGCAAGTCCTTTTCAGCACTATAAAAACCAGTCAAGTGAACGGAAATGAAAGCAACATATGCAAATTAATTTTCCCAACTACCTACTTGCTGGAAAACTAAACATTTATCATCATATTTTACATCAATATGACAAGCACTCATTATTATATATAACTTTCAATAAGACAATGGGCATCTTGTCATTACATTTGTAAACATTAAAATGGCTTTTCAGACGAACAATTAGCCATTCAATTCAACCCAAACAGTTTAGCAATTGTTTAATTCTGTAGCCCAAAACTTTAGTTCACACAAGGTATTTAAAGGACAACTACAAGCTAACTGAATTCCTTTTGCACAGTGCTGCTGTTCCATATGTTGCCAAACACAAGTTAGTTAATTAATTAATTAATTAATTAATTAATTAAAGGTTCCCCCCACGCAATATTTCTATCTTCTGGCTTACTCTTGATCTTCAGGGGCAAAACTCTCATTTAGTACCTTGCACTAGCCTGCATGTTTTATGCTAGTTCCAGATATTAAAAGGGGAAATTACATTTTATAGCATCATGTGGAAAATCAGCCAAAAATAAAGAATATTAGCACATTTTCTTACAAGAGTTTGCCCTTTAATCCCTTACTACTTAAAGGATAAGTAAACCTTAAAAATAAGTGAATGTTAAATTGATGAGGGTACTGTTGTAAGCATTTTTGCAATATAGATTCATTATTTTATTTTTAATACCAAGATATTAATGGATACTTGTACTGTTAACATGAATGAATTGTTACAACAGTGTCACCTGCTGGTCAATTTCCCACCAGTCTGACTACCAAGTAGTCAAGGAAGTGGTCAGGAGAAAGAAAGCTGCTCTGATGTTCTCTTTAGGAAAGATTTGAGAAAGGTTTGTAATTTGTATTCCAAAACAGAAGAACATCAGAGCAGCCGCTTTCTTTCTCCTGACAACTTCCTTCACTACTTGGTACTCAGACAGGGGGGTAAATGGCCAGCAGGTGGCGCTGTGCTAACAAAATGCAGTACATGTATCCTTTAATATCTTGCAATTAAAAATAAATCATGAATGTACCCTCGTTCATTTTACATTCTCTTATTTTTAAGGTTAATTTATCCTTTAAAGGGGAATTCAACCCCCTTGGCACAAAGACCCCCCACCCCCCTGAGTAGGCGTCTTCTGGCGCATGTGCGGTAGGAGGCACTTGCCGGTGCAGATCTACTGCACATGTGCCAAAAGTCACAAAGTTTTTTCGATTTCTTTTTCCAGAAACTTTGTCACTTTCAGCGTACGCGCAGTAGATCAGCACCGGCAAATGCCTCCTACTATGCATGTGCCACAAGATGGATCCGATGGATCCAGGAAGAAGTGGAAGATGGCACCTGTGAACTCCTCTGGAGAGATTCTAGAAGAAGAGGTAAAAAGTTAGGGGCATTGGCCCAGGGGGAAGGTAGGCTGGGGGGAGGAGGGAGGGGGGGCCAACTCAGGGGAGGGTTTTACACCAAGAGGGTTGAATTCTCCTTTACGTGGTGATACTGAGGGGTCAAATGTATTCCAGAATAAGGTAGGAACAAACATCTTATAAAAAAAAATAAGACCAATATAAGTTCAAAAGTTATCTATACTATTTAAAGGTATAGATTTTCCCTTTTCTAATTCAAGGGACAGCCCATATAAAAAAACGGATGCAGTAGGTCACAACCTTTAGCTTGAAAGGCACTGTTTTTACATGTTCAGGGCTACTGAATTAACAACTTCAACATGTCGGAGCAGAAACCTGCACATTCCATTCATACAGAAATCATCAACAAAGACCACACAATAATCTGTAATAAGCATCAGTACTCTACAAGAATGTGCCTTCCCTCATTCCCAAATTATTTGATCCAAAATCCATATGTTTAACTTTCCAGTGGTTTTCAGAATATAGTATACAGTAGTTATGTTATCAGTATAGGCAGAATCAACATCTTGATTCAGGCACAGGGCTCTTTCACCAAGGTGCAGTAAAGCTTACAGCAAGCGGATAGCTTACAATCAAGACATTATTATCATTAATACCACTTGGACTACTGAAAACACCAAGAAACAACCTTGGCTCAAAAAAGTAATTAACCTTCAGTGGGTGGTAAAGATGTAAAAAATTACTTTTTTCCCAACAGATCAGTTAACAAACACCTATTTTTTAAACACCTACTTCAAAGGTATCACACATGGATGGATCCTAAAAACAATTTACTGAAACCGACAATGCATTTTTTATTATCAAATATACATTGTAGGTAGCAGTAATTAAAATTTCAACAGAGATAATAACAAACAGTGTTAGTACAGTTTGATTTAGCAAGGCAGCAACTTCTAAGGGCAGAGACACAGGAGCAAATTGGGGGAGATTAGTTGCCCGGCGACTCTTCTTCGGGGCGACTAATCTCACCAAACTGCCTTCCCCTGCTTTCCACTTGGCTATTATGTATATCACCGGTGGGATGGTACTTGGAGCGCTTTGTTTTCCAAGTCGCCAAAAGTTTCCTCGTGAGGCAACTTCGGAAAATGAAGCATTCCTAGAGCCATCCTGCAGACAATTTCCATTCTAGCCACGAGGCAGGGGAAGGCATATGGGGGAGATTATTTGGCCAGAAGAAGAGGCGATTTATAGTGGGGCGACAATCTCCCCGAATCTGCTCATGTGTCTCTGTGTACCGTTGAAAATGAGAAAACATTCCCCAGTAGTCAATATAAAGTGATGTATACGTCGGCACTATATTAGTAAAAGATAATAAGGCCCACAGATTTGAAAAATATATTCAGCCACAGAGCATACCCCTAAACAAATGAATAAAATAATGATGTTCTTAAATGCACTATGCCCTGCAGTCGCACATGAGCGCAAACTACTACCACACTGCTCAGAACAGGCCTCCTATAAGGTGATGACTGTAAAGAATTAACGTTGTTAGAGGATTTAGATATGCGTTTGTATATATGTATGTATGTATGTATGTATATATATACAGTAGAACCCCCATTTTACATCCCCTGATTTTAAGTTTTCCCTCATT
>CM044433.1:88206524-88269399 GCA_024363595.1 Xenopus borealis
GATATTATTTGTGGCATTGCACCCAGGCAAATGTGATGAACTTTTTCGTGAGTGCCGGTTTCTTCTATACATATGTATATATATATATATATATATATAATTAGCCATGTATATCCTGTCAATTATAGTCTTATAACTGGTGCTTAGTGATGTCATCAGTTATAATTGCAGCTTAGTGATGTCATTAGTGTCACATGACTCATTGAAACTTGTGCATAAAAATAAATTTAGTACGCTCTGTTGCAAAATATGACATAGTAAAAGTCACCTCAGATTTCCATGTTCTGTATAAAAATACTTGGCCTTTGGCTTTTATAATGTCACGGAACTCCTCGGTAACTTATGAGATCCTTATGTTTTACAAGAGGGGGTAATTTATTCAGTTATGTTATAATAAATGTCAACATTCTGTTATCAGTTCATCCATTCTGCTATCTGAACCCCTATACGAAGACCAATGAGACCCATTTGCAAGTTGCAGCTTCACACAAGTACGTAAGTCGGACATACAGTGTGCACTTAAGGTGCTCTGAGGCAGAATATAAAAATGTCATATGCCCAAAGAGTGCAACAAAATATTTATGCTGATGGAGGGGGGGGCTGCCTGTAACTTCTAGTAAAGCTGGTAGTGCAACTGAGCCACATTTCCCAGCCATCTCAGTAGGTCATAGATCCTCAAAAGCGATTCACTGTAAAAAGACTTGACTACTACACATTTTGGAGTTAGCCCAAAAGGATTCCTTTAGATGCAGAGAGATACTCATACAGTAAAACTACATAAGTAACGTGAAATCGCATAACAGATTTATAAATTCTCAAGTCAGCACTTACCACCGCAACACCCCGCTGTCTACTGCATAAGGTACCGGTTTAAACCTGCCCCGCCCTACTCACCTCCACCGATTCACAGGCTCTCGCACTGCCCCACTTCCGGCAACCACTTCCCCGTGTGCCGCCTTCCAAGCTACTTCCGTATGATAAGAACAAGGAGTGGCTTTTTGGATTTGTGGGAGGAACCCTATGTCCGATTCGCTGTAGATGAAATATAATCGTTTCCTTGTGTCCACGTTTAGTCCTGGCAATGTTGTACAACTGATATAACTGGGAAGCGATAAAAGCATATACGATATATATATATCTGTTTGACAAAAACTACTATTGTTTTTCAATTTCCGCACTAAAATGACTTTAGAATTGTCCGTAGTTCTCATGCAACGCATTTATTGTTCCGGTCATGTGGTACCGAATGAGCTACGAGCGTGCGTGTACGTGTGTATCTGTTTCTTCAATCTGTTACCAAAGATGGTCACAGAGCGAGAGCATGTCGTGGGGCGGGGCTGGGAATAAGCGATGAGTGACAGCGAATGCCGAACAGGGCGGAAGGCGGCACTAAGTAAAAAGAAATAGTGCGGTTATGCACAGAACTCCAAGCCTTAAGGGCATTGTTTTCGTACCAAAAAAGTAATAATTATTGCATGCAACGAGAAAGGCGAATTAAACCTATTTTTGTGGCAGCTTCTTTAGTATCTTTTATGTAATAAGGGAAATATTTCTATTTTTTTTTTATTGGCATATGAAGTTATTCACTTTTACGTTTCTTTAGTGTAACATACCTTCCAACATTTTGGAAATAAAGAGGGACAAAAAAATTTGTCACGTAGCATGGTGAACTTTTTAGGCCACCCCGCTTTTGCGACCACACCCCCTAATTGCTATGTTCATTTTACAAAATTTGGCAGGTTATGAAAGTTTGAAATTATTTCTCCTTATTTAAACTGTTACAATTACTTATTTTCTTATCTCAGAATTGTTACAAAGTGTCTTATTTGCACCTCTTGGCTGTTCTGGGCTCTCTGCCAAATGCCAATTAAGTTAGAAACTTTATTTCTTTTTCTGGTTGTTCAGTGTGGAGAAAAATTGGACTTTCCAGTACAAATGAGGGACTACAGGTTGAGCTGTCAAAAGAGGGGCTGTCCCTCTGAAAAAGGGACAGTTGGAAGGTATGTAAAATAGGGTTGTCTGTAGAAGTTATGCTTGATGTCAATGGAACTTAGGGTTGCCACCTTTTCTTGAGAAAAATACCTCCCTTCCTATATATTTATCTTTTTCCCTATTAATTACTTTGGGATCAGCCATCTTTTTATACTGGCCAGGTGGCAACCCTAATGGTACTATAAGATTGTATGTTAAAGAATGGCTAATTCTAAGCAACTTTTCAGTTGGCCTTAATTTTGGGAGTTTTTAAATGCTTTGCCTTCTTTTGCTAACTTGTTCCAGATTTCAAATGGGGGGGTCACTGGCCCCAGCCCCCATCTAAAAACAAATGCTCTGTATGTCTACAAATGTATTGTAACGGGCACTTTTTATTACTCATCTTTCTATTCAGACTCTCTCCTATTCATATTCCAGTCTCTTATTCAGGGGCGTGCCGAGTAACAAGAGCACACCAGTCCCCCCCCAAGCCAGAAATTTTTTCAAAGGGTACAAAGACACTACTGCTCGCCCCCTGCCAGGGGGGGCCCTAAGGGGCATGGGCCCTGGTTCAATTGCTCCCCCCTGTAGTTCCTCTACTGTGTGAAGGTAGGGTTGACACCTTTCCCCTCTGGGCGGGGGTGGCCCAATGATGTCATGGTGGTGGAGAGGTGATATTGCACTGGTGGGTGAATCTATGACATGGCGATTGGCCGATCAATTTTAGGGAATCCTAATTAGGAAAACAGATCAGGCAGTTTTGACCCAGTCAGCCTTCCCGAAAACCGGGCTGTCCGGTCAAAACTGGACAAGTGGCAACTCTAGATCAGCGCCTCAATTTAAAGAAGAAGAAAGCGACGGGGAGGGGGATTAGAATACTATATGAAACAGACCCTGAGGTCCGGGCCACCCACTTCCCCGGCCTCCCTTCACAAATACATCCTCTATAGTTACGCCAGAGCTCTTAGTCAAATCAATGCATATCAACATTTATAAGTAGTACATTGATTTTTGTATTGATGGTCTTGTGCAACCCTCAAGAATGAAACTAATTTGGTACTTGGCTTCCTACATTTTAATGGAGATTAGGATACAGACTGTATGATTACCATGAAGATTTACTTGCATGGGTTGCCATGGAGACACACATTAAGAGGAATTGTATAATTAGGTAAACTATACCTCCCCAGTACCAGTTCTTCTGTAGGTTATCCTGTAGGGTCACACCCCGATTGACATGATCAAACACCCTTTTAGTGCCTAGCCTGAAACATGTAGTAGAGCATTTACTTCCCCAATAAAACAGTTTGCAGTCAAAGTTTACTGCCTTGGATTTGTAATGCAATTTATCATACTTCAATTATGGAGGAATTGACAGGTATCGATGTGGAGTCTGTATACAAAGAAATGACATCATGAAGGGAAGTGATGTCTCATTGAGTGACTGCATAGCCAGGACCAAGCGAATCAGAGATGGGACATCAGAATTCACTGTTTGATGGGCTTATCGTAGGATATACATTTCACATACCTTGTGAGCGTTTAAAGCCGAAGAATACCTTTAATAGGGAAGAAAGAAAAAATATAGGAAGGATGGTATTTTTTTCCAGAAAAGGTGAAAATCCTAGTTATAAATGGACCTATATTCTAAGTAAATTTGCAGTTGATAATTATTTTGTATAAGTATGAATGATTAGCTTTCCAGAATGTTTCTAGTCAACCATTTTCTGAAAAAAAAAGGCTCACCTTCCTTGATCTTTCCTAACCAGCAGACTTAAATTGGCAATCTGGATTCTGACAAATGATAGAGGAGTTGCTGTAAAATGGTGGACTACTGCATATACTATGGAAATGAATGAAGCAACACAGTCTACTGCAGGGCTGGAACTTGGGGTAGGCAGAGTAGGCAACCGCCTAGGGCGCAGTCATAGAGGGGGCGCACTTTAGAAGGGAAATTTGTTTTTTTTTATTCTTTGAGTTTTAACTTCGCCCCTCTCTCCAGCAGCAGTGTTCTGCTCTACTTCAGTCCCCACCTCCCTCTTACTTGCCCTTTGCCTGGCACAGATCTGGGGCAATATTTTTGCTGCTGCTCTGGCACAGGCTGGTGGCACAGGTACAGATTTGGTGGGCCATAGCTGATGGCACAGGTACAGACTTGGGGGGCAATGGCTGATGGCACAGGTACAGATTTGAGGGGCAATGGCTGATGGTACAGGTACAGACTTGGGGGGCAATGGCTGATGGCACAGGTACAGACTTGGGGGGCAATGGCTGATGGCACAGGTACAGACTTGGGGGGGCATGGCTGATGGCACAGGTACAGACTTGGGGGGGCAATGCTAGTGGCACAGATACAGATTGGGAGCAATATTTTGGGTGCTACTGGCTGGCACAGATACAGATTGGGAGCAATATTCTGGGTGCTGCTGACAGGTAAAGATTAGGGCAATTTTTTGTGTGCTGCTGGCTGCCACATGTACAGTAGGTCATACAGAACGGGGGCGTGCGGGGCTCTGATTGAACCCCTTGTCTAGGGTACCAAACTACCTTGGCCCGGCCCTGGTCTACTGAGAGAACTTACAGAAACAATATACAGTGCAGGAACAACCAGATAGCTAAAAAGAACAGTGTGATTAAAAATAGTATTAAAATGTTTTGTTGGCTGAAGCAGTGCACTCACACAAACGCATGTAGGTGCCGAACGCAGGAGAAATGCAGCATGTTGTGTCTGAACCTGCGTTCTGCTCCTACATGCGTTCGTGTGAGTACAGCCCCATTGAAAATAATTGAGTGCGTCTATACCTGCACTTCCCTGCAGCTGATAATTTTACAGAATTTGGCAGGTTATGAAAGTTTGAACATATTTCCGTGTTTTTTTTCCAGTTATTACAGTTTTGCTAATGAAGGTGAATTGCCCTTTAAGCTGTGAGTCTATCTAATTTTCCCAAAGGGACATGTTATCTTATATTATTACAATTACTTATTTGCTTATCTAGAAATTGTTACAAAAGTATCTTATCTGCTGCTGTGGCTGTTCTGGGCTCTCTGCCAAAAGCTAATTAAGTTAGAAACTTGGTTTCTTTTTCTGGCTGTTCAGTTCAGAGAAAAACTGGACTTTACAGTACAGATTAGAGACTGCAGGTAGCACTCTCAGAAGAGGGACTGTCCCTCTAAAAATGGGACAGTTGGGAGGTATGTTATATTGTCTCAACAGTCTGAGCCATCAGGGCAGATAATAAAAGGAACAAACAATGCTTTTATTAGCAATACATATGCAAATAACTTAAAAACAATATAAATTGTGTAATGAATGTATATTCTAAGTTTCTTTTAACTGTGTGTTCTTTTATTAGGCAAAAATTATTTTTAAAGGGAATGCATCAGTTAATAATGCTGTTCCCCAGTCATGTGACTTGTGCTTTGATAAACTTCAATCACTCTTTACTGCTGTACTGCAAGTTGGAGTGATATCACCCCCTCCCTTTCCCCCACCCAGCAGCCTAACAACAGAACAATGTGAAGGTAACCAGATAACAGCCCCCTAACTCAAGATAACACCTGCCTGGTAGATCTAAGAACAGCACTCAATAGTAAAAACCCATGTTCCACTGTGTACTATTCAATTACATTGAGAAGGAAAAACAACAGCCTGCCAGAAAGCAGTTCCCTCCTAAAGTGCTGACACAAGTCACATGACCAGGGCAGCTGGGAAATTGACAAAATGGCTAGCCCCATGTCAGATTTCAAAACTAAATATAAAAAAATCCGTTTGCTCTTTTGAGAAATGGATTTCAGTGCAGAAGTCTACTGGAGCAGCACTATTAACTGATGTGTTTATAAAAAAAACATGTTTTCCCATAACAGTTTCCCTTTAAGGTTGCCATTCATCAGAGCTTCTGATGAAGTGGTGTGGGAGCCACAAAACACATTAAGCGGGCAGCCAGGACCTAATTTAATTATTCATTGAAGGTAATTGTGTCCAAGGCACACATGTGCTCATAAAGTCCTAATATTGTGGGAAATGCCACAAAATATGGAGGTGTCTACCTATGTGAAATGACCAGATGTAAATGGATGGGGATCACCTCAGTGTGCCAATGTGGGAATGGCACCTGGCAATTATATGATCATAATAAAAGCCACATTTAAGAAAATGCATGCAGTTAAATGACTGGCTTATTGGAAAACATGGGACTAGAATGTGCAATGGTTATGACGTGCATTGCTTGCTTTAGAAATGACTCATGCCAAGGTAATGGAGTAAACACACAGCACTCCAAGCTTTGGGTGCCAATAGTACTTGGCTAGACTTTGCTGATTGTGAAGCTACCTCATGGAATTCTTGCCTGTAACTATCCGACTAATCCAACATATAATGTTTTGGGATCAGTGGATGTTACACCAAATAATGAAAGTAATGAAAATATCATGTAGTGTTGCATTGCACTGGTAAAACTGATCGATTTGCTTCAGAAACTATAGTTCATATAAAGAATCTGTTGTGTAGCAATGGCGTAAATTGAAAAAAGGTTATATAGCACAGGTTAAATAGTGGATAACAGATAACACCATTATATTCTATAGATTATATCTGCCGAGCATTTTCTCCTTTGAATGGCTGCCCCCATTGTTACACAACATCTTATTTATATAAACAATAGTAGTGTTTCTGAACCAAACACCCCAGTTTTACCAGTGCAGGGCAACACTACATTATATTTTTATTACTTTAAATCACTTTCATTTTTTGATGTTACCATTCCTCTAAAATTCTTTAACAGACATTCTCCATCTGTTACATAGAGACTCTCCTAAAGCTTAATAATTTTTTTATAATCAGAATCGCTATATCTATTTTACTGCCTGAATAAAGGCACTGTATTGGTGACGCAATAAACGTACCAGGGGCTTGACCCCGGTTTGCATTCGCTTTGTGTGCTAGCTTGAAATGTGGTCAATCCATTGGTGCTCCATTGGTGACTGACCTTGGGGGTAGTCTTGGTTGTTTGCCAGAGGAGTTAAAGGTGGTGGGGTGGAAACGAGGTGGAATCTCTTCCGCAACGTCCCCATGTTTACAGCATATCAAGAGTTATTGAGGATGGGTCTTTCAGTTTACCATATGGTATCCTTTGTAGCCAAATTATTTGTTGAGATAGGAATGGGTAGATCAGATCATCATCCATCTGTACCCATAGTGGGGCCATAAGCCCTGCATGTAGAGGGGCTAATTGTGCCAGACGTGCCGCCCAATAATACTTAACCAGGTGAGGTACTGATAAGCCCCCGTTTGTTTTATGCAGGCTCATTGTTTGCTTTGATATTCTTAGATGTTTGTTTTGCCAAATAAAGGCATTGCTTTTTGTTTGTAGCATTTTTAGATCTTGTAGTGGTACCTTAACTGTCAATGTTCTAAACAGGTAGAGAATTTTTGGCAAGAGTACCATTTTTATGCAATGGATCCTGCCGATCCACAAGATCCTATGTTTATTCCAGTTTAGCAAATCCTGTATCAAGGATTTAAACAATGGTTGGAAGTTGACTTTATACAATGAGGGTAATAGATTGGTTATTTTGACTCCTAAATACTGTAGTTATTCAGTCTGTACTTTGAATCCAAAATTAAGTTCCAATAGTTTTACAGTATGTTTCGATATATTGCAGGGCATCATCTCAGACTTATCAGGATTGATGTTCAGACCAGAAACTTGCAAATTCTGTGATGGAGTTCAATAAGTTAGGTAGGGAGGTAAGGGGATTGGTCACATGTAACAGTAGGTCATCTGCAAACATCAAAATCTTGTATTCCCTGTCTTTTATTTTAAGGCCCCTAATATCGACCTGTTCTCTTATGTCCCTTGCCAAAGGTTCCATCGATAGGGCAAATAATTCTGAAGAAAGCGGGCATCCTTGTCTGGTGCCTCTTTGGATAACAATAGGCTTTTGTGGATTAGTGGACTGGATATTTAATTGGGCTTTTGGATTGTGATAGTATGTCTTTAGTGTATTGAGAAAGTTTAAGCCTATCCCTACTGCCTTTAGTAATGTGAAGAGATATTGCCAATTTAAGGTGTCAAATGCCTTTTTGATGTTGATAGCTATAAGACTGAGAGGAGTTTTAGATTTATTTGCATGTGCTATTATGTTAATAATTTTACATATATTGTCTGGTGCTTGTCGGGATGGGACACATCCAATTTGGTCTTTATGGATCAC
Source organism: Xenopus borealis (assembly GCA_024363595.1). Taxonomy (NCBI): domain Eukaryota; kingdom Metazoa; phylum Chordata; class Amphibia; order Anura; family Pipidae; genus Xenopus; species Xenopus borealis. The sequence continues at coordinate 88,214,709 of CM044433.1, forward strand.
TGTAGTTAATATTTTGTTTAGTTGGGTTGCTAAAATAGACGTGTAACCCTTTCTTTGGCCTATTTATGTTTATGTTCAAATTCAAGAGTGATATTGGTCTACAGTTTTTTGGAGATAAAGGGTCTTTGCTGGGTTTTGGTATTACAGTTACTTTAGCTGTGTTCATTTCTGGGATTATCATTAGAGGGTGTCTGTTGTAATATGTTTAAAAAGTGATTGTAAGTGAGGGATTAATTGATTCAGAATTTTTTTATAATAAAGGAAGGAGAATCTGGTCCTGGGGCTTTGCTTGCTTTCAGATTTTGGTTAAAGGAATTGTTCAGTATAAAAGTAAAAACTGGATAAATAGATAGGCTGTGCAAAGTAAAAAATGTTTTCAATATAGTTAGCCAAAAATGTAATGTAGAACAGCTGGTGTGACTGTAAGTCTAACCTAACAGAACAGAACACTACTTCTTAATTTTCAGCTCTCTTGGTTTACACTGATTGGTTACCCTGGTTACCAGACGGTATCCAATCAGTGACTAGAGGGAGGTCCACATGGGCCATAACTGTTGCTTTTGAATCTGAGCTTAATGCTGAGGATCAATTGTAAACCCACTGAAGAGTTATGTCCCACGTGGCCCCCCTTCAAGTCGCTGACTAACTCTGAAAAAGCAGGAAGTTCTATTCTGGCTATTATATTAGACATCCAGTCACTCCAGCTTTTATAGTTTACATTTTTCCCTGACTAACTATATTGGCACAGCCTATCTATTTACCCAGTTTTTAATTTTACCCTGAACTGTTCCTTTAAGGCCAGACAGGAAGATTAGGGGAGATTTGCGACTAATCTCCCCAAACCGCTTCCCCCTGCCTTCCAGCTGATTAATTAATTATTGCCTGCGCCTATTCACACGTGGCACTGTGCTTTCCTGAAATTGCTCGAAATTGGAGGCAACTTCGTGCGACTTCAGTAAGCGCAGCGCCTGAAAGCAAGCAAAGCCCCAGGACCAGCGCCGCTTGTGAATAGGCACAGGTGATTATTCATTAATCAGCAGGGGGAAGCGGTTTGGGGAGGTTAGTCGCCAGGCAACAAATCTCCCTGAATCTTCCCATCTGTCCTAACCCGTTTAATTGTATTTTCTGTTTCCTGAAATGCAATATCCTCCTCTAACGGTGTCCATGGAGTGGGTGCATATGTGGAAGCATATAAGTGTTGAAAATAAGCTTGAAATGGTGAGGCAATGGTGTTTGGGTCAGAGTTAATAAATTTATGAATGGATTTTCGTTTATTATGTGCTTTTAATAAATTTGCCAGCATTCTATCAGATTTGTTAGCATATAAATAAAATTTGTGATTAGTTTTATGGATGGTCTGCTGTATATATTTGATATGCTTTTATTTTCTGTTTAGTTTCTTCTATTAATCATCTAGTTCGGGCATTCTGGTGAAGTCTGTTGCTTTTTTCTACGTTATTCAGTTCTCTTTCAAGGAGGGTAATCGTTGGTAAGCGTTCTCGCTTTTTTTTGGCTGCATACTGGATCAGACAACCCCTAACATAAGCCTTATGTGCAACCCATATCTAGGGATGTTTCCTGTGTTCTCTACAAATAATTGTTTTACTTCTTTTGTAATGTACAATCTGGATCAGCCAATAGACTTTCATTTAGCATCCATGTGGGTTGTATAATAGAGGAAGTCTGTAGGTCCAGTGTAGTTATCATAAGGCGAGCACTAGGGAAATTTTAGAATCTCATATCCTGGAGGCATCTTGATTATTGATCAGGATGTAATCTATCCTAGATCTAGAATAACTGTAATGTGAGTAATTCATATAATTAGGGCCATGTGTGTGCATAAGACTGTCTATTTGTTTTGTAATTTTTTCAAAAAAGGGAAGTGATGCTTTATTCGGAACATAGGAAGATATTGTGTAGGGTGTATTGTATAATGTTCCCTGGAGTATGATATATTGCCATTGGCTATCTAGGACAATCTTTGTAGTAATAAGGGAAACCTATTATGTAAAAATATAGCTACTCCTCAATGCTTGTTGTAGAAGAAAGGGAAAATCTGATGTAGTTCTTATGGTAGAATTTGTAAAATGTGTCTCCTGTATACACAATATATCCAGAGAGAGACAATGGTAAGTCTGAAATGCTGCCAGTCTTTTCATTGGGGAGTTGAGACCCTGTGCATAAAAATACATAATCCCCACCACCAGGGTAAAGCATAGGAACATAATAGGAGAAACAACAAACATGAACTTTAACTTAAAAGGAAAAAATAAACTTTGTAGTTGTTTAACACTTTAGGTGATCACTATGTCCTCACCGTTCACCTCCTAGTCCGGAGGAGGGGGGGGGGTGAAAGAAAGTTGCTCCATGTGGAGTGGCAATGTCCCACATCCCCTATTTCAGATGGTGTTAAGGGGGAACTCTGTCCATTAGTGTTATTGATATAAAAGTGTACATTGGGCATCCTGTGTCCGGGTTGAGTAGGTAGGTTTTGCTTACACTCACCCCTTGAATTTTGAGATTTGATCAGGGACCGCCTTGAAAATCTAAACTTTGGTTATTGCCCCCATAACTCATGAAATGAGTAAAGATACAGGAAAATATCTGTGTATCAGATCAAGAATATCAAAGACAGCAAATACACAATCCTAACTGACCTTCAAGCTGGGCTTTCAGGTGTAACTGACCATTTAAGAGTAAATAAGAGTAAATGACCATGCACCCAAGTTTCACCCTAACTGGCCTCCAGACAGCCACTGCATCAAGGGGCCAGTCCCAAAGTTTGTGAACCAATGCCTTACTTGAAGATCCTAACTCTGTTCATAAAGTGTGATGGCACCCAAGTAGAATGCAGCTCAATCAGAAGTTAGAGTGAAGAGGGTTCAGCCAGTGGGCACTCTATAACTCCTGTGCCCCTCAATAATGTCAGTTTATAAAGGTGTGTTTTCTTTTATGCCACCCCATCACTGTATTTTATGCCATTATTTTCATGGTGAAACCTTGTAACCAATGGGAAAAACTGCTAAATGGATTATTATTTATAAAGTGCAGACATTTTTTCACTGTAAACTATTTACTGGTATAGGATCTATTATTTTGAATGCTTGGAACCAGGGTTTTTACAGAAAAGTTTTATTTTCCATATTATAGAGCATCTTTCCTCAAGGAAAGATACATTTAAACATTAATCGTTTATCTCCTAATGGGTTAAACATTGGATATGATTTGTCTCCTGTTTTTAGATAATTTATATGTTATTAATTTGGTTTTTAATATTTCTCTTTTTCACAGCTTGTTTGAGGATACATTTGGCTACTTGTGAAATATGGACTTCCAATTGAAACTGTAACAGATAAGTGAAGTCTTTGTATCACTAATTGAGACAGTGTATTGTATACTACGCTTGAGTAACTTCAGTAGTTGGTGCTGTAACAACGCAGTATAAAAAGGAGATTTTGTACACTTTATGTTCACTTGATAAACAGCCATGTCAGGCTCAAAACATTGCTTGAATGTTGTTTTGCTACTAAAAATAAAGGCTTTTTAACTAAATTCTGCCAATTCGGGGTTTCTACAAGTGTTTCCAAGTGTGGAAGGACACTGAGGGAGGTGCACCCAAATCATCAAAGAATTGAACAAGGTTTGTGCTACCTGTAATAAGCAAGAAAAAGGTCCACCAGTCATTTAAAGAGGAAGCTTAACTTTATCATACAGTTCAGTGTTTCCCATATTTTGGGGGTGGTCCCAGGGGGGAAAAAGTAGCAGTGGAAGAGGGAGGCCAGCTCAGTGACAACTAGGGTATCTGAGCTTTTCCAGGTGCCTAAAAACATAAGTGTGCCCTACGAGTCCCCTAAATTGAAAAGATTACCTTATCTAAAAGGCATGCAAGTAAAAAAATGGGCAGTGACAATTTGCTGTGCACCTCACATAGGATATTTTATCAGGTGCAAGCTGCACAGTGAAGCCTTCGTAAATTGTTAATGGCCTATAGTTCCTCCCCAGGTATTTGTTTTATTAACATGTATTTCTATAGCACCAACTTGTTTCGTAGCGCAGGTACACACTGGCTTAATGAATCACTCATACAATCCATGGAAATTTCAATCTGTTTGAATATTTTACATAATTTGACATATTCCACAGAAGAGTTGCTTGATTGCACTCTACCATAAAGCGCCAAGCTATCCCTTGTAGTTACCTCTGGGTAACAATACCCCATTCACCATTCTGCTGGTGCTTTGGTCTGTCAGACAGTTGAAATAGTGGCAATTTTACAGGTACAGAAGTTAAGTAATTAGATTACACTGGAAGAAAATGTAATCAGTTCAGTCTTTGTAGCTGAATTTTGTAGAAGGGTCGCCATTTTTCTTTCACAATATAGTAACATTATGATAAAGTAATAGAGTTTAGGGGAGGTACACAAGGTTTAAAACACCAAAATTAAATCGTTTACAAGATTTCTTGAAAGCTAACATTCCAAATATGCCTCACAATACCAAAACAAGCATTGCATCCCATGGTTCCAGAAGGTCCTGTAGGCTTACTCAAGGCTCATTTGTAAGCAGGATATTGTAAATGTGTTCTGTGCTCTAGAATGCATACAAATAACCATACTTAAAGACAGACGTAAAGACCGACTTGGGTTTAATATACATACATATATAAATACAAATGCATAAACTTACTATATACATACATGTAATCAAATACCAGTGTTTGTTGCCAGGAAGGTCTCTCAAGTGTACCTTGCAATATATACAAAATTGTTTTCATGTATACAGTGAACAACATTTAGCAATAAAGGCACCTTGTTATTCTTCATTTCGCACACGATCAAGGGATTTAAGTCTTTATATACAAACACCACTTAGAAAATTCACAATTAATTTAATACATTTCCCTATGTTAGTGCAGCATTATGTAGGATTGCAGCATTCGGTGTGTGCTTAGTATTTTTAGCACCAGGGATGCTACACATCCCAACAGGAAAACATTTTAGATTTTCCATGAAGAGTCCAGAGAAAGCAGCACAGGGAGGTTATGGCTGGTATCCTCTCCCCTTTGGCGCAATGCATCCTTTCTTGGCATTTTCTGCTTGTGACTACCAACACATAGCTCTAAGCCAGGGTCATACATTGCTTGCCAGTTCGAAGGAGTCTGAATCTGAGTCTCGATTGCTTTCCCTGGGGACAGGAAAAAATAAATAAAAGTGAGAACAAGAGCAAAAAAAACCATAGCCGAATTAACTGATCACTACAAAACACTGACTGGAATAAAATTGCTATGGTGGGTAGGCAGGGAATAGGCAGGCTTACAAATAAATAATTGCAAATGCTTGTATAGAGGTAATACAATAGCAGGTTTCAAACCTTGACTTTATGGTGTGATTTATAGCATTACATTAATGACAGCAAATTAAAACTTGATCTATGGCTTCAAATGGGGCAGCTACAAATGCCAGCTTTTACATTTTAAATATAACATATGCCTAAAAAGTTGGCAAGTTGCAGTGGTGCCACCTGTAGTCATAACCTATGCTGCTGGAAAAAAGTTTCTTTTTAACAAAATAAAAACACCAACACAGTTTAAACTTTAAATTCGCAAAGCTTTTATTAAGAAATTACTTAAAGATTCTCTGCATGCGCCTCTCTCTCTGAAACGGCGACAGGGTGATGATCCACCGTACGATGCTCGATTTATCCTCCCTGGCTATCTCCTATAGAAGGCAGGGAGGAGAGATTGAACGCCGCATGATGGATAGTCGCCCTGTCGCCATTTCACAAGAAGAGAGCATGCAGAGAATGGGTAATTTCAACTGTGTTGATGTTTTTTATTTTGTTAAAAAGAAACAAATGAAAAAAAAATTACTGTTACTGGTCCTTTAAGAAAAAAAAAACACAATTCTGGACATTTTTTCCAGATCTCTTAAAGGGGTGGTTCACCTTCAAGTTAACTTTTAGTATATTGTAGAAGGGCCAAATCTAAGAAGCTTTTCAATTGGTCTTCATTATTTATTTTCTATAGTTTTTTAATGATTTGCATTTTCTTCTTTTTCTTTGCAGCTTTCAAATGGGGGTCACTGACACCATCTAAAAACAAATGCTCTGTAAGGCTACAAATGTATTGTTATTGTTACTTTATATTACTTATCTTTCTATTCAGTCCATCTCCTATTCATATTCCAGTCTCTTATTCAAATCAATGCAGGGTTGCTAGGGTAATTTGTACCCTAGAAACCAAATTGCTGACACTGCAAACTAGAGAGCTGCTGATTAAAAAGCTAAATAACTCAAAAACCACAAATAATAAAAAATGAAAACCACTTGCAAATTGTCTCAGAATGTCACGCTCTACATTATACTAAAAGTTAATTCAAAGGTGAACAACCCCTTTAAATGCTTTGGCAAAAAAATGTGCATCATTGCTCTTACAGGGGTTCTTTATATGGGGTGGGGTTATCTGTTGCTTGTTCATTTTATTTAACATTTCCACCACCTACAATTGCTATGAAAAATAAAAGTACTTTCAATTTCACAGTTTTGCCACAAAAAATAGGTATTAAAAATAATCAACTGTATCCTCCGCGCAAGCCAGTGCTGGAGACCACTTGAGGTGAAAGCCAAAGTTTATTTGACATGAACTCACTGCATTCTGAGCTCACCATGAGACAGTATAAGTACGGGAGTGAAAGAGAGCTACCAGTGGGAGAACTCTCTTCACAACACAGAAAAACAAAACACTGCATTTACAGCCAAACAGGTGGCTCTGTCCTCAAGGCTATGGTAGTAGTTGACCAAAACTGCCTCATAATAATCAACCCTGTACGATCAGCTTCTATGACAGGCGGACCTCATTTTCTGATCTCAGTCTAGAAATAACAGGCCTTCAGTAGGCAGGGAGTCTGTTGGAGCTTTCCAGAAAGATGAATGGAATGCCAATGTGGAAAAGGAGGAAGGCAAAACAACAGTTATCTTTTGCTTATGAGTCTGCCTCTTGCAATTCCTCCATATTCCTATGTGCCATCTGCTAGTGTTTTTATCATGAACTAATAATCGTTTAATTCATATCGCTATAGCACATGATGAAACAGAGAGAGAGTGTGGGGAGTAGAAGAAACTCTTTGGGCACAGAGAGGATTTATAAATCAAACATTCAATCAATCAACCACTGTATAAAAGGTATGGGATCAGTTTTTTGGAAATCTGTTATTCATAAACTATGCTATGATTGGGCCTACCATTGTCTTCCAAATCAGCTGTTTATTAGAAAGTCTTAAATCACATAATCTCTCCAAAACAGGCCCACCAGCTCAGGATACAGAATACTTGAGGTGTCTTCGAAGCCTTCATTAAATTCTTCATTCACAGCAAGCTTTCAGGTAAGACTGAAGCAAAAACAACTATTGATGCTTTTCCACTGGCACTTCCTTGCAGCACCAAGAACTGTGTGACACTACTCCCTTATAACGAATCCACCCAACAAGCACATCTCTTTTTGTGTAGTTTTTACTTGAAATGTATTTCTCTTTTATGTGTTTGATGGGATTAATTATAATAATGTAGATACCAACTGAATTATTTCTGGATCAGCACTTGTTTGAACCTCAGTCTTACCTGTCTGCTAAGTTTTAATAACATTAATCTGCTTTTAAGAAGCTGTATCCTGTTTTCTGAACTGGTTTGCATGGGAAAGATTTGAAGAATGATTTGTATGTGCCTGCTGTGAAGAATGTCATCTTTCCTGACTGCTGCTGTGCTTATGCATACATATTGAGAGAAGACTGCACCAATGCACAACACAACTTTTTAACCCTGCTCAACAGATATCCAACTGATTTTTGTGGAAAGCTGTATGTTTTCAGTGCCAATCTTCCCATAGCTTGCAAACTAAATTAATCTCTCACCTTCCAGTAATCATTGGCATAAAATACAGATATATTTACATAGTTAATTTGGGTAAAAAACAAAGACAACATGTCTTCCAAATATTCCCCAGTTTGCATATATTATGGGGCTTTGTTAAGTATGATTTAATGGAGCATAATGTCATGTATGGCATGTCTTATGACCAAGGTTCTATGCACCATTTCTGAATAATGTAAAAAACAGAGTTTGAGTTGACAAAAACTGATTTCTGTCCAGCATATCAATGAAATGCTTCTGTGACATGACATGAGTTCACAACCAGCTTTCAACATATTTTTATGCTAGAATCTTGCTCCTACAGAATATTTAATCCACAGTGGTAACATACAGTGGCGTAACTACCAGGGGAGCAGGGGGTGCAATTGCATCAGGGCCCGCTCCCTCTTGGGGCCCACCGGAGAGGAAAGGAGAACTCCTATGTGCAATTCATAGGGGGAGAGCCCGATAGGGAGGCCCGGGTGCCAATCCTGCACCAGGGCCCACCAGCAAGTTGGTATGCCACTGGTAAAATAATAGATTCAATTCCTACTCCCCCAGAGTCTGCTTATAATTAGTTATACTGCTGATATAAATATATGCACTGAAATTTCAAGATTTATATTTCAAAAGTGTACAAGTATTGTTTTTTTGTAAGTTACATGGCTGATACTTACCTAAGAAGCTGCAGGGCTTTTTTGTTCTGTTTCCGCTTCTCTTCATTGATGGGATACAGTATAAAGAGTAAAAGTCCAAGAAGTATGAGTATCACTGGGGCTACGCAGATGAGCATTTTCAGGGTCAAATTCACTTGTTCTGGCTGGGAACAGGCCCGTGTCTGATATCCTGCAAAACTAGAGTTGTACAATAGGGATGAGACTTACAGATCGCCAAAAATGCCTTCAGCCTCATTCTTCTTACAGAGCCCACTTTTATGCACCTCACTCACTTCTTGCTTCTCTTCTTAGCTGTATATAGCATCTTCTCATTCACCATTCAGTTTTTCACTGGCCCTATGTTTTCATTATTTCACTTATAATTAGCACACTCTATTCTACCCATACCATTTCCATTATACTTACTCTAAACTTAATGTGGAGATCCCCAAAGATACTCCTGAGGCAAACTTGGTGAAGAAGACATAAAATGAGAAGAAGATGGGTTCATGTCCATGAGAATCTGGGTTCTTGAGAATAAAATCATCAATGACATCTGGAAGCATGGACCTAGAGCAAGAGAGGTTTAAAGGATATTCAATGTTGTTCCAGAAAGTTCAAACCACAGTTTGAAGCACAGTTCAAGCACAAAAAAAAGGCTCTTTGAGACAATCAGTATCTGGTATATATAAAATCTAGAAGGCAGATTGAGGGGAATTGAAGTAAGTGAAAATGCAGTTTTTCTAACAGAAAAATGAAAAAGAAGCAAAGGTGGAAGCATATTAATGAATGTAAAAACAATTGTGAAAGGTGAATGGAAGCAAATACCAAAAAGGTTAATGATATTACATTATTATATGGATGTAAAGAATGTCAGGCTTAGCATAGCTAAGTATGGAAAAGTGATTTCACATATCATAACTGGTGAAATCTACAAAATAACCGGAAAAATGAATGATGGCAGAAGCAAGGTGATGACTATTGGTAAGACAAATAAAACATTAGAACATAGCACAAACTAATAAGAAAAGATGAAAAAAAACACTTGCTCACCATGGCAGCAAGAAGGCTGCAGCAACACTGACTCCAGCAGCCACGGCTACTATATAGGCAAGGATTAGGTTACTCTTCATCAGCACCACCAAGATCAGAAAGGGAATAACAGACTACAAAAGAGATTTCATATTGTAAGACAGAGAAGATCAGTGTAACTTGCATTTTGCTGAGAGCTATCTCTATACCTCAAGACCTAGTTGATATGCGGCCCTTTATGGTAAGTCATGCCAATGGCGCTTCCAGGTGTGCTTAGTAAAAAGACACTGCCTGCTGTTCACTTCCATTTTGTTATTTTAGTCCCATGCTATGCAGTACAGGGATGCCAGTGACTCGTGATAGAAATCTTGTAATTGGATTGTATGAAGGGGATGTATACTGTAGGAGTTATCAGGCAGTATATATAAATACTAGATTAGGGGTATCGACTAACAAAGCACACAGACTTAAAAATGAAATTAGACAGAAGTAGGGGAAATTATAATGAATTGGACGGTGATTAATTAGGATTTGAAAAAAAAAAAGGGTTTATGTACTGTTATCAAAGATTTTATACGCAGATTGGCCATGTGCTGAATGTTATTACTCCAGAATTCCTCCAGCTTTGTATACTAAAGAGGCAAAATGCTTTTCTAGTGGATCAACTTTGGTGTGCAGATTGGAAAACCCTGCCCTGTATTGATGTGTCCCAAAAAGGGTATCAGCATACTTCTGGGTCTGCAGCTGGGAATTCAATCAGTTTAAAACCCAGTGGGTGAAGGATATGCCATGTAAATTGAAATTGTAGCAGCAATCCTGGGCTGCCTTCTGAAAAAGCAAATTATGGGAAACTGCAATATATGAGGTTGTCCACTAGAGTGTAGCGTAACACTACTTAGATCAATACAAAACTGTGCCAAGTCCCTGCCTTCATTCCTCTCTGCTGAGTACATGGCACTGTTCTCTTCCCACTGTCAGTAGCTGGTTTATATTACATCTACTTTTACTTACTGAGATCCCAAAATAGACTGCAGTTTTTTTTCCAAAACGGGTGAGGAACCATTGCCAGAAAGGAACCGTCAGAGTTGCCGAGAGCTGAGAAATGAGATCATAAGGCAAGAGATAAAAATTAGTCTATGAAGCACGAATAAAGCCTAAACAAACAGCATCTAAGTCATAGAGAAAACAAATATCCCATATTTAAAATAGTGTCACATTAATGGATTTGTGTGTTTATATATAGTTAATCAGAAAGGGTTGAGTGCACACTGGGAAACATTCAGTAGGTTATTTTTTTTAAAAATCATAATTTTATTTAAAGGGCAACTATCGTGCAAAACATTTACCCCCAACCAAATGTGCGGGCTGATAGAGCCAGCATTCCGGTTGGGGGTACAGTGACCGCTTTTCTTAATGTGAATTTGCATGACGTTACGCAAGCGCAAACGTGCATGCACAGAAACGGTCATGGCGGCTCGGGTGGGGGGCATTTTTAAAAAACAAAAAAACACCAGTACCCCCAACCGGAATGCGGGCTCTATCAGCCCGCACATTTGGTTGGGGGTAACTGTTTTGCACGATAGGTTCCCTTTAAGTTAATTAAAAAACAGGCCGACGTTTCAGTCCGCTTCTAAGACCTTTATCAAGATGGTCTTATATGCAGACCAAAACATTATTATTATTAACATTATTAACATGTATTTCTATAGCGCCAACTTGTTGCGTAGTGCTGAAACATCAGCCTGTTTTTTTAATTAACTTAAATAAAATGATTTTCCTTTCAAATATAGGAGTGTTTTTTTATTGTGTATCTGTATACTGTTATTTAATAAAGGAGATTAAGTCAATATGGTTAAAGTTAAATCACAGTCTGTACAAGTGTGCAATAATACATTACTTTCATTCCAGTGTCTAAGGGAGGTGGTGCCTGTAGGTATGTCTATGTATGTTCTAAGAAGTATTACTTTGCTGCTGTTCTTTACCTAAAGACTAAGAACATGCCAGGGTGCTTCATGTCTTGTGTGTGTTAGATATCACATTGACTTACCATTACAACCAACAGGATATTTTGAAAGTCTCTTCGGAATCCCATAGTATAAGTTAGGAACAGAGCAAAGTTTCCCTCTAACAGCTGAAACACAAATTATTAGGAAGTGTTACCATAGCTGTAAATATTAATAGGAATGTTTGCAATTACAGTTCAGTAGCAAGCAAATCATCCACAAATGCATCAGACACAGGTATAACTGCAGAAATGTTTTCCCACAAATGCAGATTGATTCTCTCTGCATCCCATATCATCAGGCCACCAATCACTAACCTAAAAAGGTAACTAAACTAAAAAGTCCTTATCCCTGATTGCAATGTCTATACCTGGGTTCTAAATGAATCATGCATTTACTGATTCACATGCTACTGTAGAAACACAGCATATGATTAGGCCTGCCTCTGTGTGTATAACAAAGGAACTAATCTCACCATAAAAGCCAAAGATGTGAAGAGGAAGCCAGTAATTAACTTTATATAGGGTTTATGGCACATAACAAGCTTCAGTCCCTGCCAGAAGGAGAAGGGCTGGTCTGACAGCAGCTCATAGGCATCTGTAGATTAAAGGAAAATAATGTATTAGAAGGAGAGCAAGAGGACAAGAGAACAAAAATTAAACTGAATGTTAGTCTAAATGCACACCTCTTTTTTCACGTACTCCTAGAGTCAAAATAATCGCACACAGCACATAAACTGCACAGATGACTCCTGCAGCAATCATGTAGGCATCCCTCTGTAAATATAAAAATTATTTTATGGAGCCATGTTAAAGAAGGCATGTTAATAATCTACAAGTTAAGACAGAATGGCAACCTGGAAAAATAGGCCAGAAGGAAAAGCAACTGACAAGCAAGAACTAGCTCCCAAAAATCTACTAATCTAATAATCGACTCAGGGATTTACTGCACAGGAAAAAGACAGGCTCCACTCAGAAATCTCAAACCACAAAACAGGCCATCTTCACAGGCATGCATACATGATGCCAGGTTTGTAGGAAGACCTTTTTTTTATTCAATTCCTGAACCTTAATTTATGTCAAAAACATAGCTGGAAGACATTGGGGAAAAACTTCATATCAAGCTGCTTTATACAGCACACAATACCCATGCAATCATAAACATGAACATATATTTCAATAATATTCGTATAGTTTGTGTATGAACAAAACTAGGAGGTTTATAACTTTATATTTCACTGTAAAAAATGTAAACAGCTTGCATGCACTAAGGGAATCTTGTCTTGTGTCTTTCATCCATTAAGTGAGGATACATTTTAAGTAAAATATAGATGCTGAAACAAAGATGACATTGCTTAAATGTGTATATGACAAAGAGGTACGGTGTTCAGAAACTCACGGTGCTGGAAAGGGATTCCACATCATGTGTAATGTTGAGATCTTCCATAGTCACAGAAGTGTTAGAAAGAGCTTCCCGAATGTGTTCTACACAGGGTGTCACCTCTCTGCCCACTATCTGCCCTTGTATGGCAGTTCCCAGAACAGTACCCAAGACCTCCACTGTCATACCTGAGCGAGACAGACATCCGTTACTTTTATGTTGTGCCACAAAAGGGACAATGGAAGTGTTATAAAATAAGGTAGGGTAGGGCTTCATCAATATGACAGCAAGATAAAGGCAAACAGCAGAATAGTTAGATGAATGGTATGAAAAGAGTTTGATTGAACAGAAAGTAAGAGAGAGATGATTTCAATAAGCAGAATGCAAGTTATTTTAATATTGCAGATATGCATAGTGAGAGTAAGTCAAGTAAGTCAAGAGAAATTAAAAAACTATAAACAATACAGAATAAAATGTAACATTTCATAAACCCCAGTGTTTACTTTTGTTGTGCTGGAAGTGAATGATGAAAAAAAGAGAGATAGGTAGAATGAGACTCACGATATCCTGTGGCAGAATCCCGGTCACTCTGTTCTTTGCTGATGAACATTGTGAGAGCAGAGTATGGTACGTGGAAACACTACAACACAGAGAAAACATATATTAGAATCAATTATACCCCAGGGCAAATAATCCTACATAAAGCAGGATGCAACACACCACTGCATCCCTTCACATAGTTCTTACCGTAACCAGTGTCTGGAAAAGGCAGTAGAACACCAGGTACCAAAGAACCATTGCAATCCCCGTGAAGCCAGGTACAAACCAAATGAGAAAATACAAAACCACAGCGAAGGGAGTAGAAAAGATAACCCTGTGGAAATTGAGAAAAAAAAACTTAATTAAGGAGCAATAACAATTCCATTTAAATCGCCAGGTTCACGTCTGCCTGCAATGCGGCTAACTACTCTATGGACACATTATAGCAAAATGCCCCCTATGTAGTTAGGGACACAAGCAAGAGCTAGGAACCAGTCTTATTCACTCATGGGAACCTTGAAGCAACCAACACTATGTACTTGGCAGTAGCTTCATGGTTTCCACAGCAGGTGCATTGGATGAGCCAAGTGAATCAGCACCACACTGCCAACTTCTACATGTATCCTCTGTATGGTTTGGTTGTGCTGTGCATGCACAGTGCAAAGCTGAACTTAGGAGCAAAAAGCAGGCTTTCACTCTACTAAATATGGGCACCTTGTCCAGGGCAGCAGACATGGAAAAAGACTGTGACATGGAGCTCCTAGAGAAATACACCAGACCAGTGCAGGTTTCAGCAAACAGGAGCACCGGCTCAAGGTCTCAGGAAAGCAATTATAATCACTGAAAAGTACGTATGAGAGTTTTTTTTCCAAAAAGGATACTTATTGTTCCATAGCCAAGCAAATGCTCAAGCTTTGCTAGTCACAGAGAAAGGTTTTTAAATAGGAAAACACTGTTTTCTGATTACAGGATGTACTTATTTATAGTCCAATAAGATCTTCATTATTTGTTTGAATACCATACAGATGGAATCTACAGCACAAATTATGTGAATCCTCTCAAATGATAATTTGGAACTGAGATCAGCCACTGAGGACTGTAAATTTAACCCGCTTTGTTTGACTACCCTCCTTTCCTCTAACTACCCTTAAGCTCTGTGGGGAAAACCACTTTGCCAAAACCTACATACCATATTTTTATCTACAGCCCATTCTGAATTTAGCAGTTATGATATAATATATATCCACAAAAATCTCAAACCACATAGGCTACTACAATCTCTCTATAAAGCAGGAGATAGAGAGGGCTATACCTGCCTGCTCAAGCTGAACTTGACTTTATAATGTTAAAGGAGAATTTAACCAGAATTTAATCAGATATGAACTGCCGCTCAATTCAAGAAGATTACCAAAGAAAAGAAGATGATGCCCATGGACCCTGATGCCCTGAATCTGCATCGAGGGGTAAGTTAAGACTTAAGGTCATTTACCAGGGGTAACATGATGGGTGGCTGGGAGGGGGGTCTATGTATGGTAGGGGGTAGGTTAAAATAACAAAAACCCTTCCCCCCCCAACCATACACGGACACCCCCCCCCCCGGGCAAAAGCCCCTAACTCTTCACTTACCCCTCCCTGCAAATTCTGTCGAGCCATCTTTAGCTGCTTCGTTAAACTTCGGAACGAGACCAGTGCTTTGGTATTTTTCAGCTTATGCGCAGTTGTCGCGAATCGGAGAAATGCTCCTACTACGCATGCGCTGGCTGATATGCCAGACTCATTCCGAAGATTATTGAAGAGAAGATGGCAGCCATGAACTCTGCTGGACAGAATCTGCAATGAGGGGTGAGTAAAGCGTTAGGGGCATTTGCCCGAGGGGCAGCTAGCCTGAGGGGGGAGGAAGAAGGGGGGGTCTATGTAGAGTGGGGGGTAGGGTTTTTTATTACAGGTTTGTTTTTCCTTTAAAGTTCGTGTGCAAATGTTACCTAGCAGAATACACATTATTTATGGCAGAACCCCTGTGTAATCTAGATTTGTCAAAATTGTTCTGCTAATTATTATTTTTATCTAGGACTGTTACTTATGGTTGATTTTTTTTTAAATGCTCTTCTTGCTCAAATATCTGTTTACTGTTTATATCTTTGTTATGTGACACGTTTATTCTAACTGAAATACTGTGTATAAAGATATGCTATTCTAACTGAAATACTGTGTATAAAGATATGCATTGCTATATCAACTCATACAGATACACAGTTACTCCCGCTCAGTGCTATGCCCTCTAGTAACCTTAATTTGAAATGCGAATGAATGGTAGACACACCCTCCTGCCTTACTGGCTTAACTGAAGCACTGTTCTGTACTGGCTGCTTTTTGATTGGCTAAAATAGGTGGTGTGTTTTCCTCAGCAATGCAAGCTCCTCTTGCACATTAACTCCTTCCTGTTTCCACATCAGCGTATGAGATCAGGCAATGACTATGTCTGAATCATCTCTAACCAGAAGTGGGACACGTCAGTTATCTTTAACCCCATGTTAACCATAGTTTGCCATTGTCATTGAGGGCAGAAAATTGACTCTTAACTACGCCATATGATCTAACAAAGAGCAAGCACCTATATTACAAGTATAGTGTTGTTGCTGGAGATAGTTTATTAGAATTGGGAATATGCTCACAGACATTTTATAACACCTGTCTAATTTGGTCTCTGCTGCTAAAAGCTACATTTTTGCATGATGTCAAGGAGACACTAATATACTAAGAAAAATCCTGTTATGCAGAATGTTCAGGACCAGGGGCTTTTTGGATAATGGATCTTTCTGTAATTTGAATCTACATACCATCCGTCTACTATAAAATCATGTAAACATTAAATAAACCCAATTGACTGGTTTTGCTTCCAATAACAATTCATTATATTTTAGTTTGTATCAAGTACATGGTACTGTTTTATTACTACAGAGAAAAAGGAAATCATTTTTAAAAATTTGTATTATCTGGATGAAAAATGGAGTCTTTCAGGATAACGGATCTCATACCTGTACAAGATACTGTTTTATTATTAAAGAGAAAAGGGAAATCATTTTAAAAAATTTGGATTATTTAAAGTGGACCCGTCACCCCAAAAAAATATTCAAAATCCTATTTTATCACATTAGTCAAGCAAAATGAACATTAATTACACTATATAAATGATTTTAATCTTGTTTTCTTCAGTCTGGGAATTCATAATTATAGCAAGCAGGCAGGAGCCATTTTGTGGACACTGTTATTAAGACAAGCCTCGCATCATTTCAGAATCTTGTTAGTGCACCAGAATGGGGGACCCGATGTCTATCCCCCATGTCCTGGCTACACAATTAAATGGTTAAGAGAACTGGGGGAATGTGTGGGGAGCAGTGGCATTTAGGAAGTGCTGAATGGAAAGTGAAAGTAATTATCTGCCCAGCCTCTATTCCTAAGGCATATTAGAGTGGCAGACAATATTTGATTGACAGCTGAGATTTTTAAATGAGTTTAAAACAGCTATTAATGCTTTAATAAAAAATTGAAATTGGATTTCATGTTTAATTTGAAAAGGACTTTTATTATACAGATTTTTGTGTCTGGGTGACGGGTCCACTTTAAATAAAATGGAACCTATGGGAGATGGGAGCTTTCTGGATAACGGCTTTCTGGATAATGGATCCCATACCTGTACAATTAATGTACAGTGTAGAGCAAAGCCATTGCACAATATCTGCCATAGTAATAAGGATTGCTAGGTGTAGGATTTCTGTTTGTACAGGTAACCTTTAAACATAGTGCATGATTTTACAATAATCTTTGTCCTCCCAGGTAACTAAGATTAGATTTATACGATTATGCACAGAAGTGGATAGTTATGTGATTTTGGACAAGGAAAATGCCATCATGTTCACCCAATAAAAATAACTAAAATGTACTTATTTTACTATATTTTTCCAAAACTTACCATGGCATTAGTCGACCCAGTCTTGTCCAGGAACTCTTACTGACAAAATATCCAACCAGTGGATCAGTGATGGCATCCCAAACCCTGCCTGTGAAAAGTATGATGGAAGCATAGAAAGGAGGTACCTACAAAGGGATTAAAACTGCATGTGAGAAAGGAAATACATGCATTTTGCCAGTACATTTACGATAAATGGGAATATTCATGAACAGTAAAAAAAGAGATGGGGGAAATTTGTGGTAAAGGGTAACATTCAGAAAATGTCAAATAAGGACAAGAAATGAACCACAGGATCACATGATTAAACTGATCAAATTGTTTTCTTTCTCTTAAAGATTTGGGGGGGCTACCTTATTTGTGTATATTTATACACAGAAGGGAAGTGACCTCTTTCTTGAGAAGAATTAAGAGGCACTACCTGAAGGAGGCTACTGAATGAACATTGAAAATGACAGCATCTAAGACTATAATGAGATATGGAAGTGACCGCAGATATTGAAGGGATGTTACTACAAGGGATATACTGAAACCAGACACTGTTTGATTTGTAAAATGTGCCTGTTAATACAGCACTCCTATAGGTGTTTGTTGGCACCATGAGAGGGATCCCTGTGCCATATTCGGCAGCAGAACCCATGATTGTGTATAGGTATATCACTAGGTTTGGGTAACATTTTACATTCAAGAGGGGCATTAGCATATAAAACCTTTAGTATGAGAGGTGTTGACGGAAAGGTTTGATATGATCAGGACACATCTTATAAAGAATGCTTGCATTATTATTACCTGTGCTATATCCAATAGAAAAATCTGTAGGAAGAATCCCAGCGCACACCCAGTGATCTGATAAGGAGCTCCACCAATGGCAAAACATATCTTATTGCAGACAGAGAGCTTGTGCTTTCCTGATCGGCTCTACAAGATGAAGAAAAACGGTTTTGCTATATAGCTTTGGTGCTTGGTGCAAAGCAAAGATTTCAAACCCAGTGGTTTTTTGGAACCCAGTTGAAATAAAATGGTCATAACAAAGTTTGCAGATAGTTTAATTCATATATATCTACAAATATAGCAGTCTGGCCTGCATGAGCCAGTGAAGTAAAAAGCCAGGCAATTGTTAGGAAACATATTGTAGGGGTAACACTGTGTCCTGACACTATAGCAGAATTTTCTTTCCAGGGAATCTCACATAAGCTCCCCAGTAGAGGTTGAATGCTTTCAAATGGCAAGCATATTTGGCTAGGAATAATATCCAGCATAAGGCCAGTGTATAATTGGAAAGCCATTTGGCACCATGAAAAGACAGCAGTAGAGATGGCAGATCTAGCGGCGTCTCAAGAGTTGGCAGAATGGGGGGCATCTGCAGAGCCGGATTTACATAGCAGGTGCCCCTAGGCCCACTGCTGTTTATCACCTTTGTCCCCTTCCTTTTATTCATGCAATTTTTCATCATTGGGACCGGAGTAATGGACATTTGAGCATGGGAAATTTAAAAAAAACGAATCTATCTCCTGCTCATCCCCAGTGTTTCTGAACCAATATGGGTGTGGTTGGGCTGCATGCCGCCCCCTAAAATCCTCCACCTTAGGCCTGGTGGCGTTTCCACAAATCTGGGCCTGGGTATCTGAAGTAGCTCCAGTATGATGCACAGTTTTTATATATGTTTATAAAAAACAGTTGCCACCTGGATTGTGGCACAGATAGAATACATACCGAGTGCAGAATAGACTTTAGATAATGTAGCTACTGGTCATAAAGAAAATGCTGTTGTCTCTGGCCTAACACAAACTTAGCACTAATTGGAGGCAGAGATTTGGGAGTCCCTGTTCAAGGTCTACATTTATCAATGCTGCTAGAACAGTCCTTGATCAACTGGAATGTTAATACATTTCTCTCCTGGTGTGCCATAAAGGTTGGCAGCATGGGTCATGATTTTTTTTAAGACTGAGCAGGTGGTATAAATAACCAACTATATTTCCAGCAGTAGCATGGAAAGAATGTGTTTCTGCACGCACCCAAATGAATGTGTGCAATGAATTCCCTTTCCTTATTGCTATACAGCAGTGATCCTCAAACTTGGCCCTCCAGCTGTTAAGGAACTACAAGTCCCACAATGCATCTGCCTGACTGTGGCTGTCAGACTCCTTCATTGCATTATGGGACTTGTAGTTCCTTAACAGCTGGAGGGCCAAGTTTGAGGATCACTGCTATACAGGTTTATGTGTTTGTATATAATGCATATAAGAAATGGCACTGTGCCCATGGATGTGGCAGATACACATTTAAAGAACACAAAATGGGTGTGCACACGGTGTATTCATATAGGAATAAAATCTGCTTATGAAAAGCAAGTCTGTGCAAGTATGAATAAGGAATGTGAATACATTTAGAAATGAAAATACAATTAGGGTGTTGCGTGTGTACATATATTAGACAGATACACGTCACATACCCACATCATCTAAATGTAGAAAAGAAAAATTGTGTACGGGTGTTCGGTGAACATGTTCCATTACAGGAGTGGGTGACATTGCACAAAGGTTTTCCTTTAAGGAGTATAAACTTTCCCTTATGAAGGTCAAACAAATTCAACGTGTACTTTAAATAGGAGGAAACAATCTTTATACACAGCAGCTCTAAATGGGAGGAGAATTTTGATCCCAATACAGCGTAGGAAATGACGCCAGTTGCTCTGGCTCCTGGTACGGAGTAAAATTGTGTCCAGTTGGCAGCTCTGTATTTAGGCCTTGGAAACATTTCGACTTGGATAAGGGCCAATAGATGCATATGTAAAACACAAAATCACAGCCTGCTAGAGTTCAGCGCAGACTATACCTTAAATCAGGGGTGTCCAAACTTGGCCCTCCAGCTGTTAAGGAACTACAAGTCCCACAATGCATTTGCCTGACTGTGGCTGTCAGACTCCTTCATTGCATTGTGGGACTTGTAGTTCCTTAACAGCTGGAGGGCCAAGTTTGGACACCCCTGCCTTAAATCTAGGCACTGTTGTAGGTGGCCTGGTAATGTACGTAGGTCTGGACTGAGAATCAAAATAGGCCCTGTAATTTCATGTACACAGAGGCCCCAATCATCCTCCACCAGCCCACCAAATACTGTCTTTCTATGGCACCTTATAGCAGCCCCTCTGGCATTTGCCAGAACCACAGATTGCCAGTCCGGGCCTGAGTCTACGTGACAAATGGCTGTTGTTACTACCAGTGATTGTGCTTTGAACTTCAGACTCCAAAGCAATGATTATAGGAAGGTGCACCAATATATCAATACCTATCTAGAATTATAAATAAATGATGTGGACTTTAAAAAGTGTTACAAAAGGGTGGCATTTAACTTAGCAGGAAGTGCCTCAGGCACATGGTAAAGTGACACTGACTCTGACTGACTCTACTGCCTGGCCATGACCCTAGCCCTTGAGCCAAGGTTGGGACAGTATTATATGTACATCAGTGGCAAGTATACAGTGACACATACGCTGAGAGGCAGGGGAAAGAAAACTTATCCAGGATCAATGGCAGAGAAGCAAAGCAGTAATGGTGAACACTTTAAAAAAAAAAAGTTATTTTCCAATTCTTGCCTGGCATACAGTTATACAGATGGGAATCCCCTTATGCACAGGCAGAGAGCAGTAGTTCAGCAAGTGCTGGAGGGCACTAATCAGGGCATCCTTGTAGGGTCATGCTAATACAGGACGTACCTCTCATGAGTACAGAGCGGCTTTTGTGCTGCGTAGAATGCATCACATGAGTAAAGTGAGGCGTCTACTGCCCTTAGCTCTTAAAGGGATACTGTCATGGGAAAAAAAAAGATTTCATCTTTTTATATTTCATTTTGAAATCTGACATGGGGCTAGACATTTTGTCAATTTCCCAGCTGCCCATAGTCATGTGACTTGTGCTCTGATAAACTTCAATCACTCTTTACTGCTGTACTGCAAGTTGGAGTGATATCACCCCCTACATTAGCCCTCCCCCCAGTAGCCTAACGACAGAACAATGGGAAGGTAACCAGATAACAGCTGCCTGGTAGATCTAAGAACAACACTCAATAGTAAAACCCATGTCCCGCTGTGTACTATTCAGTTACATTGAGAAGGAAAAACAACAGCCTGCCAGAAAGCAGTTCCCTCCTAAAGTGCTGGCACAAGTCACATGACTGGGGCAGCTGGGAAATTGACAAAATGGCTAGCCCCATGTCAGATTTCAAAACTCAATATAAAAAAATCTTTTTGCTCTTTTGAGAAATGGATTTCAGTACAGAATTCTACTGGAGCAGCACTATTAACTGATGTGTTTTTTTTATTTTTTTTAAAACTTGTTTTCCCATGACATAATCCCTTTAAGTATATAGGAGGATATACAGGATATTTTACTCACCTGAGTCGGACTGCCAGGTTCCTTCGTCTGGCCCAGTAAGCCGGCACATGAGGTGTTTTCACTTTCTTTTTCCATGATGGGGTCGATGGGTAAGGCACTAGGTATTTAGAGGTAGTGAGTAGTATGAGGAGAGGCTTAGCCAGACTTCTCCTGATTGCTATCCGGTCCCTGTCTAATGTAGCGCACTAGGAAGAGTTCGGAAAACACCACACAACCCTTCGGTACCCGCAGTGAATGAGTAAGTACGTTCCCCCCTTCCAATGCCACATCCAGTGCTCGCCTCCTCAGTCAATGTGGAATATGAATGAGAATGAGCTGCGTGAGAGCGGTCCCTCGGATGACTTCCACGCCCACCACACTAGCTGCGTGTTACAATGACAGCTGCGTAACTGAAAGGGGTGCGGTCGATTCTTACACATTTGCCACGCCTCTTCAACGTCCTTCTGCGACCCCCCCCCCATGTGTCAGAAGGATTGTGTGTGTGTAAATTTATCTCTACTGTATATACACATACTCAGGTCTGTCAAATCAGGCGAAGCAGTACGGGCCACCCAAAGAACAGAATGCCAAGCCTGCACTCCTCTTCGCTTTGGTATTGAATCAGTTGTAGTGTGGGGGTCAGTGGGTCCTGTCAATTGGTAATGGTATTTTGACAGTTCGCATGTGGGACAAGACACACACATTTACAAACAGTTCCAGTAGCCATTGTTCACACACCAAGTAGTTTGATGCAATAAGGTTATCAATTTTAGGTTATGCGTACTCGCAACACTCGACATTCTGTCACCCATTACCGCCCATTCAGCTTTCTCCCTATAGTATGTCCTCCTCCTGCCTATAAAGCTACGATTTGTAACATATCACGTGATGTATAAATGCCTCACATCTCACTGCGTTTATACCTTCCCCCCACCCATAATACCTTGAAATACAAGTCAATCTCCTCTTGCTCGTCTACCCATATCAATTTATAGCAGGGGTATCCAAGCTTTTGGCATCCCTGGGCCACATTGGAAAAAGAAAAATTGTCTGGGGCCACACATGAAATACACAAACACTTTTGATTTGTAAAGAAAATACACATAACAGAACTACAATGCCAGTTGGATAACCAGATGGAGCTATACACTGGGATATGGGACACCTGGAACTAGGGGAAGGCAGAAGAGGCAGCTGCCTAGTGCGCAAAGATTTGGGGCGCTGGGCAGCTACCCAGTGCCAGGCCAAATGGACCTGGTGCCCAAGGCGCCCCAGCGCTCTAAACGCCCCCCCCTCCCTCTGTGCGCGTGTGCGCGCGCTTTATGCACACTCGTGACAGAGGGGAGAGAACGCCGGCGAGGGGAGCGTCACAGCGCTCTACCCGCTCCCCCTCCCTCTGTGCGCGTGCACGCGCGCTATATGCACGCTCGTGACAGAGGGGAGAGAACGCCGGCAAGGGGAGAGAGCGCCAGCGGGGGGGAGAGCAGTCAACATGGGGTAGGCAGAAGACACGTACCTGCCCAGTGCCCCCCTTTGGTTGCGCCCTAGGCAGGTGCCTCTTCTGCCTACCCCTAGTTCCGGCCCTGCAGCTACCTCTTCTGCTTAAACGCAGACCAGACCTGTCACTAGACATCCTGAAGCATTTGCGCACAGATGCCCCTGGAAACCACACTGACACATGCAAATGGTGCTTATGCGCATGCACACAAATGTAGCACTAATGTGCGTGTGTGCAGGAGTGCCGCTAATGCACATGTGCTAAAGACAGAGGTTTGGAGGCAAGCTGCCAATCTGGGGTGCCTAGGGTGCCTGGCCGTCTAGGCCCACCTCTGCTTATTATTATTACTAACTGGGCAATGGGCAGAGTCCCCCCTCCTGCCTACTCCTATATCCTTTGCAACATGATGTTTCCTCAGGAACCAAGCGTTTCAAGCTGGGCCAAATTATCCATCCTGGGCCGCAGGTTAGACACCCCTGATTTATAGTGTCTACCCAGGGGTGTTTCAGGAGCAACTGCCAACTGATGCAGGCAGCAGCCCCAATGCCGCCCCCCACCCGGTCCACGCCTTCAACTTTTTGTGTCAGAGCTGGTGGAGGAGGGGGCACATTGCTAGTGCAATGAGCGATATTGTGCTTGCTGCACTAGCAGAGACGAATTTCCATCTTAAAAATGGAAATTCGGCTCTTAAAGTTACCAGAGGCGGATTTTTGCCACCCCTGGTAACTGCCCGCTCCGTGCTGCCTGAGGCAAGGTTCTCAGCTTGCCTCATGGCAGGAAGGGCCCTGCTTCTACCTATGATTTTGCTACTCACAAAAGGCTTAGAAATGTATGAGATCTGATGACATTTGGGGCAATTGTACACTAGGATATTAATCACCAGCCACTCCAGTCCTGTAAGCGCACAGCCACACGGACAGATCACCCGGCAGCAAATCTCCTCTTCTTCAGGACTAATCTCCCCAAACTGCCTTCCCCTGCCTTCTCGCCTGCAAGAATGTAAATCGCCAGTGGGATGGCACTCAGCGCAATTGTGAGGCAACGTCGGGGGGGCTTTGGAAAACGAAGCACACAGAGTGCCCTCCCACCAGCGATTTACATTCTTGCCTGCTGGAAGGCAGTTCTGGGAGATTAGTCGCCCTGAAGAAGAGGAGATTTGTTGCCGGGTGACTAACAATAATGTGAATCTATGATGGTAAAACCCATGTGTGGGTTCAGTTTCCCAAAATCAAGTGAAAGTTTTCTGCACTTGTAGGTTAAGATGCATTCGAGTATCTGTGGCATGCGTGGGAGGTATAGAGAGTGTTTATAGGGTGGGTGTGTCCCAACATGATGAACACGGAGCGCGTGTAGCCGCAGGACATTCTGCTACAGAGGTACACAAAGACAAAGGCAATGGGATTCAGCCACACAGGTAGTGCTCCTTGTACCAGCTCATATATGCAAAGGTGTAGCTACACAAGCTGCACTCATAACCGGCTGGGTGGGGAGGGGAAAATATGTGCTTTTCATAAACACAGGAAAAATTGGGCAGTGTATGCTCCAATTAAAAATCCCATGTACAGTGAATGAGAGTGTTAGGATTAAGTAGACGTCAGTATGGGATATGAGAATCTGGAGGTGGATATATAGCCAGGTCCAGACTGAGATCCAAAATAAACCTTGGAATTTTACATACACAGAGGCTCAAAACAATCCCCTGTGGTCCCAATAAATAGTGATTATGTATGGAACCATTCCCTCTGGCATTTGCCAGAATCTACAGATTCAAGACAGGATATAGTGGCTGAATTGGGACGTAATTACAAGAGATTGTACACAGGTCTCAACCATACTGAGAATCTACTGGGTTAAATGCAGTTATTAGTCCCCATTAGCACTAGGGACTTATTCTCTACTAGCATAGTTCTGCTAAAAGAGAAGAACTTAAATGTGGCCATTTAGCTGAATGGAAAATCAATTATAGACATTGTCGTGGTGCTTCTCTTTTGGCTGAAAGGACTGGTCAAAAATATGTCCCAAGAGGGACATAATCCTGTCAGGATTCTGCCTTTTTCATCAGGATTCCAAGTGCCTGGTTGAACCGAATCCTTAAAATCACTTGACACAATAAAGGAAATAGCATTTTTTTCATGCACTGTTCTTTTTAGCCCTTCCTTGCCCTAATTTGTATTTGGTTCAGCATTTGCTGAATCCTTCGTTAAAGATTTGGAATTTGCCCAAATTCCAGTATAGTTGATTTGGTGCATTCCTAGTAATAATGTAGTGGGAAGGAACTAATTTTAAAAGTTGTATTAAGCATTTTTGGCGATTAAAGATATGGTTATGACAAGGAGAGATATGTTCCCTCTAATTTCTTCTTGGCTGTGTGCGGAAAAACATAAAACCCATATGCATACTTCTAAATAGCTCTTTGCGTGAGTCAGAATATGTGCAAAATGATGACCGCGCCAAATGCCACAATATAATGATGACTATGGCCCTGTCTACTTCAGTAAAGGACATTTACAAATATAATGCAGTATTTTCCCCACAAATTTTACCATACCAGCATTATTACAGATGTCTAGTTGCAGCTGATGTACAATTACATTTGTACATTTTTATGAATTAGATGCAATCAACTATGGTGTTTATACAAATGGCCTGCAGGTGTCACTGTGCATACGCAGGACTTTCTGTATAGCTTGAAAGTAAAAGTAAGAGTTACTGCTGTTATGTAATGGCTGCATGAACCTGCTAATAAAGCATTGTTATACTCTCCTCATCCTCGGCTGCTAAACACAACAAATGGCGATAAGGATGTCTTTTCTACCTCTGCAGCAGCCTGCTCCTGTTCTATCAAACCCTGGTGAGCCTACCATACCTTTTACTGCTTGTATCCGTATGTTTAATAATTACATTATTGCTGTTGACCAAGGGGAGGTGTCTGCTGCTAGAAAGCCTGGGGGCAGAGGGACAGTGTATATTCTATACATTACCATCACCTGATGAAAGTTATAAAACTGCTCTTACTGCTATAAAGAACTTTTTTGTGCCAAGAGTAAATGTGGTTGCTGAAAGACATAAATTCTGCCAACATGGACAGTGTAATGGTGAATCAACAGAACATTTTGTAGCAGCTTTGAGAGAGCTGGTTGTTACCTGTGAGTTTGGGAATCTTAGGGCTCTTACACATGAGCGTTTTTACCTGCATTCCCCTGCGTTCCGTTTTTCTGCGTTCAGCCGCAGGGGAGCGCAGGTATAGATGCACTCAATTATTTTCAATGGGGCTGTACTCACACGAACGCATGTAGGCGCCAAACACAGGAAAAATGCAGCATGTTGCATCTGAACCTGCGTTCGGCGCCTACATGCATTCGTTTGAGTACAGCCCCATTGAAAATAATTGAGTGCGTCTATACCTGCGCTCCCCTGGGGCTGAACGCAGAAAAACGGTATGCAGGGGAGCGCAGGTAAAAACGCTCGTGTGTAAGAGCCCTAAGATACCAAATAGTGGAAAAAAACATACTCACCATGCATTAGAGAGAGACTGCTCCTACAGCAAGATTTAACCCTTGCAAAGGCTATTACAATTGCTAGCCAGATTGAAACAGCTGTGGCAGAGGCTAAAACTCTCAGTCAGGGAACTGCTGGGAATGTACAGATTGTGAATTCAAAACTGTGGCCTAATAATGCGCAGTCACAGGGAAAATACAGTGCTAAGGAATGGGATTCACTGAAAAACCGTGCAGCAAATACAAATAAAAAATACTGCTTTCGCTGTGGTTCAACACACCTTGCAAACTATGCTAAATGTCCTTCAAAAGCTATACAGTGCAGCAAATGCTTTGCTACGGTCTGCCGTAGTTCTACGAAAGATTTTCATGAACTCACTACTACAAGTGTTACAGTATCCAGTGTGGATAAAGCTGGTACATTTATTCCAGACAAGTTTATATGCACTGTCAATGTCAATACTGCTTCTGCTGACAAGGGACACTCCATTAACCTGATGCTACTTGTTCAGCTGTTTCTATACTACCAAAGGATATTTTCTTGAAATACTTTGCAAAAGATACGCTTGTTGCACCTGCCCTGAGACTGGTCAGTTACTTAAAGGATCCAATACCTGTACTTGGGTGCTTGCCAGTGACTGTACAATTTGAATCAAATACTGCCAAATGTGACTTTTCCATTGTGAATAAAGGTACTGCTATACTTGGAAGGTATCTCTTTGCTGCATTAAAACTACAATTAGTTGATGGTCTCATTACTACAGCACCAGTACCTGCCACACACCCAGTGTCTACAATTTCACCACAAAGCAACACATCACTGGGTTGTGCAAAGCATTTTGTACACAAAGTTAAGTTGAGACCAGATGTAAAACCAGTACGCCAGAAATTGAGGCGCTTGCCCTACTCTATAAGGGAGACTGTCTCACAGGAACTAAAGAAACTGGTAGAGCAAGATGTGATTGAAAAATCAGAATCCTTGAATGGGTTTCACCAATTGTAACAAAGAAGAAAACTGGAGGTATTCGATTGTGTGTTGATCTCCGTGAACCTAATAAAGCAGTTGTTATGGATAATCATCCCTTGCCACACATAGAGGAAATATTTTCTGAACTTTGAGGAGCAAAATTCTTTTCTACTCTGGATCTTCAGAGTGCTTATCATCAAGTATTACTGCATGAGGAAAGCAGAGACCTCACTGCATTTATCACCCATGATGGTTTGTTCTGGTTCAAGCACGTACCTTATGGACTGGCTTCAGCACCGAATTGTTTTCAAAGACTGATGTCTTCTATACTCCATGGCATACCCGTTACGCAATGCTACTTGGATGATATAATTGTCTACACTCCAACTATGGATCTTCATGGCAAGTACCTGGAAAAGGTTCTGAAATGCATTGATTCTGCAGGACTCAAACTGAACCTTTCCAAATGCCACTTCAGACAAACTCATGTGTCATTTCTGGGTCATATAATTTCACAAGATGGATTACGGCCTGACCCTGACCATGTCAAGTCACACAAGCACCTACTCCATCTGCTTTCCAGACCTTACGAGCTTTCTTAGGTCTTACTTCATGGTATTCTAAGTTTATTCCCAAATATGCTTCAGTTGTGGAGCCACTCAGAGCACTACTACGTGGAACTTTAAGTCTGGTGTGGTCAGAATCTGCTCAACATAGCTTTGACATAGTGAAACAGCTAATTGTGAACGTTCCAGCACTAGCTTTATATTATCCTGCACTACCCACTGTGGTTACTACAGACGCTTCAGATTATGGCGTTGGTGCAGTTCTGACACAGATCCATGCGGACCATACAGAGAAAACTGTTGCATTTGCATCCACATCACTTTCAGAGACAGAGCGTAAGTATTCAACTGTTGAAAAAGAAGCTCTAGCGTGTGTTTGGGCAACAGAAAAACAGAGAACCTACCTATGGGGTAGAGAATTTACCTTATGCACTGATCATAGCCCTTTAACTACACTGCTTACAACAAAGGGAATAGGAAGAGCTGGAATGCGTATAGCTAGATGGTCAGCAAGGCTACTGAATTTCAACTACAAAATCCAATACAAACCAGGTTTGAAAAATGTTACTGCTGATTGCTTGTCACGTTTACCTTTACCTACAGCTTCTGATATGTTTGATGAGGACATAGAAGTGGTAGCACTAACTGATATATTCTCATCTACAGTTACGGCTGCTGATTTTAATCAAGCTTGCCTCACATGTCCAATTCAAGTAAAACTACAGGACATCTTACAAAACAAATGGCCAAATGCTGAGAAGAAACTCAGTCCTGATCTTCAACCTTACTACAGGATTAGACACGAATTGTCCTTAGTAGATGTCTATGTTGTCCGTGGAGCTCACCGTTTATTAGTACCAGAGACCTTGAGAGAAAAGCTTATACAACTTGCACATGAGAGTCATCAAGGAATTGTACGTACAAAACAAACACTGTGAGAACTATACTGGTGGCCAGCAATGGATGCTGATGTGGTAACTGCTATTCATTCTTGTGTTACTTGTCAGAATCATGACAAAACAGCTATCACACATACACCACCACTTCAACCAGTATCATTTCCTGATACCGCATGGGAAAAACTTGCTATTGATATTGTTGGCCCTTTTGCAGATGCTCCTATAGACAGTAAATGGCCAGAAATTGCATTTGTTTCTCATGTAACATCAGCTACAGTAATAACATTTCTGTCTACAGTCTTCAGCAGAGAAGGAAGTCCAAAGGAGTTAATATCAGACAACGGACCACAGTTTGTCTCATATGAGTTTTAATCCTTTCTGAGAGAGAGGAATAGTGTGCATAGGAAATCTTCATTGTATTACCCACAAGCAAATGGAGAAATCAAGGGATTTGACAGAAGTCTTAAAGAAGCACTACAGACAGCAAATCTTACTGGGAAATCTTGGAAAGTATTTACAACAGAGTTCTTACATAACTACAGAGCAACATGCCATGCAACAACCCAAGCATCTCCAGCTGAATTATTACATGGCAGACAGATGTGCACTAAGTTACATGTTGCAGACATCAAACTTCCACCAAAAATGGTTCCTACAAACTCATCTACTGCTGACATTGTCAAACGTCCAAACGTAACTACCAGGGGTGCAGGGGGTGCAATTGCACCAGGGCCCCCACCCCCTTGGGGCCCATCAGAGCCATGAAAATGGTTATGGCAGGCAGTTATCTATGGGGAGATTATACATCACACATGCCATCAACACTCCAGCATGCGATTTATAGAGGTATGGGCCCCACAGGGGGGCCCAGGTGCCCATCCTGTGCCGGGGCCCACCAGGGAGTAGTTACGCCACTGCTTATACTGATAGAAAACGTGGTGCAAGAGAAGTGCACTTTCAGCCTGGATCTTTAGTCAGAATTAAGAAACCAGGAAAACTGAAACAAGGACAATCTAAATTTTCTACACCACTTGAAGTGAGACGCCAGCGAGGACCATACACATATGAACTGTCTGATGGACACATATAGAATGCAAGTCGTCTTGCTCTTGCTAGATATGACTTTGCAGACATACCATTTGATGAAGGACATTTTCCTACCCTTAATGCCAACTGCAATAGGCCTGAAGAAATTGAACCTATCAGGCATAGTGAGAGAATCAGAAAACTACGTGCATGGACCCAGGACTATGTGATGTGAATAATGTATATTATTGCTTTAAGATGCATTGTTGTTGTTTATTACATTTGTCCAAATGCTTTCCTACTATAGGGGGAATATGTGGTGTTTATACAAATGGCCTGCAGGTTTCACTGTGCACAGGACTTGTACTGTGCATACACAGGACTTTCTGTACAGCTTGGGAAGGAAAGTAGGAAGTAAGGCAGTTATGTAAGAGTTGCATGAATCTGTTAATAAAGCAGTTTTATACCCTCCTCAATCTTGGCTACCAAAACATAACAATAAGGTATTATCAGACCAAGGGGATAATATACTGGAACTCTGAATCTGACCCCTGGGCCTAATAATAGGTCCCATATCTGTACCATTTGTCAATTTAATTGTGATAATTATACCAGGAAATGAAGATATGTTTTTTGGAATATGTATTCCCTCTGTTCTTTCTTTTAGTGCAAAGATGTATTTTTAAAAAAAGCCAACTGCTGTTTTCCAGCTTAGGCAATGGCACATTGCACTAACGTATTTATGCAGAGGTTAGCTATTTAAAAACAGCTGCGTGTGTGTCCATAGCCTAAAGCTGGCCAGAGACGTAAAGATTTTTAAAAGATCCAATAGTTATCGGGAGAACACAATTGTCTCAAAACAATCGTTTAAATGTCTGATGTGTCCATCAACTAAAAAGTCCATTTTAGGTGATATTGCCAGCAAAACTGAAGGGTTTCTGCCTGCTTGGCCCTGCAAACATAGGTAGATTGCATGGGGACCGATAAAGATTTTCTAACCTGGCCGATCAATTTTCAGACCGATCGTAAGATGTACGATCATTCGAATCCCACTAACTGCACAATAATTTGACAGATTGGTCGGACTTCGCTAAGATCGATCGTTCAACAGAGAAAGATCTTTGCATCTATGGGGAGCTTTAGAATATGTACAACTATGCTTAAAAGGGTACCAAAAGGTTTTGCCAGGCAAGTAGAAACAGATTGTGTAGTGAGCTGTACTTCCCAGCTGGCCATGAAGAATTTCCTAATCAGCAAGATAATGGGATTGATCACAATTAAGTCTTTTATTCACAATTTAGGTTAATGCCAGACTGGGGCTAAATCAGGCATTAGCTTCCTGCAGGCACAAGTGGCGGATTTTGGAGAAGAAATGTGAGAGTTTGCACACTTGCTCAGAAATCCACCTGAGCTGAAACAATGGTTCCGGGGCAGGCAGCACAGGAGGCTAATGCCCGTGTAGGGGCTGCTTTTTGGCCTGTGTATTTCATCCAGACGATTTCAGCCCTAGTGTGGCATTAGTATGTTAGTAGTTATAGAGCAAGTTCTGCAGGTGACGTGGTCCACCTGATCAGCAAATACAGAGAACAAGTAGGTTATTTGCAAAATTTCCATTTATGGGACCACATTGTTTGCCAGTGTTTTCAACAGGCTGGGAACTAGGAGTAGACAGAAGGGGCATGTGCCTAGGCACAACAGTGGGGGCCACTAGGCACATATCTCTTCTGCCTGTTACTACAGCCCTTAAAGTGGTGAGTAGGGATTATTGTTGGGAAACAAGTTGTTAGGTAGGGTGTGTTTGTTGGTGGTATTCAGTAGGCATAAAATGTGCTCAACCTTTTTTCACCAACAAATATCCACAAAGCTATACTGCTTGCTTACATTTGATATAGAATAATTACCATTGTTTCCTGCTTTTCCTAGTCTGATACAGCCACAAATAGAGTGCAAGAATTTGGTCTGCCCACAGTAGCAAGAACCTGAAGATTATGTTTTCCAGTAAGGCATTGGTCAGACTAATTCTGCTGCTGCCCAAACAGTGAGATATTGTGCAGTTTGGTCACCCACAATTATGGACAAGTAGAATTGTTTTAAGCAAATGGCCTGATAAGCAAATCGGGGAGGTTAAGTGAAGGAGGAGCTACAACTTCTGATATGTCCACATCTGCCAATGTTTTATTCACCTACCAAGCCAGCACCTCATAACATTCTCAGTCTGGACAGACCAATTGAAATTTAATAGAGTTGCAGGATGGTTTATGAAAATCGCCCCCTGAGGAGTCATAAATGCATAGATGCAGGTCTGGACTGGGACTCAAAATATGCCCTGGCATTCCAAGTACACAGAGGCCCCTAAAGCCTCCCACCAGCCCACTAAATATTGACTGTCTATGAGACCTTACAACAGCCCCTCTGGTATTTGCCAGAACCCACAGATTGCCAGTCTGGGCCTGCATAGATGATTGGAATTGGCCATACCATGTAAACAAATATGGTAATGGATGGGTCCTTCTCCACCAAAAACCCATGGTTTTCATAGCGAAAGATGTAGTGGTAATTACAGGTGACTTTGGAATATATATTAATTAAAAATGTTTTATTGGTTTTAAATTGTTACTGCTAAGAAAAGCAGTATCTGTCTGTTTTACATTCTTGGTACTTCTGCGTTTGACTCCTGCACCAATGTAGTAAACCAGCTAATAAAAGTTTGTTAAATACATGGAGAAGCCCTGTCTTCAGTTACATTGTTTTTAGAGTGAGACCAAAAAGGCAGAAACAGAACAAACATTGCTTTTGACTGCAATTGAGTTTACAAATGACCTTTACTGTCTCTTTAAAATAGGTCTATATGGGAACTTGGATATACTTTGGTCACTGTCTTGTCACTGTGTCCTGGTGGCATCAGAGCAGTTTCACAGGTCAGTGTTATGCAATCCTTGTCCTAAAAATAAAAAATAGATAAGAGTCAGGATGGAGCTGAGGGAATGATTATTGTGAACACTAATGTTTATATACTGATAGGGTCATTAGACCAGGAATGCATGTACCTCCATCGTTGATAACTTGCAGTATAATCACGTACACAGTGGTTGCTTCATATGCAGGAAACATTATCCAACAACAACTGTATATTTGAGAGTTCATCTTTTTAGGTATTTGTCATGAACTATAAAGACAAATAGCTGCCAAATTGCCCCCTCCAGACATAGCAGCAGCTTGCCAATGTATGGGGCCTTTCCAAAGGCCTGCCTGACCAATATCTGGCTGAAAATTTGGCGGATATAAAATATTGTGTTGGATGAGGACTACTTGGTCCTCTCCCATTTGGTCTCACTAGGTTCCCAGTGTGATCTTATCATTGCCATGGGACCAAATAATTGGATGATCCCTATTTGCCCAGCACATTGATGACCAAATAAAGCAAATAGAATATGACGTAATTAATCTTATTCTGAGACCCCTTCATCTGGTTACGCACAGTAACAGCCCAGTCACCCATACTCTATAATTTAAAGGACAACATACCCTCTTGTTTAATATAAATACAATCAATAGGGCTTGAGTTGAACATACCTCTTGCCTATCGTTTTAAACAGGAGTCGATTATTCAGGGAGATTATCTGTACACTTGTAATCTAACATGGAGTACTTGTAATCTAACATGGAGTAGCTTCTATTTGTCCTGTTTAGCTTAACAAATAATAAAGGACACATATTAGGTAAAAACCCCTACTAACTTAACTCATGTTTAACAACATGGTATACTCCCCCTTTAAAGGAGAACTAAACCCAAAAAATTAAAATGGCTAAAAACTCCATCTATAAAGCACTTATTGCACCAGCCTAGGGGGTAGATTCATCAAAGAGTGAAGCTAAGAGTGAAGTTCCACCACTAGAGGGAAATTACGCAGCTCTCAATTAATTTCTATGGGATTTTGAAAGGTGTATTTATCAATTGGTGAAAGTGAAATTTCACCCTTTGATAAATACGCCTTCAAAAATCCCATAGAAAAGAATGGAGAGCTGCCGAATTTCCCTCTAGTGGTGGAACTTCACTCTTAACTTCACTCTTTGATGAATCTACCCCTAAGTTTCAGATTCTCAATAGCAGCAATGATTCAGGACTTCAAACTTGTCACAGGGGGTCACCATCTCGGAAAGTGTCTGTGGGCAGCTGTTGAGAAGCTAATAACTAATCAGACTTATATTGTGACATTTATATTGTATGTATACTGTATAATTTGAGTCGCTTAAGGTCAGTAAGTGATAACAGCACAGAGCATGTGCAGTGAATCAGCAGAAAAGAAGATGGGGAGCTACTGGGGCATCTTTGGAAGCACATAACTTTACTGCTAAAGGGCTTTGGTTGCCTTGGGATGGTAAAGAAGCCCAAAACATAACATACAACATTTATAACCTACATAAAGTTAGTCAAGCTTTAGTGCTCCTTTAAAGGTAAGTGAAAGGTGAAAATCATGGAGAATGCACTTGAGCATTGGGGTGGTGTGGCAGCGGCTGTAATGGCTGGGTCAGTCCTCCCAGCAACCATAAAGCATTTCAATCTGGAGGTTATATCTTTATATTTATTCAAAAGTTATAATTTATCTTTCTCTTCAGACTCACTCCTATTCCTCTCTCAATTCGATTGCTAGGGTCAGTGGTACCCTAGAATCCAAATAAAAGTTTTAATTCCCATCTCGAAAAAAATCGCAGAAAATGACTGACCAATTGCAAACTGTCTTAGAATATCTATGTAATTCTGAATGTTAAAGGGATCCTGTCATGGGAAAAAAACATTTTTCAAAATGTATCAGTTAATAGTGCTGTTCCAGAAGAATTCTGCATTGAAATCCATTTCTCAAAAGAGCAAACAGATTTTTTTATATTTCATTTTGAAATCTGACATGGGGCTAGACATATTGTCATGTTCCCAGCTACCCCAAGTCATGTGACTTGTGCTCTGATAAACTTCAATCAGTCTTTACTTCTGTACTGCAAGTTGGAGTGAAATCACACCCTCCCTTTCCCCCACCCAGCAGCCTAACAAAAGAACAATGGGAAGGTAAACAGATAACAGCTCCCTAACACAAGATAACAGCTGCTTGGTACATCTAAGAACAGCACTCAATAGTAAAACCCATGTCCCACTGCGTACTATTCAGTTACATTGAGAAAGAAAAATAACAGCCTGCCAGAAAGCAGTTCCCTCCTGAAGTGCTGGCACAAGTCACATGACTGGAGCAGCTGGGAAATTGACAAAATGGCTAGCCCCATGTCAGATTTCAAAACTGAATATAAAAAAAATCTGTTTGCTCTTTTGAGAAATGGATTTCAGTGCAGAAGTCTATTGGAGCAGCACTATTAACTGATGCATTTAAAAAAAAAAACATGTTTTCCCATGACAGTTTCCCTTTAATTTCAACATGTACTGAAGTAACTGATAGGAAATCAGCAATCACCCCACAATGGGTGTAAAGTGCACAGAACAGGACAAAAAAAAAACCAATACTATGTACTGTGGTAGTGTAATGTATTATTAGCTGTGGTAGACACATCACCAGATTGTGATAACCTGTCTTGACACGGTCGTCTTATCAGTGACACAGCAAACACGTGTATATTAATATATAAACACAACCTTTGAAGCCATGTGGTGATGTGTACAGGGAGAAAGGGCAAATAAACTTGCACTTGTGCTTTTAAATATGCTCAACAAGTTCAAGTCAAGCAGTTATTATATAAACATATAACATATGCCTTGAGTTATTCACAGGGTCACATTCTAGATAAAGGCACTTGAGGGCCCTTGCCCATGGGTGCCTATATAAAACAAAAATTGTTTTACTAATAAGAAATAAAATCCCCCCTAGAGTGCTGCCAGAAATTTTTGCCTGAATGAGAGGGTAAGCTGAGGTTCGCTGTGTGATTTACCATGGGCAGACTCTACGGCGGTAAAGTGAATGTCCATGAATAGGAAGGAGTTGGGCTGAGATATGTTTCCTAATGCAGCACCTAATCTAAATACAGCCTTTTTCATATGTTTAAATCATGGTTGGGTTTATATATAGAGAGTAGTCTCCTCTACTTGAGTGGAGTGTGGGGGGGGGGTTAATTTATTTGCTGATGATTGCCATATGTGCAGCACACAACCAGTTCTGGGCATGTGGTGATTGACAAAGGTGGGGTGGTCCCAGTGGTCCAATGCCTAGCGCAGCATTGGAAGAAGATACAACTCTGGTTTAAGTTTAGGAATTGCAAGAAAAACCCCCATAAGAATGGTATTTATATTTAGATGAAAATAAGAAGGGAAGGATGGTTCACAAAAAAATCCTTCAAATGTAAATAAAAATAAATATTGGCATTACTATAGTGATAGCTAGAGAAGTCAGGTAATGAAAAATAATCAAATTAGATGGTTGGCGTAGTACAGAGGGCTGCAACAGTGCCAGACATTTTCCATGTAAGTAGGACATTTATGGTGTGATTTAAAGGACATCTCAAACTTTTTTTTCCCTGTGCAATGAAACAAAATTTAAATCTCCCATAGACTCAATTTTAATCAAATACAGTAATTCACATTTTTAAAAATGTATTTCTATTATTATGTATTGAGAAAAGTACCTTGTACTGGATCCCAACTAAGATATAATTAATCCCTGTTGGACGTAAAACAATTATATTGTGTTATTAATATTTAAATGATTTTTTTAGTAGGCTTAAGGTATGGAGATCCAAATTAAGGAAAGCTCCCTTACCCGGAAAACCCCAGGTCCTGAGCATTCTGAATAACAGGTCCCATACCTGTACCACAAAACAGGAATTAACAAATGTTGCTTTCACTTACAATTATATTTACAGATATTAAAACCATTTCAATTATAACATTATCTTTATGCATTTCTTATGCAAAAAAAATTTTTGGGTGGAGATTCAATTTAACCTTTACTGATGCATTTGATCATAGAGCATGCAGCACTCTTTTTACAATACTTTCTCGTTTTATATACTAACAAAACAAAACAGGCAGCAGGTATTAGAGGGCCAGATTTTATCTTTTGACTGTCATATACTCATTTGCCATAAGTCATGACAAGAAAAATATTATTGAATTCCATAAGGATCTTCCATATCTATCTACCACCTGCCCATCACTGCTATATCGTGAAGTGCGTCTAAAGGTGGCCATACACTGTCATTGTCTGGAGGGTGTGGTACATACCGATATTGATATTGGACAGCTTAAAAATTCCTGTTGGACGAGGAGTGCCTTGGCATACTGATCTCACCAAATTAGCAGATCTGGCAGTGTATTGAAACCCTAACGAAGGCAGCATAATAATCAGCACTGTCCAATTATTACTATTATTCCCCTCTGCTTATTTTTATCCCTTTCTAGAACCATGAAATTCAGTAAATTTACCTATACAGAGATTATTTAACCTGCAACTCCTATACACCCAGATGAATACCTGGGGACGTGGAGCAATTCCTGCCTAGATATTGAAGTAAGCATACAGCTGCATTGGTTAGCA
This sequence comes from Xenopus borealis, assembly GCA_024363595.1. Taxonomy (NCBI): domain Eukaryota; kingdom Metazoa; phylum Chordata; class Amphibia; order Anura; family Pipidae; genus Xenopus; species Xenopus borealis. The sequence goes on from CM044433.1 coordinate 88,252,543, forward strand.
CACACCCCACATTTGGCCTTTCAACTGCAGTACAATAAACTGTAAGGGATTACAAAATTACTATTACCGTATTGCTTGTGTAACTTTAGAATTTCTGACACTACATAAATTTCAGCAAAAAAGGGGTAAAAGAGGAATTCATGATTAATACTCTTTATGAGAAATATTTAAAAAACATTTTCCTGTTCTATATATATATATATATATATATAGCACTGACCAATGGCGTAACTATAGAGGAAGCAAACCCCGCAGTCACAGGGGGCCTGGACTGTTCCTTTATAGCTAATAAGAAAACTCTCTCCTCCTGAAGTGGGTGGAGTTGGTCTGGGCTGTGGGCGGCGTTGAGGTGGTTTGTGGGAGGGCAGAGGCAGGATGCGGGCAGGGAAGGAAGTGGGTGGGAGGATGGGGTTCGGAGTGTGCCAGGCCCCTCTGAAGGGGGCCCAGCACACTCTAGTTATGCAACTGGCACTGAATAATTTCAATAGCACTTTAAGATAATATATCATACACATCAGTCCCTGCCTCAAAGGCGCTAACAATCTAATCTAATCTATGAAATAATGTTTTACAATTTGGATTATTTGGATAAAATGGAGTCTATGGGAGATGGCCTTTCTGTAACTCAGAGCTTTCTGGATATTGGGTTTCAGATCCTGTATTACCTGTATTACCATCTACTTGTCTATTCTACTGGATGTCTTCATAAGCTAAATTGGATGTCTTCATGAGCTAAACATACAGTCCTTATGTGCCATGATTTTATCTGGAGCAGCTGTGTAACTATGAATCCATCTTTACATATTATTACAAGTAAACTTTTATGCAACACAATTAATACCTATGTGAGCACATTATAAGCAGATTTCACCATCAATCAGTTTACAAAATACCCTCAGCAAATGTACCACTTCTCTCTCTAATGCACTCTCTCTAGCTTCTCAAATATTCAGTTCTCAATCTTTTCTGCCACATCAGGAGAATAATCAAAATGACTGTACTGGTATTTACCACAGGGTTACTGACCTACTGCCACTATTTGTGTCAGTACCTCTGTACAATGCAGCAATATGTGCCCACTTTTTTTAATTATCCCCCCCCAAAAAACAATTTGCCCACATCCACATGGCCCAGTAAAACTTTTATTGTCATTGGATTCACTGTACTCTCTACAGTTCAACCCTTGCCTCAATGGAATCTGTTGCTTCTACAGAACCTACATCTGAATTATCATCACTACCAGACTAGATCATATTGCCAAGGTCCAATTAACATAAGCTGCTTTTCACTGAAGTTTAAAACTCCAGGCTGTGTACTTGTCTCTCTTTTCATTACTTTTTCTTATACACAATGCTTTAGATGGGAGGTCACCTGATGCTGTGTGTCTCATAGGACTACAAGATGCTTATTAGTGTAGCAACAACTACAGCATCTACATTGGGACTGCCCCAAGGTCATCCACTAACTCTGTCCTAAACAAACGCCCATGTTGCAGGTATTTTATTCCCAGGGGCATACACTTTTTCAATGTTCATTGTACTGAAATCTAGACTAAAATGTAACATGTTGGGTTACCAGACTCGTATGGTCTATGACCCTAATTCTAATTTAGTCTCTCATTACTTTATTCTACTTTATTTACATGAACTGTTTATACAGTATCTTCAGTCTTTTTAATATTTAACCTCCTTTAGCATTTTTATTGCCTGCCTTATCCCTCCACCTCCTTAACACTATGACCTCCCTTGCAAGACAGACAGAGAGACATCCTTGCACTAGGGCATACATATGTGGAAATCTTACAAAAGGCAATTCTAATGGTGTTTTTAGTGTTTGCACATTCCAACACACAGTCCAGCAACAAGTGTTATGAAACAAGAGTGATTGAGTCATGCTTCAATAAACCTTTCAGAGATAAATGTCAGCTTGAAATTTTAGAGGATGGGGAATATAATTTCCCTGAGCTAAGCCTGTATGTACACTGTTTGGTAGCAGGCCCGGACTGGCCATCTGTGACTTCTGGCAAATTGGCAAATGCGAGAGGGGCTGCCATAAGATGCCATAGAAAGTCACTATTTAGTGAGCTGGTGGGGAGCTGTGTACATGAAATGCCAGGGCCTATTTTGACTTCCAGTCCAGTCCTGTTTGGTAGACTCCTGGTGTAATAAATAACTATGTAGACTGTAGATGAGAAAAAAAAACTAAAACAAAAGCAAAACAATCACAAAAGAGATTAACATATCATTTGGATTTCAACAGGTCGTTCTTCCCCTCTATCCAACGTACTATTATATATAAGTAGATGACACTATGGGGTGCTGCCTAGAACAAACAAATTAATGCATATAAGATGAAAGAGTCAAAGGAATAGATGAATCAAAAGGGCATATGTTCTATTAAGTCTACCAGCAAATATAAGGTTCACCATGTAAATGTATTTTCAAAGGATTTATCTGTATCACAGTTTTGAAATGCCAACTGACAACACATACAATATATTATACAGGTATAAGAAGAAGAAGAAATGTAGCACTCTTGAGGGACTTAAATACATAAAGCAACAGTTCTACTGATATATTCAACGTTTTGGTACTTAAAGAGAACTTTCTCAAGACTCTCTAAGTCTTGTGAAACATTGACTAATTAAATATCACAGTTTTTTAAAGGGATCCTGTCATGGGAAAAAAATTTTTTTCAAAATACATCAGTTAATAGTGCTGTTCCAGAAGAATTCTGCACCGAAATCCATTTCTCAAAAGAGAAAACAGATTTTTTTATATTTAATTTTGAAATCTGCCATGGGGCTAGACATATTGTGAATTTCCCAGCTGCCCCAAGTCATGTGACTTGTGCTCTGATAAACTTCAATCACTCTTTACTGCTGTACTGCAAGTTGGAGTGATATCACAGCCTCCCTTTCCCCCACCCAGCAGCCTAACAAAAGAACAATGGGAAGGTAACCAGATAACAGCTCCCTAATGATCTAAGAACAGCACTCAATAGTAAAACCCATGTCCCACTGTGTACTATTCAGTTACATTGAGAAGGAAAAACAGCCTGCCACAAGGCAGTTCCCTTCTAAAGTGCTGGCACAAGTCACATGACCAGGGACAGCTGGAAAATTGACAAAATGGCTAGCCCCATGTCAGATTTCAAAACTGAATATAAAAAAAAATCTGTTTGCCCTTTTGAGAAATGGATTTCAGTGCAGATGTCTACTGGAGCAGCACTATTAACTGATGCGTTTTAAAAAAAAAAATGTTTTCCCATGACAGTTTCCCTTTAAGTACTTAAGTCCCTCAAGAGTGCTCCGTTACTTCTACTGATGAATTGTCCCAGTGTTTATATATGAAATGCACATGATACTTTCTAGTTGTTTACAGGTCCACTGCTGCCTAGCCAAAATGATTTCTTGAGATATTTCAGGCCGTTACATACAAGCTTGGTTCCTATGGGTTAGTTTGATTCAGTGGCTTAGAAAATGATGAACTATTTTGGGATGATTATCCTAAAAGAATTTACTTTTTTTAGGCACCTAATATCATTAACTCATGTGAATTCAGCTTAGACAATGTAAATATCTGTGATATTCCAAGAATATATTTGGGTTAGCCTTCACTTCATCTATAATATCTGATCTAAATTGTAACCTCTATGGCATACAGACCTCCTTCCTCTTGTGTATCTCAACATGTGTCACAATCTTTGTTACAGTGTATATTTTGTATTACAATATTTGCCTCAACATATTATATATATATTTGTGATAAATATATATTTTACTTCAACAATGATATATATATATATATATATATATATGCGTAATATACAGCGCAGCCAAAGCGCAGCCAAACGCAACGCAGGGGAGCGCAGGTCCAAAACGCCCGTGTGTACCGGCCCTAAAGCTGGAGGCTCAGGGCAGATCATCTGGACCTCCTCATATATGATACCCCTTGCAAAATTACATATTTAATTAATTATGTAAATAATAATAAGTAAACAACTACTGCAAGAATATATGTGTTTTCTTGACAAGACAATTTCAGGCAACTTCGGAATAAATGAAGCACAACATATGTTTTACCACCTATTTATATTATTGCCAGGGAGGAAGCATTTGGAGGAGATTATTCACCTGCTGAAGATTATTGTGGGCAATTTATGTGCTAGTGCCCTTAGGGATTGGCTCTTGAAACAATGTAGCAGAAGTCAGGTTTCCTCTAAGTTTGCTAATTTGATGACTTTTGAGTTAAAGGAGACAGGAGTGCAGAGAATATAATTAGTCACTGTTTACTGCATTTAGTAGTAGCAATTTACATTTTAGCTTGAGGCTGGACATTGTAGTAGCTTTCTGAACAAAACATCTTACTGCCTTTAATATATTGATATTGTTAAATGCAGATGATCTCCTTTTCTGTCTGTATGAACAAGGTGGTGAAACTCTAATTTCATTTATGTCCTGTAATTTAAAATGTTTTGCTGAGCAGATTTTTCATTCGTTGTTGTTTATACAGTAGCATTGGCGTCAGTGGCATAACTAGATGTTAATGGGCCCACAGCAAATTAATTTCAGGGCCCCCAACATATCCAGCGATTGTTCTGTTTTAACAGTATACTGTATTCTAAAACTGCTAATTAGTAAGGGCCTTATGGGGGCCTCATAGAATTGCTAATTCTAAGCAATTTTTCAACTGGCCTTCATTTTGTTTAATGAAATAAAATGAATGTGACTGACTCTTTTCAGCTTTCAAATGGGGGGCACTGACACCATCTAAAATATATGTATTACCAGGGCCGCCCTTAGAAATCATGGGGCCCTGTACAACAAAATTTTCAGGGCCCCCTGGGCCCCGCCCACCGTGTCACCCAAGCCCCGCCCTTAATCCCTGCCCAATCCACATCAAAGTTAAAAGACCACACAGACATCAGCACTAAAAACGTAACCCCCCAAGGCTCCCTTATAAGTTAAAAAAAAAATTTGGCGCCAGGCCCCCCCCATAAAAAAAAAACGTTTTTTTAAAAAAATTGGTGGTCAAGGCCCCAGACAAGTTAAAAAGAAAATTGGGGTCCCATAAAATATTTTTTTTTTAAAATTGGTGGTCAGGCCCCCCGACAAGTAAAAAAAAAAATTGGGGCCCCAAAAAAAGAATTTTTTAAAAAAAATTGGTGGTCAGGCCCCCCGACAAGTTTAAAAAAAAATTGGGGCCCCCAAAAAAATATTTTTTTTAAAAAAAATTGGTGGTCAGGCCCCCCCGACAAGTTAAAAAAAAGTTCCCCCCCCAAATTTTTTTTTAAAAAATTGGTGCAGGGGCCTATAGAGTATTAAAATAAATATTGGTGGCCAGAGGATTAAAAAAAAAAAAACCGACATTGGTGTCAGTAGAATTGAACTCGTGGCTTCAGGACTTTAGTTATAGCTGTTTTAATGAATTCGGTTATTTTCGCCGCTTCAGGACTTCAGTGTCGGCTCCTTTCGTGACTTCGGGTATTTTCGCCGCTTCAGGACTTCAGTGTCGGCTCCTTTTGTGACTTTGGGTATTTTCGCCGCTTCAGGACTTCGTGAACGTTCGGCACTTCCGCATTCTGCGCAGGACTTCGGAGAGGTGAGCACTCGCTGCTGTGCTCATAAGTGGGGCCCGGCTCTTTGAATATTGCAGCGCTGCTGGGCCCCGCTTCAGCCCCGGGCCCGGGACACTTGTCCCCCCTGATCAATGCTTGGTTGCTAAGGTAATTTGGACCATATTGTTGGAACTGCAAAATGGAGAGCTGCTGAATAAAACTAAATAACTCAAAAACCACAAATAATAAAAACTGAAAACTGATTGCAAATGACCTCTGAACAAGCCCTTTAATATACTGATATGGGTAAGTGCATATAATCTATCTTTCTGTCCTGCTTTATGCAGTTCTGGTTAATGGTTAAACACTCAAAAGTCCAGCAGTGATCACAAAAACAGAACTTTTGGGACTAAATATACTATACTAAGCCCCACATATAATTAAAGTATAATTTTACTCTGATTTTTCCACTTGTACTTTGGTGCCCTCTACTGAAATATATAGGCATTGATAATTAATGCCCATTCAAACTGAATACAAAATGTGCTTTAAAACTGGACGCCGGTGCACCAAATTGGACGACCATGAATCAAAAATTTTAGATTCAGTGATTAATTATAAAGAGTGATAGTGAAAGCCACCAAGGATATCACCAACTGTATTCTCAGAGAAGAAATGTGCCTTTTCTTAAAAGTGCAAATCTTCTGTAATATTTTCTGATGACGTCAATATCAAAATCCCCATTGTCAAAAGGTTCGATACATAGATATATATGTACACATAGGGGCAGATTTATTAAGGGTCGAATTCGAGGGTTAAAAAACCCTTGAATTCAACCATCAAGTTACATCGAATTTTGACCCTCAAATTCGATATTCGAATTTGAAGGGTTTTAATGCAATTCACTCAATCAATTCAATCAAAAATCAAAAGATTCAAACTATTTTAACCATTCGATCTAATTTTTTTTATTCGATCTAAAAAGCTGGAAAACTCTATGTGAGCTTCCCATACGGTTATACAGCAATTCGATAGGCTTAATCTGGTGAACTAGGCAATCCAATAAAAATTTAAAGGGCAAGTAATTCAACCATCGAATGATCAAATAGATTTTTATTCAATCTATTCGAATCATTCTATACAATCGAATTTTTAAGATTCGATAGTCGAAGTGGCCCCAAAAACTATTCAAAAATTCAAGTTCGAATTTTTAAAAAAATTCAATCGAATTTCGAATCGTTCACACAAATTTAGTAAATCTGTACATTGTTCACAGCCCTTTTGATGCTGAATGTTAAAGCTTACACAAGTTGATTACATTATACATGTGCAGTTAAATATTCATGACTCAAATCTGAGAACCCTGTCTTGAAAATACATGTCTACACTGGAAATACTGGTAAAACAGCATTTTTTATTCAAAGATGAATGTTTTTCACTGTTTTAGCTAAACATATCATTCTGACTAGAGGTCATGTTGTTTAAGATGTGAAAGAATATAAAATTGAATTAACATCTTGAATTCACGAGATTGGCTTTTAATGGACATAAATTGCTGTTCCATTTGTCCCATTTTGAAAACATAACCTCCTGTTCTTATCCCTTCATACCAAAAGGCCAGAGGGAAAGACAAATGGTACGGTACAGGATCTACAATTTGAGGCCATCCAGTTGCTGCTGAATTACAGTTCCCAGAATTCTCCATTGCTGGGACCTTCCCTGCTGATTTGGAGAGCGAAAATTGGGTTTGTTCTGGCACAGTTGATGACCTTTCACGCTGGTTCAGAAAGCACCAGCAGACTAGAAGATCCATCCAGAATGATTGTGATCCAACATGACTGCATGTTAGTCTTTTGAAAGTGACTGCCACTTTCTCTCTGGAGAATTATGGTTAGGCCAAAATTTTTTAAGCAAAAAAAAAAACCAAAAACAAACTTTCATAGCATGCCAAATTTTGTAACATGAACATGGTAATTAGGGGGTGTTGCCACACAAATGGGCATGGTCAACAAAAATTTAACCGCTGCAACTTTTTTGTCCCTCTTATTTCCAAAATAGTGGGAGGTATGCCTTACAGAATACAAAATAAGTTGGCGCTATAGAAATACATGTTGATAATAATAATAAATAATACATTAGCCTAAAGCTATGGACTTCAATGACATACACCACCCTCTACAACCAGTGCCATTGGGCATCGCTTGGCATTTTTGTGCTGGCAGAGAAGATGCCACATGTGACCTTAACCTAATGATGTTTTTGTAGCATGGTCAAGTTTATTATATTGGCCTGATTCCTCCTTGTGCCAGTTGAATTGACATAATCAATGCAACTTGCACCACATTTATAAAATCGGAGCAAGCTGCGTATCTGTTTTCACCAATGAATCATGCATAGTTTTATGCAAGCATATAAATTCTGGATAAAAATACGAGGGTGGAAGAACATGTTGCATGCAGCATGGGTTTATAAAATTAGTCTTTCTATGTCAAAACAGGCAATTCATTTCCCTGTGAAGATGTTCACTTTCAATTCAAACTTGCTAATTATCCTAAAGTAAAAGCCTGAATTCAGCAAATGTTCCACCCTAACACACTGTAGCACCCGCATTTCATGATAGCCACAGTGAGAGTCCTCCAGCATATTTCTTTGAAATTCTTTATTTCTGTTTTATTAGTATAGTAGGGAGTGAGTGCAGAAAGAAGGAAGTGGAAGGGAATGCACCAATATACATAGTAAAGTATCGATGAAGACAGCTTTGTTGTAATATATGTTCAGTGATTATATATTACAGCAAAGCTGTCTTCAAGTTATTGCTTAATAACAAGTGAATTTTATTATTGTATCATAGGCATACAAAGTCATTGAACCATATTACTTACATTATTACATTGTTACAATTATATTCTAGTAAACTGTGCACATAGTTTGAGCAATTGTATAAACATCAAACTTTACCATATCCTCTTAACAAACTTGAGCCATGGAGAACAAACCTTCCAAAATAATGCATTTATTCTTAAAGGGCAAGGAAAGTGTAAAATAGAATAAGGCTAGAAATGCTGTATTTTGTATACTAAACATAAACATGAACTTACTGCACCACAAGCCTAATCAAACAAATGATTTATGCTTTCAAAGTTGGCCACAGGGGGCTGTCATCTTGTGACTTTGTTATACATCTTTGCAAGACTAGACTACATACACATGCTCAGTATGGTCTGGGCTTCTTAGGGATCATCATAAATGATCAAAAAACAAAGCTGCTTGAGTTCTGCATGGCTGTTAAGTAAGGCATGGGCTCCCCCTGCTATTCATAAGTATGATTGTTTCCCTGCCAAAAGTTAGGGACCGTCTGACAATTCCTATCCATAGCACTAAATGAAGGGAGAATTTCACTACATACAGGTCAGGTTTCTTATAAAAACGGTACACATTTTTTAATTAAAGTATATTGGAGATAGATTTCTTTTTCATTAAAGAAAGTAAAAATGGAATTTTATTTCTTTGCCTTTCCTTGCCCTTTAAGTATATATGTTAATTCTTCTAACTCTCTAATTTCTGGAGACAAAACCATTTGTGTATGTGGGAGGTACTGTAAACTTCCATTTCTTAGGAATGAGTGCCATTGGAGTCCTCCAGCATTTTATAACAGACTCAGTGTGGCACATGCATTTCATACTACTGTTTGGCCTGCAAGCATGGGAAATACATATGGGAAATAAATGTTTCAGCTTTTACAAAAAGAAGGCCTAGACCCAACACATGGATTCACACGGGAAAAATGTAATTCTGTAAATATGTGTAGTTGTTAAATTGCTTACTGCTTGTTTCCAAAGGTCACATAAAGACTACAGCACTATATATAGGCTACAGAACTATATTTTCTGTTGGCAAATGTTGGCAAATGTACTTGCATTCCTAGCTAGTCCATGAGCCGCACTGATGGTGGCGAATGGCATTAACACTCACATAGGTCAGATCTTTTAACTGCCATTCCAGTAGGCTCTTCTGCTGGGTGTCCCTGTGTATATTATAGATGCGGCTGGGGGGCATATTGCCCTTAAAAATTTGCCACCCTAAGCCTGAACCTTTGTGTCCTTGCCACAAATCTGGGCATGACTAATCTTGGTGTACAGAACTTTGTCACTTGAGTTCCGGTATATGGAATGAAGTGGAGATCAGCTCAAAAAACTCAAAAGCAGGCATTTTTTAGTTGATTACGACTTCACTCCGTGTAACCACAATCGGGCCAAAGCTGTGCCTGGAAGTGCAGCTACAGGAACTGCTCAATAGAATGAATCCTCCTCTCTCTGCCTCATTAAAATCCACAGGTGGAGAGAAGAGTTTCAAACACTTTGTGTGCCCTTGCCTTTATTCCATACAAGGCAGATTCTCAGCTTGAGTATGAACAAACTAAGAATCAGCACTCTTCTGTGTCTGTACCCTAAGGAAGGGTGCAGATACAGAGAGTGGAAATTCATACTCCTGTTTCGGAGTCAAAATCTGCTCCATGTTCCCGCAACTTTGCCAACACAATGTTTCCAGGAGCAGACACTGAAGAGAGCTGATTCAAGCACAGGGGCTAATTTATCTGCAGCCAGAGCCAGACTACCCACTAGGCACCCTAGGCACTTGCCTAGGTAATGCCACCAACAGCCTGAGCAACATCCCTCTCTGGCTCAGGTTGGGAATTCAGACACCAGGCTTACTTCGATCACAGGTGGCGCAGGTGGGAGGACTGAAGACTGCGGCTTCTGCGTGCATCACACCATTAGCTAATTTGATCCTCTAGTGTCTGCTCCTGCTGCCCGCAGGCCTGCCATAGTCCCCCCAAGGTTGCCTGTTGAGTTGCTATAGCTGAGCCATTGTAACTGGCTACAAAATATTTGTAAAGGAGCTGTGACTGTCTGACTGGGTCTGGGAGGGGTGAGGGCAGGCTGTAAGATCAAGGCTACAGCTGAACAAAAGGGTTCTTACTACTCATCTGGCTGCAAAATAAGTGATAGGGCTGTCTGTGTGACTCTGATTGGGTGTGTGGGAGCTGGCTAGGACAAATCTTACTACCTTAGTGATCTTACTGGCAGGTCTGGGGTTAATTAAGTTCTCATGGCCATTTCTGCTGTGACCTTAATGGCAATTTTGGGGATACTGGAGTGCTCATTGGCCATTTCTTGGTGATCTTACTGGCATGAAATGCAGGTGCCACAGTGTGTCATGAAATGTTTTGGGTCACAAATGTCATGGTGGGGCCACTGGGTGTTTTTGTAAAATGGATGTGTTATTTGGGGAGAATTTGTTGTTTCTTTAGAGAAGTGGGCCCCAAAACCGCTACCTTGCCAAGAGCCCCATTTAGTCTTACTCCAGCTCTGTCTATGGTTCAAGAATCTGCCATGTGGCATATGCCTAAAGCTTTTGTTGCTTGCAACACTGATTGCTGCAAATGTGTGGAGAGTCGGTATGACGGCACAGACTTGGAAAACATAACAGCACAGTTTTAAAAACGTGTATTAGCTTTTTTGCTCCACCAAGTAATTAATGGCTTCCACTGGGCTTTCTTTATTTTACTTTTGCTGAAAATGCCCTTGAGATCATTGTGCATGATGTTGCAATATGGTATTGTATCTATTAATTCTCTCTAGAGATCATACTTGGCATCTTCAGGCAATACCATAGAGATCATTGATGCTTTCCCTCGGCTGGAACTGAATGCTGACTTTTTTTCCCAATCTGCACTCACATTCTATGCTACTGGTACTAAAAATCTATGCAGATGCGTTCTCAAGTATGTACACAGCAATGCAGTATAGAATGTCATGTCATTTGGTATTGTGCTGTTTTAGTTAAAAGAAAATGTGGTTTCCAAAATGTATTTGCATAATTTAAGAGATCATATCTAATGTGCATGAGGACATGGGGTCTGCATGGTAAATAAATTAAAAAAAAAATATATATATATATATATATATGCATGAAGACTGCTCAAGGCTGCAATTTAAAGACTGTGGTCCTGTAGAGTTAGGTGAAACCCCAAAGGATAAAGTGTGCTTCTGGTAAGGAAAGAGATTTTTCCAGTATGCATGACATACACTATATTACTAAAAGTGACCTGATACATGGCATGAAGATTGTCAATTCCCCCTTTGCTATAACAGGTACTTGTGAGGTAGGGCAGCTATATTGTGGATCAGAGTTGGCTTGCAAGTTGCAGTTGGTGTTACACATCATCAGGGTTTGGGTCAGTATCTGTGCTGGCCAGTCAATCAATTGCCATCTGCAAATTAGGGATGCACCAAATCCTGAATTCGGCTCGGGATTCAGCCTTTTTCAGCAGGATTCTGATTCGGCTAAATCCTTGAATCCTTTTACAAGGAAGTAAAAAAAAATGTTCACACTTTTTCCTTTCTCATTAGAAACCTTACCTTACAGTTCTGCCCTGACTTGCCAGCTGCTGCTGCTTCAGTTTTGTACTGAAGTTTCAGCTAGGCAGAGGAAGATGCATGAGAGAAGTTTGTAGATGTTGGGTGAGTTTGTTGGCTGAGTGGATAAGGACAAAAAGTCAGACGCACAGAAGCACTGGAGAGCGTTAAGTCCCCAGTGCTTTAAAGATGCAGCTGGGCGGCATGGCGTCCCAAAAATTGTGGCCTTGCCACAAATCCGGGCCTGCCCACCTCACCAAACGAGTGGATCTTAAAATGTATTTTCTGCTTGAAGGTGGGTACACATGGTTTGATAAAATCTGTGGACTCATTCCACTCCAGACTATTCTGTGCATGGGACCCTCAAGGTGACTGCCCAGTTGATATCTGGCCAAAAATTGGGCACTTTGAAAATCCTCTAATCACGCAGTATGATCACTATGATCGGATCTGCCCAATTTGGCTCTGTACATTGGTGGACAAATTACCGTATGACCAGATGAAAGGAGAATGAAATATACATTAAAATTATGTATTAAAATTATTATTTAGGCACCCCCTAGTGATTACAGTTGCTGTTCCTGTTTGATAAAAACTGCATCAGCCCAGAGTAATTCTGAAAAAGCTCCACATTGCCATTTTCTTCAGCTTCTTCCATCTTCTCTTCTTCCATCTTTATGGTTCTGCAATGAAGTGTGAAATGCTGAACTTAGATGCAAAAAAGCTGGCTTTTACACTCTACTGCGCACATACCTGCCCACACCTAAAGAAAAGCAGGCAGAAGAAGAAGATTGAGCTTCTAGAGAAATACCCCAGGCTGGTGCTAACCAGAGTACAGACCCAGGGTATCAGACCCAGGGTAAGCCAAAACAATCACTGGGAGAGGTTATTATTAACAAGTATTTCTATAGCACCAACTTATGTCGTAGCACTTCTTTAAGAACTGAGGTGCCACAACATCTTGTACATCGAGCTGTCATCTGGCATGTCTGTGGAAAAACTCTCAAGTTGCAACTTGTATCAAAAGGGCATTTTATATATGGCCACTTAATATACTGTACATATTGTACAATCGGCAACTGTGTGCTAGGTCAGGACAACCAATAGATCCTTATCTAATAGATATGAAAATCTACTACTACTCAGAATATTCCTACTCTGTCTCTGTTAGTATACATGTTACAGTATGATTCTTTAATATATTATGCCTGATGAAGAAATAAATAGAAAAATGTTGTTTTTTGTCCAGACGAGGGAGCTCTATCACCTAGCTCTAAGTTTCTGGAATTGAGTTTTGGAACACTGCCCTGCAATGTCATGAAGAAGACTTAAAATGCTAAAAGTCTTAGCCTATAAGGTTATTACCATTATATATCTTTTCTTATTCTTCATGGTAAACATTTTAATTGTACAAGGCATTGCTTAGAACTTATTTTTTTGTTTTCTCTATGCAACAATTAAAAAACAAAACTGCCTGTATCTTGACTGTAACTGTTCTTTTGGCCACCATTAAAAAACCCACAAAATCCTTTAGAATCCTAAAGTAGTAGGCTATTTTTAGACCACCTTGTGACTTACCAAATAGCAATAAACATTTGTTCTCTTTATTCCCTGTACCCACCTTATGGCTGGCATAGTAATACAGGATATGTTTATAACCTACAACTGAACATGCTAAACAGGGCTGCAGTTGGAGTTGGGCCATATTCAGACCAATTATGAATTTAGAAAACAACATGCCCTTGCTTAAAGGGGTTGTCCACCTTTGGGTTAACTTTTAGTATGATGAACCAAGTGATATTCTGAGTTAATTTGCAATTGTTTTTCACTTTTAATTATTTGTGATTTTTGAGTTATTTAGGTTTTTATTCAACAGCTCTCCCATTTGCAGGGTTCAAATTGCCCTAGCAACTATGCATTGATTTGAATAAGATTTTGGAATATCAATAGGAGAGACTCTGATAAAGGTGAGTAATAAAATTTAGAAATAACAATAAATTTGCAGCATTTGTTTTAGATGGGTTAAGTGACCCCCATTTCAAAACTGGACAGAATCAGAATAAAAAGACAAGTAATTAAAAAAAAAAAATGAAGACCAATCGAAAAGTTGCATAGAATAAGCAATTCTATAACATACGAAAAGTTAACTGAAAGGTGAACCACACGTGTGATTGAAAGATATGTAGCTGTATTGTATAGTGAAGTGTAGCAGTTTACAATATCCATAATGATTTCACCACAAGAGAGAGCTGTTTTATAGCATTATTGTTTTGTGTAGGTGTTTGTTCTTATCTGATGTCATGGCTAACATGCTAACAAGTTTTCTTTTGCACAGTAAGCTATCCAATTATCACTTATAAACATTTAGAACTAAAATAGTTATCATAATTACTACAAATAATATATATATATATATATATATATATATATTTTTTTTTTTTTTTTAAATTCCCAGCAATGCTTTTGAAGGAACCACATTCAGGGTTAATGGAAACATTGAAGGTAGAATTAAGAGCAGGTGGTTACTGTCCTTGTTTAATATGTTTGCTCTTTCGCTGACACCATACCAACACAATTCAGAGGTGCTTTTAGGGGCCTTTTTAAAAAACTGTATTGACTCAACGGCTAACTGTCAATAAATCATACAAAAGTTCTGGAATCACGAGGTACAATTATCACTTTCCAAATCAGCATAAACTGCATGCCCCACACTTTGTTCAAACTAAACATTTTTGTACTTTGTCCACTGTGTGGGGCATTGTCCAAATAGCCGCAGGTCTTTGTCCTCTGTTTTGGCCACAGAGACCTGCAGAGTTTGAATATAGTGCAGTCTGCAGTAGGCCACAATTTAATTTTGGGGTGGGCAAGGGAAGAAATGTAGGTGTCCTCCCCTCTTGTCGCCATCCTTCCAGATGCACTTGGTAAGGAGAGGCAGGACAGGCAGACCACCTTGGGGCCCTGTCCTTATCACTGCCTTTTGCACATCCAGATGTTGCACTCTTTGCTGAATGCCAGATTTTTCATCCAGTGCTCAGTGCAGAGTGCAGTGTAGAGGGCAGCACAAATGCCCCATAGATGAATACTATGGGGCATACACCCCACCCCCGGGGTAAGAAATGGCCCCTTAGGTGTTATCTTATTAAGTGATACCACATCAGCTATGTATGCTGGATGAAACAACTGCCACCCTTAATTTTTTACAATGTGGTGATTTCCCAGTACCAGTTGCTGAAACTATAGCTCTTAGATATGTCAGCGGGGTCTTCATGGACCATTTTGCACTTATTATAATTTAAGGGTAACAAAAAGTCATTTGCATCCTATTGGAATGGTAGTTAGTAATCCCTATATAAAAATGGTAATGTAACTGCCCTACCATCACAAACTAGGACAAACTGGGGACAAAACCAATTACAATGAAATGTGTCTGTTTGCTCTCTATAGATTCCAGGAAAACCAACTTGGAGGCTACAAATAGGTTGTTATTGCTACTATGTATTGCTCTAAACTAAACAGGTGCTTTTGTAGGATGGTGATTGTCAGATCGAATTCTACAGGTTAGAAACAGTTGCATGGTTCAAAATATAATGGGCCAAAAAATCTGATGTGTAAATTACAAGGAAGATTTGCCATCCAATGCGACATTGGTATTGTGCAGTGTTGGATTGCAAGATCAGATAAAATCTAACAAACAAAATCTGATCAAAATCTCCTGTGTAGTGTAGAAAGGGATGGAACTTGGTTTAGGCATAAGAGACTTCTTCCATCCACATACCCCTAGTTTTGGCCCTCTTCAGCACACGTTTTCTTACACCCTCATGTGGCATAAGTTTGAGAAGCCAAGCACGTATGCGTGACATCAGCACATGAAGGGGGTGAGGTGGCCAGCCAGGTTGCCTAGGGCATCTGGCCACTTTAGACAGGTTCTTTGTGTAGCCATAACTCTAAAAAGTTTAATAATTCAAAAACCATTAATAAAAAATGAAAACCCAACGCTGGGGTTTATTTATCTGTTACCTATTTAATTTACACATTTTACACACAATATAAATGACCCCTAATGAATTGGAAAATTAGCAAATTTTTTCCACTTTGTAAAATTTTTAGCCCCAATTTGCAAAGTTGCAAAGTAGAATAGACACTTTCATGAATAAACTTATATGAATCTATATAGGTTTCAATTTATAAGGCTGGAGGGAAATTCTGCACCCAGCTTGGGCACATTAATCTCACCGAACTGCCTTGCCGCCAGCTAGAATGTAAATCGCCAAAGGGATGGAACTCAGATGAGTTTTTCCGAAGTTGCCAAAAGTTGCCTCATGAATGCCATCCTGCCGGCAATTTACATCTGCCGGAAGGCAGTTCGGGAGATTAGTCGCTGGACAACTAATCTTGCTGGGCTACTAATCTTCCCAAGTTGCAGCATTTGCCACCACCCTAAAGTAGCTCTGGGTGAGGGGCATCGTTGACCCTGTAAACTGTTCTAAATTGATACATTTAGTTGCTAAATTTCTTATCTATGTCTCTGCCGGCGCCAATGCACTTGCGGCGTTATGATTTCCAGAATCGCCAAGCGACTAAATCTCCCCGTCTGCCCCAACCCTTAGAATTGATACAATAGTTGCTAAGGGTAAGGTCCCCAAACAGCTTCCCCCTGTCTTGCGCCCACTATAATGAAAAGTCGCCTGCGGCATGACACTTCAGGGATATTGGTTGCCCCAAAGAAGAGGCAATTAGTCACCTGGCGACTAATCTCCCAGAATCGCCAGGTGTGCCCTTACCCTAATACTCCAGAGATGCTGCTGAAACATGCATCAACGTTGCAAAATTGTAACAGTTTAGAGTCTGCACCTGAATTACTGAGCTGCCAAACACCAGA
>CM044433.1:88269646-88280235 GCA_024363595.1 Xenopus borealis
GGGGGGGGGGGGGGGGGATGCGGCTGTTGCAGCAGGGGCCCAGAGGGGGCTTTACAGCAGGGGTGGGAGCCCCTGAGACAGCAGCCCTGGAAGGCTACGGGCCCCAGTCTGACCCTGCTGATGGTTAAGTTTGTCATCTGTCTTAAAGTGTAGGTTGTTCCCCACTATAAAAAAGGAAGTTACTGATTTACAAGAATCAGTAGACAGTTCACTTTCTGGAATGATACTAAACCAATTAGAGATATGAAACTTATAACCTTTCAGCTTTTGGGCAACTGAAACAGAATATTGTAAATTGTAGATACAATAGTTCTGAGCAGCTGGAGGGTCATGACTTATTTATTATTATTATTTTTAATATCTTTCTTACATTTATCCAGAATCATAGGAATTTAGACTACTTCAGGGCGCATTATTGGTTTGTCAAAGGATCTTGTTTGGAAGCAAGTTGGCTATAAGTTACCTTGAAGGAGAACTAACGCCTAGCTTAAAGGGCACCAATCATAACTAAAATAATTTACTAAGTAAATACACTATGTGAAAGGTCAAGAAATCTGATTTTTAAAATAGTTAGAATTGTTTGTATAATGTAAATCATCAGCTCACTATACCTTCTGCAAAATCTCCCTTATCTCCACTGCAGTTCTAGTTGAGGCAGGCATCTTGGATTTCACTGACTCCTCCGACCTATATCTTCACAGCCAACTGCAGCTCTGAAATCTCGCACATGCTCAGTTGACATTTCTTGTTTGCCTAATAAACCTTCTAAGCTATTTTCAAATCTGTCAAACTTCTGTTTGCTGCTGTTCAGTAGTGCTGCCACCTTGTGGAAGTTAGTGTGTGCCCTTCATTTGCCTAATGACATCACAAGCAGGGGACAAGATAGGGAAATCTCGTGATACTTCTAGTAGAGGAGTTTACTAAAGCTAGGCATTCTGGGTAGAATACTCAGCACAGTACTACAATCTGAGCATGATCTTGAACTCATTTGCATGTTATAGTCACAGTATGGACTCCCACAGTGAAAGAACCCATTTGACAAAGTATGGGATTTTTTTAAAAACTGCTGGTATGAAGCCTTGGGCTTCTTACTTAGGGTTGCCACCTTTTGTAAAAAATGTTACCGGCCGACGGGGGGCGGGGTCACAAAGGGGCGGGGTGTGTTGTCGAAAGGAGTGGGGCATGACATCATAGGGGCGGAGCCACATCGAGCGATCGGCTGAAGACGGCAAAAAAAGGTAAGTATTAACTGGAATTATGGCAGGGTAAGGGCCTTTTTTAAGTGGTATTACAAATTTACCGGCAGCTAAATTGCCGGTAAATTTGTAATACCGGCCCCGGCCTTGGCTGGTGTTTTACCGGCTAGGCCGGTAAAATACCGGCTGGGTGGCAACCCTATTCATACCAGCCCAAGGCAACCACAACCCTCTAGGGAAGATCTGTGTTTCTGAAGATGCCCCAGTAGCTCCCCATCATCTTTTCTGCTGATTCATTGCACATGCTCTGTGCTGCTGTCACTTACTGGGTCCCCAAACTTTTATACCCATGAGCCACATTCAAATGTAAAAAGAGGTGGGGAGCAACACAAGCATGAAAAAGTCCCTTGCGGTGCAAAATAAGGGCTGTGATTGACCATTTGGTAGCCCCTATGTGAACTGGCAGCCTACAGGAGGCTCTACTTGGCAATATACTTAGGGGCAGATTTACTAAGGGTCGAATTCGAAGGTTAATTAACCCTCGAATTTGACCATCCAATTTTGGTCGAATTGCAATCGTATATAAAAAATTTGATTGAATGATTTTAACCATTCAATCTAATTTTTTTAATTTGATCTAAAAAACTTAGAAAATATTCCCATAGGGTTTAACAGCAATTCGGTAGGTTTAATCTGGCGTACTAGGCAATTGAATATTTTTTTAAAGGGCAAGTACTTCGACCATCGAATGGTCGAATGATCTAATAGATTTTTATTCGAATCATTCGAATCATCACATTTTTTTAATTTGATGGTCGAAGTACTCAAAAAAGTTATTCGAAATTCGAATCTTTTTGTAAATTCGATCGAATTTCTAATCATTCATGTGAATTTTGTAAATCTGCCCCTAAGTCTTTCTGCAATTAAAACTTGCTTCCAAGCCTGGAATTTAAAAATAAGCACCTGCTTTGAGGCCACTGAGAGAAACATCCAAGGGGTTGGTGAGCTGGGGACCACTGCTCTAACACAAACTTGTCCACCTCAACAAAAAAATGTGCCTGTGGTGTGATGAAAAATGCAAGGTATTGTTGGAATTCCAGCTATGTTATTTCAACAATCAGGACAAGCTGTGCATAATGCTAATTAATATAATACTGAAAGATGCTTGTAATTAAACCTTCATCTTTTCAAATTTAGAGTTCCCCTTAAAAAACTGAATTAGAAACACATTTTATAAGGTAATGTAACAAAAAAGGCAGGATGTTGTCCTACAATCAGTAAACCATAGTAAGCAATGAGCAAGTACCATTTACTGGCCACCTGTTTAAAAGTAGACATCTTATTGGTTGCTGTGGGTTACTGCACTTGGACAAATTTACTGCCTTTTAATACAAATGGGAATAAATAGCTACGAAACCTTAAAGGGGTTGTTCACCTTTGAGTTAACTTTTAGTATTATGTAGAGAGTGATATTCTGAGACAATTTGCAATTGATTTTCATTTTTTTATTATGTGTGGTTTTATAGTTATTTAGCTTTTTATTCAGCAACTCTATAGTTTGCAGTGTCAGCAATTTGGTTTCTAGGGTACAAATTACCCTAGCAACCCTGCATCGATTTAAATAAAAAACTGGAAAATGAATAGGAGAGGGACTGAATAGAATAAGTAATAAAAAAAACAACAATACATTTGTAGCCTTACAGAGCATTTGTTTATAGATGGAGTCAATGACCCCCATTTGAAAGCTGCAAAGAAACAGAAGAAAATTGCAAATCATTAAAAGAATATGAAAAATAAATAATGATAATAGATAATGAAGTTTCTTAGAATTGGCCCTTCTACAATATACTAAAAGTTAACTTGAAGGTGAACCACCCCTTTAAAGTGCTTGATAACTGATTTGTTCGCAGATGCTGCTATTTTGTACATAACACATATTCGTCGATTCACCAGGCTGCCTAGGGTGCTTAACTGGCCTGGCGATTATTCAGGTGTACACTGGGTTAAAAAAAAGTCATAGTGTGGCATTGATATAATGCAAAAGACAGAGATAACTTTGGAGTATTCAGTATACAAGCAGTGTAAAGCATTATAAATTGACAATGGGTGTGACACAATAAAGAATAAAGAATGTGCTAAATTAAAGAATACCATTTGGATCTCTACAAACTATGTCCAGCTGATTTTGTGTACAGTAGATTTCTAAATTGACTTTATTGCAGGCTGGTTATATTAGTGAGGGATGGCCGCTTACATGCCTACCGTCCCTTAGCTTGCACAGAACTAAATAATTGGTGGTATATGTAGAGCTGGCAACACACCTACTCATATAAATTAAAGCTTTGAACAATATTCTGTATGGTGGTATGGTGGCCGGTCAATCTATTATGGATATCAGCTGGTAAATTGATTGGGCAAGTTTGCTGATGTCAGAGTTCCTTGGCAGCTGAGGAAGTCACTTGCTGCTATTGTGACCATTCCCCCACTAGCAGTGGGGCAGTGAGCTGATATATCCTACTTACTGGGTGGGGAAAATGTTCAAAAAAGATACTGATGATGGTGCTACCATCTAGGCTTTCCAATGGCTTGGTGGGCTGACAATCCTCGCCACTATCTAGGTGTACAGTGCATCAGCAGATGAGAAAGAGAGGAGGAGATGCAGCTCCTCTTCAATTCTTGCTGTTCCAATCATTTAGGCTGTTGAACCAAATGTCAGGAACCAATAAATTGTGGCCATACTTTGTACAGAAGATTGTACAGTATCTGTCTGTTTGGCCTGAAGGTCAGTCTGTTAGAGCTGTAAGGGATCAGCTCATGTATGACCACTTTAGCTTACTCTTCTTTGGGGCAGTCAGCACCAGATATGATCACACTGTGAGGCTTTTGTCTACTTTATGGCCCAAGTTAATTGTAATGACACCATAAGGCCTTGCTGTGTCTAATGTTATCAATGTATTGGGGTTATCCATCCCAGCACATATTGCAGGGTTCATTATCATAAGTTAATTATATTTATCAAATAAGGCATTAGTGCATCTGAGCAGAACGGGGGCCATAAAATTCTCTCACCGAAGGGTCTCCAGTTGGCAGGATTATGGCACTGGGGATTTAAAGGGCAAAATAGAATAATGTTAGAAATGCTGTATTTTGTGGAGACAAAGCTCTACAGAGTCACCGGCTGCTCAACAGGGAATCAATAAGGGTTACCTATATCCTAGTTTGGATCAAGTACAAGCCACTTTTTTATTATTACAGAGAAAGAGGAAATCATTTAAAAATAAATTGGCTGATTTGATTATACTGGAGTCTATGGGGTAGATTCATCAAAGAGTGAAGTTCCGGGACTAGAGGGAAATTCCACAGCTCTCAATTTATTTCTATGGGATTTTGCAAGGCGTATTCATCAATGGGTGAAGTGAAAGTTCACCCTTTGATGAATACGCCTTTAAAAATCCCATAGAAATGAATTGAGAGCTGTGGAATTTCCCTCTAGTGGCGGAACTTCACTCTTAACTTCACTCTTTGATGAATCTACCCCAAAGGGAGATGGCCTTTCTGAACTTTCTTGATAATAGGTTTCCAGATAATGGATCCCATACCTGTACTGTAATAATACCCACACCCCTTTTCCACATTACAGTATGAGCTCCCCCAGAAATAAAATAGCATAACAATTTTAAAGGAACAGTAACACCAAAAAATAAAAAGTGTTTTAACAGGAATGGTGTATTTCATTCAGAAACGCAAGTATAGTTTATATACACAAGCTGCTGTGTAGCCATGGGGGCAGCCACTCTGTACTGAAAAAGGAGAAAAGGCACAGGATAAGCTGCAGATAATATATAAGTTCTGTAGTATAGAATGGAATTCTTCAGGACTTATCTGTTATCTACTTTGTATCCTGCACTTGAACGGCTGCACCCATGGCTACACAGAAACTTGTTTATATAAACTATAGTAGAGTTTCTAAAGCAAACACACCAGTTTTACCAGTTCAGGGCAACAGTAAATTATTTTGTCATTCCTTTAAAATATATACTTTTTTGGTGTTACTGTCCCTTTAAAGAACTATAACACTAATTTTGTTACTGTCTCTTTAAATAGCAATTAACCCTTGGCAATCCTGGGATCCTGAGTCCATTTTGCATATGAAAAGTACTTTGGATTTACTGGGATATACAGCCTCCACCTAGGGAGCATACCTCAGGGGATTTCCACTAGGAATAATAAAACACACACAATTTGCATATTTACAAATATAAACTTTACATAAACAGTAGTAAAAGAACTGGGGCAATCTAATACACAATGCACTCATGCACTGGGGACACATGGGAATTGGGAAGTACCTAACTCATTATTAGGTACCTGACTGTTTCTCCAACACAGTCCTTTTTATTATCAAAATCCCAATCCTCTGGAAGGGGTTAATAATCACACAGTTCAGTTCAAATGGAATATCCCTTCCCTAGAGCTCTTATACAACAGGTAGTGCTACATTTTCCCAACTATACCTCTCCCTTTGGAACGTAGCAGCACTCCCACGTAGCAGGTAAATGCATAAGACCTGTCCTCAAACTAGGACCAATATCCTCCCTTGGTTGGCTCACTAACTATTTAAATGATTTTTTTTAGTAGATTGAAATAGTGGAGATCCAAATTACGGAAAGATCCCTTATCCAGAAAGCCCCAGATCCTAAGAATTCTGGATAACATGTCCCATACCTGTAAATATAGGCTCTGTACATACAGGGATTTCAAACAGTGTATGATGTGCAGTGCAGTTTTAATCATTTCATCACATGGCAATGTTAATGTAAAAGTAGTGATAAGTCTAAATCAGTGGTTCTCAACCTGGGGGTCGGGACCCCTTTGGGGGTTGAACAACCCTTTTACAGGGGTCACCTAAGGGATGTCCAAACTACAAAGCCGTTGTCCGGACAGGGTGGGTTTAAGAATAGTGTTGCGGCTGCCATTGGTTATTAAGGGAATGCGCAGTAGCTGACAATTCCGGGAGTACGCAGTGTTATTGACTGCTTCCGGGTAGTAAAAGAGAGTACTCCAAGCCAAGTAGAGGGAGCTGAAGACTGAATGCAACGTCTCCTCGATATTAACATTACGATTCATAAGAGTAGCAAAATTACAGTTATGAAGTAGCAATGAAAATGATTTTTTGGTTGGGGGTCACCACAACATGAGGAACTGTATTAAAGGGTCATGGCAATGGGAAGGTTGAGAACGACTGGTCTAAATCAACTGGAAGTTTTGAGTAACCATGTAAACGTTTCACCACTCATCTGAGCAGCTTCATCAGTTCATCTGGAGCAAGGACAGTCCTATGTAGTAGGGAGGCACAGGGCGAAAATTCAGCACTACAATACAGCTATTTATATGTGTGGGTATAGACAGGACAGAATTAAATTAATTACTTGCTCCTGCCTTGTGAATACATAAAACTGTACTGTGTAGGAAATGCACTTATAAACACTCATTTGTGCAAAGCCTACTAGGAGTGTTAACACCTTCTCATCCTCTCAAACATACTGCTAAACCCTACATGCTAACAGAACCAACAAATATAAAGACTAAATTAGCCTAACAAAGTACAGGACAAATTACAGCAACGAATATAGAAAGTATAATATATTATTTTATCATTGTAACAGGGTTGTTTTCGGCTCTGAACTAGCCAGCAAAAAAAGATTCAAACTATTATATTATGCAATCTGTGGGATTAGAACAGCATTTGGATCTAGCAGTCCAGTCAATAAGGTCGTTTTAATGGTCGTTCAATCCACTGTGTATAGTGTTTACAAAAGGACAATGAAAGGTGCCCAAGGACAGGGAAAAGGTGATAAGACAATGCATCATGAAACGTTAAGCCATATGGAATGTAGGCAGTAGCTGACAAAGTGAAATACAACCCAAACCACTTCAACATACAGACTACTCTAAACGGTGGGCACTAAATCAAGCAATTTTTGGTTTTGACAGGCACTCATGCCAACATTTTTCGCAGCACCATTCAATGGTGGGGACTGTGAAAAACAAGACTAATTGGTTTACAGGCCTAATATGCCAATGTAGCTCCAGCAGCAGTTTAAGAGTAGAACGAGTCCGGAGCTGTAATCTATAACTGGTCTATTTACTGGAAACTTTAAAAGGAAATGAATGAGAACCTGATTAAGAATAATATGTAGCACCAATATTTACACATTTTGACATATGAACTTTGGCTAAGAGGTGGGTAAGGTACATAATAATAGGATTGTCCAGGTGTTAAGCTGGCCATACATGAATTGATGTTCTGTTTGATTATGGTGGGCTGAAAATATTCATGTACTGTACTATGCAGGACTGGACTGAGAATCAAAATAGGCCCTGGTGTTTCAGGTACACAGAGGTACAATCAGCCCACACAGAAGCCAAAACAGCCCTCACCAGCCCACTAAATTTCTATGGCACATTAATTATAGCAGCCCCTCTGGCATTTGCCAAAACCCACAGATTGCCAGTCCGGGCCTGATACTATGTACATCAGTTTGTTTGTGAATGCAGCATATCTGTCAGTGTATGGTTTTTTTGGCAGATCAGAAAGTAAAGAGGAACAGGAGCTGTAAACTGCTGTTCTGATTGCTCTACCATTAAAGCTGTAGGTTGATACAACCTGTCTGCTTGACTGTGATGCTACCAGTCACAATTCACAATGGGTTGCCACCCTAAGGCTGGGGACAGACAGGGAGATTCTGTCGCCTGGCGTTTAATAGCAGACGACAATCTCCCCGAACGTCCTTCTCCCTGTCCGTCGCTAGTTGAAATGACAAAGCGCCAGCGCTGTGCACACGCGGCGTGGCGAAGTAACTTCGGGCGATTCCGGAAATCGCCCCGCCGCGTGTGCACAGCGCTGGCGCTTTGTCATTTAAACTAGCGACGGTCAGGGAGAAGGACGTTTGGGGAGATTGTCGCCTGCTATTAAACGCCAGTAGGGATGGCGCGAACAGTTCGCCGGCGAACTTGTTCGCGCGAACATCCGCTATTTGCGCTCGCCGGAAGTTCGCGAACGTCACGCGACGTTCGCATTTTGGGTTCGCGTCAATTTGGCGCTTTTTTTTTTGCCGCGTTTTTTTTGCCCTCTCACCCTAGACCAGCAGATACATGGCAGCCAATCAGGAAGATCTCCCTGGACCACACACCCCCTGGACTAAAAAAAATGTGCATACCTCCCGAGTCCCGAGTCCCAACTGTCCCTCTTTTGCGAGCTCAACCCTCTGTCCCTCATTTGTACTGGAAAGACCCTCTTTTTGGAGGACCCTCTTTCACTGGAAAGACCCTCACTGAACAGCCAGAAAAAAAAGCAAAGATTTGAACTTGGCTTTTGGCAGAGAGTCCAGAACAGCGTCCAGAACAGCGTCCAGAACAGCTAACAGGTGCAGGTAAGATACTTTGTAACACTTTTGACATAAGAAAATAATGGATTTTTCTTTTCCCTTTATCCCCCTCTGGCATGCCACTGTCCAGGTCGTTGCACCCTTTAAACAACTTTAAAATCATTTTTCTGGCCAGAAATGTCTTTTTTAGCTTTTAAAGTTCGCCTTCCCATTGAAGTCTATGGGGTTCGCGACGGTCGCGAACTGTTCGCGCGTTTGTCGCAAGTTCGCGAACGCGTCCGCGAACTTTTTTGCGGCGGTTCGCGCCATCCCTAAACGCCAGGCGACAGAATCTCCCCAAATCTCCCTGTCTGTCCCCAACCTAAGGGTAAATATAAAAATGCCTTTGGCTGTGTAGTTTTCATGCAGTGTGTCCCAGTAGGATACAAACAATACTGGGACCTACAGGGGATGGATATAAATGATGAATACCTACAATAAAAGCCTTTTTAAGGCTCATCCTTCCCTGTGGTTATAGAGCCATATGGCTGAATGGGACCAATTATTCCATGAGGTGCTGTAAGTTTGATTCCCATTGAGGGTTCCTGAATGCACTGTATGGAAACAGCACAGTCAAGTGGTTACATAAGGAGCCGTGGGGTGGGGGGAGGTTTTGTAAACTCTTTTCTTTGCTGCATTTAATTATTGCACAGAATTACTGCATCTGAACCTATGTCAATGAACAGTCATAAAGAATTTGGCTGACAGGGTAATCCAGTTCAGAGTCTCGTTCTCAAGGTTCTCTGCCAATTAACATGTCTCAGAGTTCCTTAAATATGCTAATTTGTTCACTGTTGGTCACTCTGGGAAATTTAAATGGGTGGCTATAATTAATTCCACAAGTCCAGCAGATTCAAACAAATGTTAAGATGTCAAATAGTCTAGGTGTGAGGCCTCTCTCCAATTCTGTTCATATTTAAAGGCTGTTTATATTTAGTTCCTATGTAGGAAATTTAATGCATAGCTATGCACAACACATATGGGACCACAATGTTCTGTATTGTATATGCAGTTTATAATAGCTGATCCTGATCTGACAGCTTACTTATAACATTAAAAGAGAGTTCTTGCATAGGCAGAGAACACTTGCATTCACAGTATTTACTTGAATGAAGAGTACTTCAGAATTCAGTTCAATTAGGTGAGTACTTTATTTAGCATTCCCACGAGACATTCAGTGTTATCATATATCAAATCTTAAATGAGAAGGAAAGGTTAAAATTACATACTGTAAGCCATTTCAGAAAGGTCCACCTAATCTATTGGCAATAAAAAGCCTCTGTAGTTTTCCTTCTCCTTTAAAATCAGATGTACATAAGGCCTAATGGTAATCTTGTGTTGACCAATACTGGGCCCGTGGGCCAAATGACCAGCTCATAACAGGTGGCAAAGGACCACATAAACAACCTGATATTGTCCTTGTCCAAAGGGGATTTTTAAACCTGCCCAACAGATATTTGGACAGTTTTTGATCATACACAGACTGATAAGCTGCCGACAAAGTCTGAAAGTGTGAATCGGCAGCCAAGTCCTACTCTTGTATGGCCACCTTAACTCTGTCCAACCCTTTATCCAGTTGATTGGTCAGTGGGGAATACAGATTCTGTATGAAAAACACAATGGGAGAAAATGTATCAAGTTCCAAGTTATTGATAAACCATTGACTTCTGCCAGACAAGGCAATTCACATACAAAACTACTAAGGAAAGAAGCATACTGGATTTACAGGTTAAAAACTTTAGAAAGAGAAGGGGGATTAAATAAGGACTGGGAACTATCCTGTTACTATTAAAAAATTTATACCAGAACAAAAATCGAATCAATAAGCCGAATTATGATTGAAGTGATCTAGATAGGTCGATACTATGAGGAAAACAGAATTGTAATCAAGAATATTGTTGATAGTCAAAGTTTGCAATACCATTCTGCATATTATTACTTTGTTACTTTGTATAGTGTACTAATG
>CM044433.1:88323467-88368840 GCA_024363595.1 Xenopus borealis
TGTGTCTTTTTGGTTCAGTAGGTAACACAGCAGAGGGGGTAGGGGGATCCCTTTGCCTAAAAACCCTACCCCCCTACCCTACATAGACATCTCTCCCTCCTCCCCCAGCCTACCTGATACCCCTGGGCAAATGTCCCTGCACATAGATGGGAAGTCTTGTAACAACTGATCGAAATTGCAGAATCTGTATTGTTACTTTACATTTTTCATTTGCCCTGCACATGCAGTATCCTTCTTGTACCAATGATGGATGCACATGTACATAACTACCAAGCAATTTGAGTCATTTAAAGAAGTTACATGATTATCACTGAATTTGCTGCCTCTTCTAACTATTATGGTGATTGCACCATAACCAAAATATAAAACAGGGAAGGACAATGGCCTGATTCAGTAAATTTGAAACATGCCTGTGCTAATGTAATAATGCTCTGAAAGGTGCAATATATGTCTTTTTATCAACATTTTGCAAAGGTACAGTGGTTGTAATTAGCTAGCCTACAACAATTAGTGCAATCATATTTCATAATATGGCAGTGCCATGTTAAAAAAAAACTTTGTAAGCCTATTTAAATGTATTTCTTGTCATCATTTACTTGATTCCATTTTGTTAGATGGAGAATGAAACATGAGATGAGAATGTGCTGTAAATGGAGATCTGCTGAATGAATTCTCATTCCAAGTGCTGATGTGTTTGGGTGGTGACAGCTGTTGCTGGCTGGAGCTACTAGTCAAAATGCTGTCTTTCACTGTTACACTATATAGCCAAAGGTATACTGGCACCTGCATAAACATTTCATTCTAAAAAAAAAAGGTATTAATTTACTGTTGTCACAGCCTCTAATTTTCTGGGAAGGCTTTCCACAAAATTTGGATTACATTTGCTGAGATTTGCTTCCATTTCGCCTCAAAAGCATTAGTAAGGCTGGGTATATGTTGGCTCGATCAGCAATCGATGTAGTGCCGTGTTTCTATACAGGCACCCAAGGGCTCATCCAGTGGCGTAACTATTCGCTGGGGGGGCCCTGGTGCAGGTCTGGCACCCGGGCCCCCGTATCGGGCTCTCCCCCCTATGAATTGCACATTGGAGTTCTCTTAGCCTCTCCGGCGGGGCCCCAAGAGGGAGCGGGCAATTGCACCTCCTGCTCCCCTGGTAGTTACGCCACTGGGCTCATCCCTAGGCAGATCTCTTTAGGGGGGAGTGACCATCTACTGCTGACAGTGAAAAAATAAAATTATGCCCCAGCCCAATGAGGTTGAGGAGGGTACCCCTCTCTTCTGCAATTGGCACATGTACAGTCTGTGCTGTGCAAGCACCGATCTGTTAGAGGAGGGGGTGGCATTGGCAGCACCCAGCCCTGAGTCAGCATTCCAATTCATCCCACAGTAGTTTATTTGGATTTAAGCCAGGGCTGTGTGTTATCCAATCATCATTTCACTTCCATCTCAACACACCAGTTCTGTATGGACCTCATTTTGTACATTGGATTATTGTTCTGAAAGAGGAAAGACAAGCTGTTGCCACAAAGTAGGCAGCTCAGATTTGTCAAGAATGTCTTTGTACTTCATAGCATTAGGTTTTCACTGGAACCAAGAGCCCTAGCCAAACTTCCTAACTAATTCATATACAAATTTGGACTCCTTTTCATACATTAGTTTATTTGACAGATTATATTATTAAAAAGATTGGTGCTAATGTACGTTAAAATTAAATTTTTTGCCATATATTTCTCTGTTCAATGTATACAAGGGACTGGACATTATCACTAATAAGGCTAGTTCAGAGGAGCAGAAACTGTGTACACACCACATGATCAGTTTTGTGGATCCTTTGGTTACCAGTTACACACTTTGAAACAAAGCCATTGTTCTGATATCCTTTTCATTTCCATGAGGCAGGTATAGTCTTCATTTTCTTGCATAGGATTTCACTGCTTCTCCAAAATTCATTCCTTTCTGCAACCTCCTTGTACATTGAAGATATTTTCTCAAGAAACAAGATTCCAATTGTTGTGGGAGGAAAGAATTACTACATTGAGTCTTTGCTATTGAATACGGTATGCCCTTCATATGGTGTGATAGTTCTCCTGTTTGTCTTATTGTAAGTAGGTCTTTGCCTGGCCTGACAAGTAGAATTTCTACTGCATCCAACCAGATTCCTCGGAGCAAACCATAGTAATGATAATAATAAACTTGCAAAACGTAGAAACCAGTTGGATGAAACATATAAAGCTTTTAAAGGACAATGAAAGTCTAAAATAGAATAAGGCTAGAAATGCTGTATTTTTTTATACTAAACACAAACATGAACTTTCTGCAACACAAGCCTTATCAGAAAAATGATTTATGCTTTCAAAGTTGGCCACAGGGGGCTGTCATCTTGTAACTTTGTTATACATCTCTGCAAGACTAAGACTGTGCACATGCTCAGCATGATCATCATAAATGATCAAAACAGCACAAGTCAAATAATATCTGCCAGATACAACAAGAATAACAGAATATACAGACAGCACTGGGTCCTGTGTTGTCACGTAATCTAATGTGGATTTTATAGTTTTTGTATTAATTAATACAAACTCTCAACTCTGCAGAACCAGTGGCTGCAGCAAAATAATCCTCTAAATAGAATCCCACTTTATCTGTTTAAATCTGGCTCCATGATCTTTGTCCCTGCAGCTGTAGCTGGAAACATTAAAGAGGTTGGCAAAAATAAAATCCAATCTAAATCTCTACACAGTCACCGACTGCAAGCTGCTGGAGTTCTGCATGGCTGGGAAGTAAGGTGCCCCCCCCCCCCTCTGTTCATTAGTATGATTGTTTCCCTGCCCAGCAGTTAGGGACCATCTGACAATTCCTATAAACAGCAGTAAATGAAGGGGGAATTTCACAGAATACAGTTCGTTTTCTTATAAATACGGTACACATTTTTTAAATTGACGTATATTGGAGATATTATTATTATTTTTCATTAAAGAAAGTAAAAATGTTATTTTTTTTTGCATTTCCTTGTCCTTTAAAGGACAAGAAATGCTGCATTCACCGGGGCTGTCCATTTGTTAGTCACCCCTAGTGAATTCTGTTGCTAATTATTTTCTTGCTGGTGCTCATTTTAACAAAAAAAGAAAAAAAGAAAAAGGTAGTGCAGCACTATTATTAGTTTTGTCTTTGGGTATTGTTCCAAATAGGAGCACTGGCCTGGGGAAAGATTTTGCATGGACTTTAATATAAAAACACACATGAAATAAATACCTTTTGAGGAAAGACAAACTTCCATAACATTCCATGTGAATTTGCTTTCTGTATCATAGTAATTATATAGTCGCCATTCAACTCCAAACCAAAGACCTGATAAGCTGGAGACTCTCCTTATATCAGGTTTTTGCCAAGCCTTCAAGCTCAACATCTTTCCTGCTGCAGTAATTGTAGAATGGTTTATCTGATTTAGTACAAATACACATGCATATATTGCATGTGTTGCATCCTAGTGCTTGCCAGGTGTTACTGCTCTCTCTGCATTGTATGCTTGTTGCTAGTTTGACATTTGAGAGACACCTGAAAGCATGTAATATGTGTGTTTTATGTGGACTTTTGGATTTGTATATTTTAGGTGTGTAGCTGCAGATCCAGTTTGATTACATATTTCCCAGCAAGCAGCGGCTTGCTGATAATATGTTCAGGACATTGCTAGTTTATACCTCTCCCTTCCCTAGGGCTTCTTGGAGTTGTTCACACAATCCATGATCTTGGCCAAGTTGCCTTCCTCTACATCTCTGACCCACTGGGTGGGTGAGTGGGATGGAGACAAATAACTAACTAGATTCAGGCTCCCATAGTTCTCGCTGCAAGCTTGATTACTTTATGCAGGTCTATGAAGAATCTGGAATCCCACACACACTGAACATTTGAGGTGCCAGTGAGAAGAAAAAGGAGGGGGACCTGTTGGTGGAGCCCTGAGATATCCGAATCCCTGCATTCTATGGCTTCATGCAGATCAAGAAGGTATGAGATGCTTATGCTGAATCCTTGCTAAACTTCTATATTCTGAGAATACCTGGTTGATTCAATATTCAACAATTTGGCAAATACATTACATTTTAGAATAGAAGATTCATTTTGAGTGGGGTGCAGGCACATATGGTATGTAAGCTACTGTGTGTGTTCTTTTCTCAGAATATTTAATATTAAAGATGGTATCAAGCTGGAAACTGTAATCAAAGTTTCACTTTTTTACACTTCAAAGGCTTTTAACTAATATTGTGTAGTTTATTCTGACTTTGGTTGTTGCTGTTAAAATTGTGTTTATTTTTTAGGAGTATTTAGGAGAAGAGCTGTGCAGAAGGGTTGGTGACCAGCCATTTTTGGCCACTAGTGCAGAGCTGATATCTGACTGTGATGCTGATGGTTGCCTTGGAGAATGTGCACTGGTATCTAGAACATGACAGGCTTCAGTGCACATACTGTGTTCGGGGATCAGTGCCTAAAAGCCAGGAACAATAAGTCAAGCTCCCAGACACGGGGCCACAAACCCTGCAGTGCAGCACTAGCCAGGACAGGTCTTTCATAAACCAGTTCATTTGTTGCTGTGTTGCAGATACAGGGGGAAGTGCTGCTTTATACTGACAGCTTTAAAGGTATACTGTAATTGGAAAAAATGTTTTCAAAATGCATCCGTTAATAGTGCTGCTCCAGCAGAATTCTGCATTGAAATCAATTTCTCAAAAGAGCAATCAGATTTTTTTTATGTAATTTTGAAATCTGACATGGGGCTAGTCCATTTCCCAGCTGCCCCAATTCATGTGACTTGTGCTCTGATACACTTCAGTCACTCTTTACTGCTGTACTGCAAGTTTGAGTGATATCACCCCCTCCCTTAAATTCCCCCATTAAGATTTTAACATGAAAGTTGCTAGAGTGGGCAGGTACTGTAATTTTTTAAGAATAAATAGCCAGCTGCAGGTAAAAACAGGAATGTTCAGTCTTAAACTTTGTTTCCTTCTAGGCAGGATTACAAGCATGGCATCTTTCAGTCAATTGGTTTCAAGGAATTCAATGAATACTTAATAAGTGAGAATAATGATCCAAGAGCAAGGGAGGCCCTTCTTCAGAAAAGTAAAATATTGCTCTGATGTTTTTTTTTTTTTTAGATACTATATGAAATGACTGCTCTTTAACTTCACTTTTGTTTGAGAGTCTGAAGCAAAGACCCCAGAAATATGCAAAGAAACACATCATTGGGTACAGAACAGATTCCTTAAGTGTATGTGTTCCCAAAATATTTGCTAAAGCAGCTGTTGGATGCCAAATAAATTGTAGAAAAACAATAGATCAGGGGGTAAATTTATCAAAGAGTGAAGTTCCGCTACTAGAGTGAAATTCTGCCGCTCTCCATTAATTTCTATGGGATTTTGAAAGGCGTATTTATCAATGGGTGAAGGGAAAGTTCACCCTTTGATAAATACGCCTTTAAAAATCCCATAGAAATGAATGGAGAGCAGCCGAATTTCCCTCTAGTGGCGGAACTTCACTCTTAACTTCACTCTTTGATAAATATACCCCCAGGAGTGCTCAAGCTAAGATCTCATTTTGTTGTGAGACTAAGGGGCAGATTTACTATTGGTCGAATTTCGAATGAAAAAAAAAATTCGAAATTCGACCAGGGAATAGTGGGAGAATAGTGGGGAATTAAAAAAAATTTGGGAAATAAAAATTTTTTTTTAGCGCAATTCGATCAATCGAACGATCGAATAGGGAAAATTCGATCGATCGAATTCAAATCGAATATTCAAACGATTTTTAAGTGATCGATCTTATTTTTCTTATTCGATCTTAGGGAATGATCCCCATTTCGGTAGGTTTAATCTGGCGAAGTAGGTGATCGAATTTAAATTTAAAGGGGAAGTATTCAACCATCGAATTTTCGAATATTCAAATAAAATAAAATTCAAATATTCGAATCATACGAAGTCGAATATTCGATGGTCGAATTTGCCTAATTTGCATCTTCGAAATTTGAATCTTTTTGAAAATTCTATCGAATATTCAAATCCCTCATGTGAATTTATGGGAATTTAGTAAATCTGCCCCTTAATCTTTCAAACTTCGGTACATTTTTTTGAGCTTTTACCTGTAACCTCCCATTGTTGTCTTCTTTCTTGTCTCACCTTTTGTTCTTGAATGCAGTTTAATTATGTTCCCTTAAATTCTGTATCTTGTAATATGCACACCTCTGGAATGCAGCCAAATTTAGCAGCTGGAACTCGAATCCTCTTCTAGAGAGCACAGCCTAGGACAGGTGCTGAGCCACACTCCTTTTCAAATTCAAGGAACAGCAGGTGGAAGGCAAGAAATGTTTTGAATGTAATGCTCTCTTTGTTATCTTTGTCAGTGTTGGGATTTTTCGATATCTTAAACAGAAGCAAGATTTTAGAAACACCAACAAAATTATCAAAACACGGTTTTACAGTATTTTCTACCTTTTGCAAAGGTTTGTTTAACATTTCTCATATCCTGAGAATGCACATTCTGTGAATGCATAGATGTTTGGACATTTATACAATTCTCCAGGTCTATTAAAGGAGAGATTCAAAGGACATAAAGGGGCAGATTTACTAAGCTCGGGTGAAGGATTCGATTGCAAAAAATTAGATTTTTTTATTGTTTTGGGGGGCTAATTCGACCATTGAATTTGCAAAATTCAATCGAATAAATCGTACTATTCAAATAAGAAAATCGTCCGACCAAGTAAGTAAATTTTTTCGATTGCCTTCTTTCCCAGATTAAACCTACCGAGTTTCTATATTTGCCTATGGGAAACTTCTAAGTTTGTTTTTCATCGGATAGAAATCATCCGATTTTTCGAAAAAATTGTATGATTTTTTTCATGAAATCGGCTGAATTTGTACGATTTTTTCGTGAAATCGGATTTTAGCTATTCGATAGATCGAATATTGGTAAAATCCTATGAATTCGATAATCGATTTCGTTGGATTTTGCTTCAGGAAAGTTTTTGTGGGTCTAATTCGACCCTTGATAAATCTGCCCCATAGTGTTTCAGTTTATGGTGAGATGAAGTTATGGATGAGCTTACTAAAGAGTTCAGAAATTACCATGAATCTCATTCATCATCATCCTCATCACCACATCAGTAATTTGACTGTATGGATGCATGTGTGAATAAACTCAACTAAACGTTAACAGTAACACCAAACATTTTTAAGGAAAAAATCCCTCATAGTCCCCTTCACTAATACTACAATCCTGAACAAAGCTAACAATATTTCATGCTTTATTCAAAAATACCATGCTAAAATTCTGCTTCCAGTCTCCACAAATAGGGCCATGTAGCGACATGCCCTCTTCTACATCCTTTGTGCGTGTTCTTCATCATAACAGAATAAATAAAGCATTCTAGCTTACACTGTTGTGGCTAATCTATTGGCAATAGTCTGTGTTGGTAGCTTTCCTTCTTCTTTATCCTTGTGCAGAGTGGAGGTATTACAATGTATTTTTTACTTAATTTTTTGTGTTACTAGTCCTTTAAGCCAACTGTGGGTATATTTTAGGGCCAGGACCTAATGTGCCCTGTATGTACCGTCTAGATGTGATAATTACTTTCACTTTCCATTCAGCACTTCCTAGATGCCACTAATCCCCACACATTCTGAGATGATGCAAGGCTTGCCTTAATAACAGTGTCCACAAAATGGCTCCTGCCTGTTTGCTATAATTATGAATTCCCAGACTGAAGAAAAAAAAATTCAAATAATTTATATAGTGTAAGTAATGTTCATTTTGCTTGACTAATGTGATAAAATAGGATTTTGAATTTTTTTTGGGGTGACAGGTACACTGTAATTAACTTCAAATCAGTTGCCATGAATATTCTGAAACCTGTGCTTTTGTATTTAGAGTATTTTCTGTTTTACAGGGAGAAAATCCAGCGATTGAGCCTATACATCTACACTATGACGAAACTGTGAATAAGCATAGTAGTAGTTTGTGTGATCTCTGCAACATAATTGGTGATCTGGAATGGGCGGTATGGCAATAAATACACTGAGGGGCAAATTTACTATTATTCCCCAAAATTAGTTCGACCAAATTCGATATTCGATTAGCATTCGATCGTCGAACTTCGATCTATTCACGTGAATTTAGTACATCGGCCCCTTAGAATTTCCACCCAGGAAAAGGAGAGGTGGTCCTGTATGGCCCCAGGAGGAACATTTCTTCCCCTCCCTTGGCTCATGTGGGGACAGAAAACAGACTGGTATAGTGGAACACAACTTATCTTGGCACCCCAACCCCAAGTACATAATGGGGACATTTTTCCCCTTGGTCCTGGAAAGGTGGTTAAATTCCATATCCTGATTTCATTGATGCATTCTGAAGATTTTGTTGTGGGGGCATTACACTTCTAGTTTTGCCATGGAATCTTTTTGTGCACAGAACTTTTGTCTGCTTCTAACACAGTCAACCATGAGTTTGCAGAAAAAGAAAAATGCGTGAATAAAATATTGTACTCAAGAATACACATAATATTTTTCAGAAGACAATTTATTTTCATATGCTTTATATTTATTGCAGATTATAATAAATGTGCTTTCATTTAACTGTTCCACATGTATTAGCCTCTGTTTGGTGTTTATTGATTACTAAATTTCTGCTTGTGTGAATATATAGCTAATGATACATGGGGTGCTTTTCTTCCTTCTGAATAGCCCCAGCATCTACAATTAGGGGCAAATTTAAAATTATTCCACCATAATTAGCTCGACCAAATTCGACTATCGAATGCTTATGGAATTGTTTTAGGCTATAATTTTGCTCGATATCCGATTTCTCGATTAATTTGTATGATCAGATACCTATCGTTCGATTTCACGAGAAAATCGTGAAATTTCATTTGAGCGCCTGAAAAATTTGTACGATTCGAACGGTCGAACGATCCGATCGTATTCTAGCAGGACTTAGTCTCTGAAGCCTATTGGGAGCTTCCCATAGGCTTCTATTGCAATTCGGTAGTTTCAATCTGGCGAAGTAGGCAGTCGAATAACTTTAAAATTTTGATTCCTTCGATCATCGAATGATCAAATTATCATACAATAATTATATACAATCATTCGATCTATTCGATATTCGATGATTGAAGAGGCCAAATTTCACTTTACGATTTCACGAAAAATTTGTACGATCGTTATTCGATCAAATTCGATCGAACTTCGATCTATTCACGTGAAGTTCGTAAATTGGCCCCTTAAAGTCAGTGATATGTGTGTCTAATGTGCATTCTGAGTGTACAAATAGAAATATAGTGGACAGCAGTACAATTCTCCAATATAGGATCAGTCTTGATTAGCTATAGTTCCTTCTCCAGCAGGGACATGCTGGTGAACTGGTAGTGATTAATATAAACTGATCATTACATTCCAAGTGTGCCTTCTAATGTAGCATGTGACATATTCTCTGTTGGTGTTGGTTCTGGTTTTCTCTGCAGAAGTATAGCGTAGAGTAGCGGTTCAGCAAGTCAAGCATTGGCTAATGTAATCAATATAAATTACAATGAGCTAGGTAGGGGTGTTTCTCTTGCAGAAAATGTGCTTCTGTCTCTATGTAGGACAACAAATTAGACTGTAACACAGGAGAAGGAAAGAAAAGAACCCCTCTTCTATAAATCATTAATACCAATTAAAGTGCTAGTGCTATTGATTCAATTCATTAAATATTTCATTAGGATTACCAATTAATCGAATATTCTAGAATAAATAATGATAAGAATAAATACAATCAATATAGGTGTAGGAAGACTTGATTCCAATTAGTTAGCTACCCACTAGGAGTTGCCACCACACAAATTAATTAATATCATATAAAGCGCTAGTGCTATTGAATCAATTCATTAAATAATTCATTCAAATCGAATTCCCTCAATCAAGTATTTGAGAATTAATATAAATAGGATCAATTGATTTAACACAATACAGAATCACTTGATTATAATGAATTATCTGCCTACTATCTGATAAATGATTTCATAGTGCTAATTCAAATACATTTACTAAAGTGCTAGTTATTAGAAACAATAACTTAGCTGTAATAATATTATTCCCCAACCTAGGCTTTTCTAATTGATTGTGATTAAAAATTCAAATTGATTAATGACCATGAATTAATAAATGGAAAAATTGATTCCCCAACGGCTCAATTCAGGATATAATAGAATGAAATTAATATCACGAGAGGTGGAGCTGTCCCAATGCTTTCTGGCTATTAGTTTCTATCCCTGGGACACCACAAAGTAAAGAAAGGCATGAAAACCAGGACTGTGGTGTCAGTATGTAACTAGCCCTAGATGGAAGAGAGACTATCTAAACCTCAAAAAACCACAAATCCTGGTCCCCTTGTGAACCCAGTGCAGTGCAGGATTGCAGTAGATGGAAAGAGATGCACAGATTGAGCGTGGCCAGTGTCGGACTGGCCCACCAGGATACCAAGCTGTCAGTGGGCCCTCTTGCTTCTAATTTCATAGTCTTTCCCTATTTAAATATAAATGCTTAGTAATGGAATAATATAGTAAGTACTGTAAATATAAAGGACTATGAGAATAAAGAGGCTGAGTAAGTAGAGGAGGAATAAGAATTTCGAAAGTGGGCCCACAGTCTAAGGTTTTCTGGTGGGCCCTTGGCATCCCAGTCCGACACTGAGCGTGGCGTTTAGAAAAGCCACCCCCCCCTTGACCGATCTGAAGAAATATATGAGGATTAATATTTAAAAACAGCTTGAGGTTAGCAATTCGCAAATAAGGCTTTCTCAAGGTGAATCCGTGAATTAGACTGCTGCATAAGTTGATTTCCTTTTTCTGCATCATGGGCTTATGCACAATTTTGGGTGACAGTCACAAATCTATATCTTACACATAAAGAACATTTCTTCTGTAATCACTCCCTATTTTTTTTTTTATCTGTATCGAGGCTGTTGTAGTGTTATATTGACAGGTACTACTTTTCCACTGTCGGATGAGAGATAGCTGGATGTGGTTTGACCCACAGAAGGGATATAGAATCAGTGACAATTCTTTTCTATTTCTGTCATTTCCTAGCAAGCAGACTGGCTTTACTTATTTTTTCCTTATCCTGCAGTCAGTAGTGCTTAAGTATTTCCTTCCTCCTCAATACACCTTTCACATTCTCACCTCTGTCATTTACTCTCCCCTCCCCCACCCCAGACTGTAGGTCTCCCGCCACTGTTACCCGCCCCATATCCCTTGGCGGCAAATCCTTTGTGTGGAACGCGGGGAAAGCATGACACTCCTTACACTTTGGAAGCTAGCCCAGTGACAGGACAAAGACTGTCACCTTTGTTCACAGTGACAAACGCAGAGCTATTCAGGTAGATGAAAATATAGATTAGAAGCTAGTAAAGTTACAGGATAGACTGCTGTTCTTAAACTGCCTTGCTAATGTTTGCATTACATGTTTTCAGCATTAAAAAAATATAATTACTTGTACAACCAAGGAAAATGAATACTAAGGGGAGGCAATATAAACACTCGTGCCATGCAGAGATACATTAAAATACAGATGCATACCAACACAGAAGCTTAACTCCATAGGGATTCCTTCCTCCAAATTGTTGCCACAAAGTAAGAAGCATAACGTTGTCAAGAATGTATGTATTTAATGCAGTACTTTTCCTTGTCCTTACTTTTAATTCAATGTAAAAATATACAGTTATGTTATTGGTAGAGCTTATAAATATTATAAATATTTAAATACATTGCCTTGTATGCTGAAGGGTTAAGGTTTGCTTTTAGTTCAACCAGGAGCCTTAACCATACCAAACCACTCTGCAGGTGGCATTATGCATTCAGACAATAGTTTCCTGAATTCTGCCAAACCCAGATTCACCCATCAGATTGCCAGATGGTGATTCATCATGCTAGAAAATGATGTTTCCGCTGCTTCAGAGTCCAAAGGTGGCAACCTTTACACCACTCCATCTAAAGCTTGTCCAGGGGAGCTCCGCCTCAGGCAGTGTCCCACTAGGCAAAAATGCAACTCTTGGTACTTAAAGAGTCAAATTTCTGTTTTTTAAACCAGAAATGTGGCTCTTCTAGCGCAGAGTGCAATTATGGCTCTGTGCTGGCATCTTGGCCCTCTCTGCCACCCTCGTGGACCCTCCCTCTGGTGCAAAAAGGTGAGCACATGGGGGGGAGGTTGGCAGCAACGGCAAGCTGCCTCAGGCAGTGGAGGGGCCAGGATCACACCTGAGCTTATCATTGTAATATTAGGTTTGTTTGCAGCTTTTTGCCAATCAAAAAACAATTTAATTAAGCTTCTGATGAGTAGTCGCTGTTCTAACCCTGCTTTCAGAGACAGTTGAGGTCTTGGCAGTGAGTTTTCAGGTGATGCAATTTTTATGTACTGCGCACTAGATACTCTGCTGTCCCTTTCGTTGAGTTTGTGTGGTAAAATATTTTTGAGATATTCACTTTAGGGTGATGGCAGTCAGGGAGATTTGTTGCCCGCGGTTAAATATACGCTACTGTGGCCAACATGCCCTGAAAATGCTTTCCTGCCAGCAACAGAAAACAAAGTGCCGTGTATGTTATCCCGCTGGCTTACTTAATTGCCAGTGGGAAAGCCTTTTCTGAAGGTTTGGCACCCATGTTAGCGAAGCTTTACCTGCAGCCAACAAATCTCCCAGTCTAAAATTACAAAGACAGGTTCAAACCAAAAGTGTAAGATTTTTGTCCTCCACAAGCAGTCGCAACCAGGGCTCTCTCCTTCCCTCAATAATATTCAAATGGATTCCCAAAGGGAGGTGTTGTCGGCTGTACCTCAAAGGCAAGGGGAAACAAAAAAACAAAAAAAATCTAGTGCA
This sequence comes from Xenopus borealis, assembly GCA_024363595.1. Lineage (NCBI taxonomy): Eukaryota > Metazoa > Chordata > Amphibia > Anura > Pipidae > Xenopus > Xenopus borealis. Next base: position 88,336,353 of record CM044433.1, read on the forward strand.
GTATTTTGGTGAGACAGTTTTTCACCCAAAAATGTGAATAATCTGTTACACTATCAGTGTGTTGGGCAGTTGCCCATATAGTGACTTTTAAAATGTGTGTCACGTTAATTAAAAATCACCCTCTATCACCATCAGTGTGCGCGTGTAGTAGAGGGAAAATGGGAGATAATATGTTCGTTACCCACACAGTATCGGATCTGTTTCCGATTATACTCACGAGCGTTTAGGAGTAATATGGCGTTTATCTCAAGCTTAAATCATTCCGTAAACCTTTTTCATCTGGACAAAAAATAAGAGCAGCATGTGCGGAAATTTCTTAAAAGGTATTTTTAATAAATAGTAATGCACTTACAGAAATGTCTTCTTAAAATCGCTTTAAAAACAATGGAGTCGTATTTCCTCGAGGCCCAGATCCCTTGCGCAACTTGGTATGCAGCACCGGCGTTGTCAGCCGCAGTGTCAGTGCGGCGCTTTTGAAGTTTCTTCTTTCGCAGGTTATACCGCTTCTATGTTAGATCCTCCGTGCGGTTAGCTTTGTCGCAGGGTAAACGTGGCTCTCTTGGGGTTCCTCCGTGCATACACCTCCTTTCCGCAGGTACCTCTGACGCGTTTCGCCTCGATTTGGCTTCCTCATAGAATCTCCCTGTCTGCCATGGCCCTCAGACTTATTACTACTACCACTTTTCTGAAAGATCGTTCCACCTCACAGTCACAGTTGATAGGGCAGTTCTTGTAGGGGAGACATTTAATGTGCTGACTGGGATCTTCAGAACAATTTATTCTAATCCCGAAACCCATTGTCCAGAAAGGGCCGAATTGCGGGAAGTCGGACTCCCATAGACGCCATTTTATCCAAATAATTAACATTTTGAAAACATTATATCCTTTTTCTCTATGATAACTAAACAGTACCCTACTTAATGGAGGCAAAACCTATTGGGTCTATGTAATGTTTAAAACATCTTTAGTAGATTTAAGGTATGAAGACCCAAACTACAGAAAGTCCCCATTTCTGGAAAACACCAGGTCCCGAGCATAATGGATAACAGGTCCCATACACATTTTTTGCTACAGATTATATGGCTGTGTAGGAATTACAAACCTGTTTCAGCATTAGGTGTGACTTAGTCAGTGCCACTAACAAGAAGTGTGTCTAGATACTTTTGGTCATGACATTCATGAAGATACACTTTACCTATGCCAGTGCTGTCCAACTTCTGTGGTACAGAGGGACGAAATTTTTCTGGCCTACATAGTGGAGGGTCAATAATGGAAGCCAGTGTTGACCACTTCCTGTTTTTAAACCACACCCATGTTACCACAAGACCATTTTAATTGTGGTAGCACACCAAAAAAAACAAATGGGTTAATCCCCCCTGCCATGCGTATGGGAAAGGATATACAATATAAAAGCCTTAGTTCCGCCCCCGACCACCTTCTTTTTCCTTCCTGTCACTCCCCCGTATGTGCCAGCATGGGTTCCTCTCTCCTGCTGAAGCTCCGGGCCAAGGAGATTCCTGTGTGAGCCCCAGGAGAAAGCATTTGCTTGGGCCATTTCATGCCATTCGGCGCTGTCAGCCACAGAGCTGAGTTCGGCACCGTGTACAATAAGACACTACATCTGTGCTACCAGTGATGGTGGAGCACTTCTGCGCATGTGCGAACTCGCATGAACACGGAAGTAACCGGCTTTTCAGTGCGCACAAATGCTCAATGGAAGCAGGACCCCAGTTTTAAAATAAGCTCCCTTTTTCTCCCCTGTGCTGCTGCAGGTAATATGCCTTGGTGCCTTTGTGCTGTCAGTGAGTACTTGTGTAAGTACATCCTTCTCCTGACCTGATCTTTGAACCCTTAAGAATATATATTAACATATGACCAAAAAATTCTTTTAGACTGGTGAACAAACTTCAGTGACAGAGACAACTACAAAAATTCCAGGGTTCCAGGGGGTGAGTTCCTAATGAGAGGGCAAAGGATGTAAGGAACATGTCTGGTACAGTTCATATCTTGGAAAATCATAGGATAAATATAATATGCATTTTTTTCATTACAGAAGATCTCCAAGCAGGGAAGAAAGCAGAAGAAAATCTACAAGGCTAGAATGTGCCTCTTGCTCAGACATAACACTGCTGGATAAAAGGCTATGCGAAAAGTGTTTAAAGGAGGCTTCAGGAACGGATCCTAAAATAACAGACATGATGGAATGGATGAAATCCACATACAACAAATCCTTATCCTCTATGGTCTCTCAAGTGATGGATAACGTTTTAAAAAATTTGGAGGCCAGCAAGGGGCCATCAACTATTCGTCACACTCATTCTAGCAGACAGTGTGAATATTCAATTCAGGACAGCAGAATTCCTTCATTTGATGACAAATCCTCAGAAGGAGAATTATCAGAAGTGGAATCGGAAAGGGAGGAAGACTAAGCATTCAATTCCAATATGATTGAGCCACTCATAAAAGCAGTCAGGAAAACTCTAAATTTGGAAGAGCAACCTGAATCCAACAAACAAGACAAAATGTTTAAACTAACTACAAATCAAAATCATCTTTTTCCAGTACACAGGGTGATCCAGGATACCATACATTCCATATGGGATATCCCAGACAACATACAAGTAGTTTCTAAGAAAATCAAAAAAGTTCCCTTTTTCATCTGAATCTTCAAAACCTTGGGAATATCCACCTAAAGTGAATGCAGCCATTACTATGGTGGCTAGAAGAACCACATTACCCGTGGATGAAGGAGTGTCTTTAAAAGGGTTTATGTAGCCGGGGGGGGGGGCAGCTTGCAAAGTGGCTACTGCCATCACCATAGTGGCTAGAGCCAATGATATCTGGCTAGAAGATTTGGAAGAAGCTACTAAATCAGGTACCACAAGAGAAAAACTCATTGAGGCCCTCCGAGATGTCAAGCTTTCGAATGATTTCATGACAGGCTGAGCAGGGCACACACAGGCAGAGCAGGGCACTCGGGGAGCATAGGGAAGGCAGAATAGAGCAGGAGACAGGGAAGCCCATCAGGACCAGTCTAAGATGCTCTACATAAAGTGACACAGTGCTGGTGTCCCATTAGCATTTTGGGAACATTTTGTGAAGTGTGAACAGATGAACAATGTGGGCATTTTCAGTAAGGTCATCAGGTGTGAACAGTAGAGGGTTTTAGGGGTGGGAACAATAGAGGTGTCACAGGTATGAACAATTTAGGGGGATCACAGTTGTGAACAATAGGTCAGTTAATCTCTGTAGTGATACCATTTACCATGGACAGCCCTGACCTATGCTATTGTTCTAATATAAGTATAAGACTGTCTGCAACTTTGTTATTTTTACGTTACAGTGGGGGACTATACAGCATCAACAATCATAGCACTGCTGGGGTCAAGCCTAAACTCATGCAGGGCACACCAGGGGGTCTAGGGCAAGATGACAGTGGCCGTGTTGTATGAATATACCCTGGGCCAGTGCACATTTTAGGGAAGAGGAACAATGGTCCATGGTGGAATATATAAGGCACCCCCAGTGGTTTTATGTTCCTTGTCCTTTTTTTTTAAAGCACAGATTCAATCACTGTGATTATGATACTTCATGAACAATATAAAATTGTTCTGTTTGCCTAGATACATGTAAATGTAAAATGTATGCGATGCAGAAAATTAAGCGCTAGGCAATATTTTAACATTGGTTGAAATGACACCCCAAAGACAAGAATGTAGTAACTGTTGTAGAGGCAACACTGTATGCTATCTATGGGCCAAAATAGTACTTTAGGAAGTTGATATAAGGCTTATAACTAATATGACACTGGGAAATAATGCACAAAGAGCATATTAACTCCTGTGAGTTAAATTTAAATGAAGGTTTAACTAGAAAGTTGTACTAGTTAAAGCCCTGAAATTAATTCATTTCTATAGCTAGTATGAATGCTTGATAAGTAGTTATTTTATTTATTGCTTAAAACCCCTGGCAATAAAGTGGAACTTATTATGATTTATTCTTGTATGTTAGACCTTCAGATAGTGGAGCTTTTGGGGTCTTATTTAAGGAGGGCATATAATATCCTTTTGCTAACAGCCTTAAGTTCCAAATACAGTTAAATACAGCACAAAATAATCATACGTTTTGCTTATTTATTCAGTTGGGAGTTGCCATACTGGTATTTCGTAAACAACCTATAAGTCTCATCCAAAACAGTGAATCTGTGATCCCTGGTGCTAATATCTCATGAAAAGTGTGTATGTATATATATATTAATATTAAAGTATTTTCAATATGAATCATTTATTAATGTCCCTTTCAGTAGTACCTTAAAAGGATAAGAGTAGAACAGCACACACATACATAGTTTAATAATAGTAATTTCATGGCTTCGGTAGCATCATTGTTAGTTTTCCTCTGAACTACCTTTCTGAAGAAACTAAACCAGTTTTCCAAGTCTCCCACAGCATTCTTTTTGATCTAAATGTGGATTTTAAATGCAGTTCTTTCTATCCTACTCTGCCACCTCCTGGTCTTAAAGGCAAACTTCACCTTTACCTTATGTTACAGGTGAATCTATTGAAAAAAATTTCAATTGGTCTTCAATCTTTTTTAATTGTTTTCAAGTTATGATTTCTGACTTTAAACTGAAAATGTGTGTGCTCTTCTGTTTTATTGTTATTCTTATTTTATATTGCATATATTTCTGTTCAGGCCTTGTAATAGCCATGTTCCACTCTGGTATTCTAACTGCTTCTTTGTTACTATGTTAATAAAACCTGCAACTAGATTGCTATTGGTGTGAGAAGCTGACTGCTGTACAACAAAAAGGGCAAATTATTCTAAAACAATAAATGAAAATTAATTTCAAATAGTTTAGAATGCTTTCCTCACTGTACTAATATATACTATGCCATTAACTCACAGTATAGTTATCAAAATATGATTTTTTGATTAGACCAATACGGCAGCAATATCATGAGATTATTCTCGCTTCTGGTTTGAAGGACAAGTAGAAGAAAAGACTAATTAAGACTTTTAACATGTAGAGCTTAGTGATGGGCGAATTTATTCGCCAGGGGCGAATTCGCGGCGAATTCCCGTCAAAAACGACGCGCGACTCGTTTCGTGAATCGGCGAATTTCTCTGTAAATTCGAGAATTTATCGGCGAAGCGAAACGCGGCCGTTTCGCCCATCACTAGTAGAGCTTATTCCGGATGATGCATCAAGCCTTAAATGGACAGGAAGATGGAATGTCTGATGAAGCACTCTTCTTCTACAGCAGCTGGAAAAAAGGGTCATAAGGGTCCATTGCACAATGGATAAATTGCATATATTAAGAAAGATCAGATGCCACCGTACCACATTAGGGTTCGGAGTACATGTGCCTTTGGCAGAGCTTGAAAAAAAATTTTTTTTTTGGCTGAAGGGACCTATGCTCTTAAAGTAATGCTATTTCTATTTAATTTTAGATAATAATGTTATAGGTTATTTAAGATTCATATACATATGCAGCCATATTGTGAGGCAAATACACACACAACTACAAATTATTACTACTTTATAGTTTTATTTTCTAAAAACTATGTTGGTGTCAAACATTTGCTCTTTGACAGTCTTTGTGCTCACAAGGGACTGAAGTTGCTGAGGAATATATTAGCAAATGTATGAAATTGTACCAGTTTAGAAAGTCATTGATCTATACTGAAGGGCAGTGGCGGTCAAAATGACCTGTGTGCCTTTAATGGTGATGATTACTGGGTACGGATACAGGGCAGTTAGTGACCTTCTTTGCTAAAAGACATCCCTTGTAGTATATGTTAGCTTTCTCATGGTGGAACACCTACAGTTTATCTGGCTGCATCCATCTCCACTGCTTGTTGTGGCTTTCACTATTTTGTTAGCTTTGTTTCCTTTCATCACAATGGTTGCTTAACCATCCCCCCCCCCCCCTAATGTTAGGGTATGTTAGTGCAGTAGTACAATAGTTTCTATTCGATTGAATGAGATTTTCATTGCGCATATTTATTTATCAAGGGGAAAATGTTCACATGCTGTTACATATACCCCTAATTAATCTTACCAAAGTAATAATACAGAGCTGTGAAATGTCCTTCTGGCAAACAGTAATCTCTTTATTCTGATAAATGTGACCCTGAAACTTTTACAGTCGTACGAAAAAGTTTGGGAACCCCTCTTAATTCTTTGGCATTTTGTTTATCATTGGCTGAGCTTGCGAAGTAGTAACTTCCTTTTAATATAAAACATGCCTTATGGAAACAGTAGTATTTCAGCAATGCCATAAAGTTTACTGGATTACTAGAAAATATGCATCATAACAAAATTAGACAGTTGCATAAATTTGGGCACCCCAACAAAGATAATACATCAATACTTAGTTGAGCCTCCTTTTGCAAAAGTAACAGTCTCTAGATGCTTCCTATAGCCTTTGATGAGTGTCTGGATTTTGGATGGCGGTATTTTTGACCATTTGTCCATAAATAAAGTCAAAGAGGTCCACATTGACTGTATATGGTTGGCTATTGTGTTTTAAATGATTGTAAGCAATTTCTGTTTTATAACCTTTCATATTTTTGTTTCTGATGTAAACTTTATTATTGTATTAATATCCACTGATGTATTTATCAAAAGTAACTCCTGAACAGAAGCGGGGGCCTTCGACACCACCTGTCTGCTACATACAATGCTGTTCACACATCTGTTCCCTGGTGGTTTCAGAACTCTTGACACATCCATTCATGCAACTCTCACAAGTAACACCTGTTTTCCAAGAGTTGCATGACACATTGGTAATCCTATCACTGTAACTACACAGAATCAACACTGTGAATTTCAGATGTCACCTCTCTGAAGAGGTACAATGTGCCGTTGTGGTTGGATTGTTGGAAAAGTCTATATGCCGAGACCTCCCCTACACCAGTCAGTTGAACTGAAGAAGCTGCTCGGATGAGCAGTGAAACGTCTTCAATAAAATATCTCAGCACGTCCAGTTGCTTTGAGTTACTTTTGATAAATATACCATGACCTGGATGAATGAGAATCTTCATAGTCATCAACTGCTGTATTTTCTATAACATTTTATATTATATATATATTATATATTATAACATTTTATTAGGGTCCAATTGTGTAATATCCAACAATTTATGAGTTTGATCTCAGGGAAAATCCGTGATAACATTGGGTTTGAGAGTGACAATTGTTGCCCCGAAGAAGAGGCGATTAGCCCAGGTGTGCCCCTGCCCTGAGACAACTTCGGGCAACTACGGAAATCAAGTGCATTGCCGCAGGCAATTTCTTATTTTAGCGGGGGTAGGCAGTTCTGGGAGATTGTTGTCCTGAAGAAGAGGTGATTAGTCACCATGGAACTAAATCTCCCTGAATCTGCCCGTGTGCACCTGCCCTAAAATGCAAACAATTCTCATCTGGGGTTACTTGCTAACACAATTGGTAAAGGTTAAATAAAGGTCTTTTAAGATATAAGCAGGCTTATCAGGGATGAATTGAATACAAAATCAAGATCTCCATATATTCTCTGGTTGGAAGGATCAGGTTTTTACTAGAAGCCAAATAATAAACTTCTACCACAGTAGAATTAGCCCTAGTTTTGGGGGAACATTCAAAACACCAAGTTTAATGGTCAAGAATTCAGAGATCCCTGAGTTCAAGCATTGAAATAAACTTGAAATATCTGAATGTTTGCACCAGGAGATCCTTGAGTTCCAATGTACTTGGGGATAGTAAGCTTGCAATAAAATAGACTTGTCTGAAACCACAAAGAAGTTGAATGCATTTAGATTCTACTTGTACCAAAGGGACAAATTATTGATTACCTTTGGCAACTAGCTATATTAGAAACATTTTTTATTTTGCACAGCCTACCTATTTACACTGAACTGTTCCTTTAAGTTGCTCCTCTTATTTCCCCTCCACATCCTGTGTCTCCACCTCAATTCTGAGTTTTTTATAAAAATTTGTCCTGCCTTGAAAGTAGCATCTTTCCTTCTCCTAAAAAGTATTATGAATTTAGCACTCCCTGGGTGTCTTGCACTCACAGGTAGATTATGTGACCTACATGATATCTCATTATTTGGTGCGTGTATCCAAGAAGACTTGAATATTGGTCGGCTCATTGATCAGGCTGGGCGGAAAATTTGATCGCCCACTGTTTAGTTCTGAATCGTCATATACAGGTAGAATTTCAGTGGGAGACTGTCACTAAGTTTTGTCGGACACAACTTTCGTACAATACCTATCAGGGACAGAACATTGGCTTTAAAGCTCTACTTATCCAAAACTTCAGCTTTAGAAAAACAGACAACCTTCTTATGCTGCATTCTGGAGTCAAGAAAGTACCAGTGGCAAGGTGGATAGTTCAGGCCATTTCATAAGCATTCAGTTCAGCAGGCAATGAGCCACCCCCTCAATTAAAGGCACATTCCAAGAGAAAAATAAGTACTTCTTGGGCATTTGACAACCAGGCGTCCATGGACATTATTTGCAAAGCAGCAACATGGAGTTCACTACTGATTTTATAAGCTAGATGTCCTAGCTTTGATCGAAGCAGCCTTTGGCAGGAAGGCACAGCAAGCAGCAGTGGTACCTAGTTAATTGCTGCATTTTTATCCTGCTTTTTTTGGACGGCTTTGGGATGGTGCCAGGTAGGGCCATAAAGAGAAAAGAATGTTTACTAACTGGAAAATCCTTTTCTCTTACGCCCGTACTGCCAGTGCAGCATCCCACACCTTTGGCAGGGGTGCCAGGTTTAAATTTTTGCTGTGGTCCCTAGTTAGGCTAATTAGGGTTCTCATCTTCTCATTCTCCACCGACAGGCTTTGGAACAAATACTGAGGCTAGAGGTAGAGATGTAAGAGGAGGGAAGAGTTTCTTAGTTTGTCCAGCCACCAGAGAGGAGAAACAACCCCAGTAAATCTTCCATTAGCCATTGGACTACTTTGTCACTGCCCTACCCTTTGGTCTGCTGCTCTTAGACTTAAGAAGGTGAGTTTTTTTCAGAGAGCATGAAGAGATAGTGATTACTTTTTAGCTGTGCAGGGATGCAGCAATCATGATAGTAATTTTTATTTTTTGCAATAAAATTCATTGACTTTGAATGTGAAGATGGATATATTTAGAGACGGTGTAAAACAAGAGTTTTACAAAGATCATTTCTTTAGCATCACTGCAGAGACATTTGTATGATAATGTGTCTTGTGAAATACATAGAGTAAAAATTGGTGTTAATAGCCAGTTCATTTACATCAGAATCAGTCTGAATTATACAATATCAGTTGCACTGCAAACATTAACTCAGACACTACACTTTATGCTCCTTTTAGCAGCTGTACAGACAAAGAATCATCAGGTTGCTGCATCAAATTTCTTTACCAATCTTCTGGGTGTAATTAATCTCCATCTCATTTATTCAATGAACAATATGCTAACAAAATATTATTTGTTCAAAACCTATAACATTTTTTTCAGTGGTATAGCTTATCTTCAAGCAACCAAATTATACTGTAGACACATCCCAGGCACAGTTCCAGTATTGTATCTTTTTCTTGTACTAAGTGGAAAAATTGCTGGTTTTGAAAAGGTTCAGATGGTTACTCAAAGCAATCATACATGCGACCGTTTGAAAAACAATTCGGTATAACAGTACTACAGTGATGTTAAATCCTCTGTGAATAGGGTGGTATATTACTATGTAATGTGCCAAATTAAGAGCATGATTCAGCAGAATAAAATATCTCCAGATTTCCCCCATGAGCAGCACCAGAGTTTTCAGTAGATACATATTTGAATCTGGTTATTTGTAAAATTTGGAAGGCTGGTAAGTTGTTGCACACGATATTCTAACACAGGAATGTAAAAAAAACTTTACAAAGCATTGCAGATGATCTTTGCAGTTTTACATTATATGTACATTATCTTCAAATCTCACAGAAGTGCTACGGAAAGTACTTTCTGTATTTTAATACTATATATATATATAGATATATATACACTGGCCAAGGGTGCATCAACTTTTAAACACAAATGTGTAACAACCAAATAGATTAATGTATGTGTGTGTATATATATATATATATATATATATAGCCCTTGGCTAAATTAGAGGTTTCCATTAAACTGAGTTTTACACACACATTCGATTCGATGATTTGTATTGACTGGAAGAAATGTGACTACAGCACATGCAAATGTTTGAATATGCTTCCAGCTGATTCATCAATTCTCTTTTATGGTACTAAAACATGTATGTTGGGTGGGTTATAGTATTACTTTGAGGATTTGTAAATTAAATTAACTCTAAAGGAGTGGGAGGCTATAAAAAGTTCTCTACGTGCCTCAGAAACATTGATGCATATTTGGAATTAACGTGAAATAATCATAGAGGTTGCTCCACTGCTAAAAAGACTGTACACCGCATGTCCACATATTAGTTGCACGCAATAAATGTTGCTAATCATCGTATGTACATTAAGTTGTGTGTAAAACCAAGCAGAATTTCGACAACTGAAACAAAAACACAGAATCCATTTGTAGACAAAATAGTCAAGACTTTGTTATAAAAACACCTGGAAGTAGCCAATGGCTGGGCAGTTTTAGGTGAAGGATTCCAATTAAATATTTATGGCTTGCAGGTTCCAATGCATTTCAAAGTTCATGCAGATTGACCAGGTGTGCCTTAAAAAATACTCACATGTATGTGTACACAAATGCATATTTGCAAGGCAGTATAGCACATGCATTTGTGGCACGGTGTTGGGTGCAAACGCAAAAATAATATACACCAAACTAAGGGTGATAAATATAGGACACTGAGGAACAGAACCAGGAGCTTCAAAATAATAGAGACATTCCTTTAGAATACCAATGTACAGAGAATTCAGTGTAGGATGTTGTACATGTAATATGCACAGTCCACATGAAGAATCTGTGATATATATACTGGCTCTGGAGTGCAGTGCTACTGCCAATACTGGCTGCTGTGTACTTTGTATTGTTTGAGAATCGAAAAGGACATTGATGTAGCAAGGACTAAATCTAAAGATTGCTATCCTCTACCTGCACATTATTGAACACAGGAGCAGGAAGGCAGGAGGGACGTATAACACAAGACACACAAAACCCTCTCCCCCTTGCTGTCTCAAATACAGTGTAAATGCACAGTGTATTACTGGAGCAAAGCTCGGATCTGCTTGGATGTGGTGTCATCGTTTAGATGGCGGGTCGTATATCTGAGAAAAAGAACATAGTTATGTTGTTAAATCTGCATCACAGGTTCATATATTAATATATATTGTAATGATGAATCATCTATTCCTCTGCCAAAGGCCTACTATTACATACCTCAGAGCATTTAGAAGGCCTTCTGTGCTTGTGGATGGTTGATCCTTCAGCACCTTGATGCAACCTTTCATCTAGAAGTGAGAGAATAAATCATATATAGGAAGATATAATCTACTGTGAAAATCCTCCCTTTCTTTTTAGAGTTAAACTCTGGCTATAGCGATACCAGATATCTGACATGATGCTAAGGGAGTGAGTAGCTGCACTATTAGAAAAATTGTGGCATGTTGTACTGTGCTGTTTGAGTTGCTAAATGTAAGGTAACTCCAAGGTGAAAAGGTCAGGTTCATTTAGTAGAACACCTGTCACACTGGCCTTTCACCCTTTGCTCAAGTCTAAGTTCACACAGAAGGATGCTCATTTTGGCCCATTTTTTTTACTTTTGATCCTCAGCATGCCTACATCATCATACACTTACCATCTGATCAAACCATTCAAGCCACTGCCAAGTCATTAGATTTGGGCATGGATTGGTCAGTTTGGTTACCAGCATGTATAATTATCAGAATGTCAAAGATCTTTCCATTTGCCACTGTGTCCTACAAGCAAACTGGACCATATTTACACAGTCTGAGGCCTCCACATGGAGCAATCTAAATAATGTAATTAAGTTGTAGCTGCATGTGCTACAATCTACAGGCAAAAAGCACATTACCTGACTATGTTTGGGTGGGTGCCTCATTGTGTGAGCAGGTTTGGCAGCCATTATAATGACAAGTCTGTGGGTATGTGCCTATACCAACTGCATAACAAGATTTTTTTTACAAAACACACCTGTATGTTCTATTTAGAAAACTGCTCACATATCCTCAAGTAACAAAAGCTGTTCTTAAAAATGAGTAATGTTGTATCTACACTAACATAAAAGCAATTTCATGTTTGTTTGGGACAGTCTAGACCAGGAGTGCCCATACTTTACTAATGCGAGGTCTACTTTTAGTGATGATGCCTATTATGATCTACATTCATAAAAGCATTGTTAGCATTCTGTTCCATGGAAAATGTTACTTAAATATTGATTTATCAAAGTAAAATGGATTAAATCAATGGAGGCCATTACAGCACGAATACAGGGGACAAGCTATGACCACGAACTTTTGTGGCTACCCTGGATGGAATTCGAGAGGGAGAAGCTAGACCAAATTTATCCGAGGGCATTGGGAGCCGAGACACCCCCCCCCCCACCCTGATCCCAGTTGATCTCACTTTTAAACCCAGTAGGGGAAACCAAAAGATGGAAAAGCACAGACCAAAGAAATAAGTATATTGTTTTGGAGCAAACGTTTATTGTTGTAATACCATTGCTTAAACATGCTACATCTGCTGAGATTATGCCTGTAATACTATATAGCTCTTTTTTTTTCTTGAAAATGTATTTTTAAAAACTAATAAAGTTTTTTCAATAAAAATAAATAAATATTGATTTATGAGAAAATGTATATTACTATATTTAACTATTTCTTATGTAACCTTAACGTAATAAATATCTGAATGCATGAAACAGGAGGGTGAATTAGACAAGCTGTTTGTCGACAGTGTCTTGAGATCTACTGATCACTGGCTAATGGTCTACTATTAGATCCTGATCTATCTTTTGGGCACCCCTAGTCTAGGCCATAATAGCAATAAACTATTTTAAAAATGACACTGGCCTTTTTATAGAGTGACCCATCAGTCTTCTTCATCAGAGATCTTTGGTGACTAAGCATTGACTTTTAGTTGTACAGTTTGACTACGCAGGGCCACTGCATCTTCCATAGGACTTTGCAGATAAATGTAATATATTTTATTTGCTTACTTTAAATTTTTCTTTCACCTGGGTCTGCATCTCTGTGTTGTGTGTGTATTGTTCTCCTGCCAAAGGGCTACTATTTAAATATCTATATATGTATCAACAGTGAAACTGGTTGCTGGTAAACAAATTTAGTACCCTGATTTTGTTTTTCTGCATTTTACATTTTTTTGTGGTCCTGTCAATTTACAATGCATTTCAGTGGGTGCATTTTCCTGATTTTAAGTAATGTTTTCTTGGATTTCACATAAAAATTTTGTCCTGATGCAGGGCTGGGCCAAGGGGTAGGCAGAGTAGGCATGTGCCTAGGGCACAAAGCTGGGGGGTGCCAGGCATGTACCTGCTCTGTAGCGTACCCCATGTCCGGGCCCCTCACTCCCCGTCTTCTTGCGCCTATGCCAGTGTCACTTCGCAAATGCGTGCGCTCAGCCGGGGCCCCCACCAGCCAGGTTGCCTTAGGCTCCTGGCCGGTGTGGCCGGCTCTGTCCTGATGTACACAAAAACTGCTTTTTCCCCTCTATGAAGGTTATTATTTGGGAAATAAAGAGGTTTAAAATACTAAACAGATGTATATTTTGCTATGGTTCTCCCTGCAAAAGATGAGGATATTAGAAGTTACCGAGGAGTTCCATGTCATGGAGCTCTGCGGTAACTTATAATATCATTATAGTTTTACAAGAAGGGTACTTTATTCACCATATATATGTGCAGAGGTTAGTGAAATAATCTTACTAAACCTGAGTACTTACATCAATTTTGGAGGTTTTGGCAAAGGCTCCAACTGGGTGTACATGATCATACAAGATAATAACTCCAACCATGACTCGCATACAGAAGAGCAGTGTTTCGTTGCTGGTAAAACGGCTGCGGTACCCTCTAAAAGATAAAGTATTTGTATTGGTATATATCTGGAGGTGTGAAGGATTAGTAACTTGTGTCAATCATTGCTACTCACGGAGTCTCCAGCATTACTCTACACACACAGGCCATTGTGCTCAAACAGTCAGTTGTGTCTTCAATGGGCAAAGACTTGTTCTGTAAAATGTATAAAAACAGTTGTGGTCACATACATTACTTTGTACTACAGCATTTGCCAAAATAAAAATGTATGTACTACATTTGACATTTGATTTGCAACAATATAGGCAATGCGCAAAATACCATGGTCCAGTATTTATTTCTGTAATACATAGCCCAACATAAAGTTTCAACATTCGGCTGCATCTGCTAAACATATATCACTCTATTCTTGACATTTATTACATTGAGCTCTCTGGTACTTCCAACTTCTTTAGTCTATCCTTCTGTATTTCAAAACTCTTAATAATGTTAACACATTATATCAGTTCACTCACCTCAGACACAAACTTAGTGGTTGCATTGCTCAAAGTCTTCAGCATGGGGGTGGCATCAGCATAAAACAAAGACATGCGATTGGCCATTTCATTGTTTACATCACTCTCTGCATCCACCTAAGAGACATTGTTGCAGACAGTATTATTGTTTTGAGTTTGCAAATGCTTTAAGGGTTCCCAGCAATTTAGTTTACCTGAAAATTGTTTAGTCGGTTGCGACTGACTGTTCGTCTGTAGTAACTGAAGTCATTTTGTATTGCAGGATTTGTCATCTAAGGATGGGTCAAATTAGATACATTAAAACTTTGTTATGGAATAATAGGTAAGTAGCAGGTGCATACATGTATAAGAAAGTGTTCTCTCAAATGTTTTTGTTACAATTTTAAAGAGTCTATTATTATATATTATACAGTTTGTTTAGTTAACCCCCCCCCCCCCCAAATTAAAACATTTTGATTATCTGAGGAAGTTGTCCATATTTATGTCCTTAAAGGGAAATTGTCATGGGAAAACATTTTTTTTTCAAAACGCATCAGTTAATAGTGCTGCTCTATTAGACTTCTGCACTGAAATCCATTTCTCAAAAGAGCAAACAGATTTTTTTATATTCAGTTTTGAAATCTGACATGGGTCTAACCCTTTTGTCAATTTCCCAGCTGCCCCAGTCATGTGACTTGTGCCAGCACTTTAGGAGGGAGCTGCTTTCTGGTAGGCTGTTGATTTTCCTTCTCAATGTAACTGAATATTACGCAGTGGATATGGGTTTTACTATTGAGTGCTGTTCTTAGATGTACCAGGCAGCTGTTATCTTGTGTTAGGGAGCTGTTATCTGGTTACCTTCCCATTGTTCTGTTGTTAGGCTGCTGGGTGGGGGAAAGGGAGGGGGTGATATCACTCCAACTTGCAGTACAGCAGTAAAGAGTGATTGAAGTTTATCAGAGCACAAGTCACATGACTTGGGGCAGCTGGGAAATTGACAAAATGTCTAGCCCCATGTCAGATTTCAAAATGAAATATAAAAAATTCTTCAGGAGTAGCACTATTAACTGATGCATTTTGAAAAAAATGTTTTTCCCATGACAGGATCCCTTTAAGTTTAGTTACATTATACAGGTATGGTATCTGTTATCCAGAAAATTTCAAATTTACGGGAAGGTCATCTCCCATAGACTCTACTTTAATTGAACAAATCAAATTTAAGGGAGGTGGCACATTGGGAGATTTAGTCACCTTGGAAAAATCTTCGCTACTGCAGGCGAATTATCTCCCTGAAATGCCATCCCAAGAATGTGAATCACCCCCAGGTTACCTCAGTAAATTTTGGGCAACTTTATCCCAATTAAAATATAATAAATCCCTCTTGGAATTAAAACCATCCTGTTGGGTTTAAATATTGAGATCAAGATTATGGAAAGACTCCTCTGAAAAACCCTCAAGGTCTCAAGCATTCTGGTTAACAGGTCCCATACTTGTATTATATGTACACAGGCTACAACATTGCACATGCCCATACAATTACACTGATACTTTAATCACGATAGTTATCTACAATGAGCAATGTGTTTTTTATACAGGTATGGGACCTGTTATCCAGAATGCTTAAAACCTGGGGGTTCAGATTATGGATTTTTCTGTAATTTGGATCTTCATACTCCATGGATGTAACAGTTGCAATCTTTCCTGGAAAATATCTTTCAATACACACATGTAAAGCTGAATCGTCAGATATACAGGTAGAAACAATACAATTCTACCTGTATCAGACAATTCAGCAGAAACATTGACCAATGTTGAAGTACTTCAAATGTGCCCAATCAAAATTTTTTGGCCAGCCCAATAGATGAGCATACCAATATCCAAGTCTTCTGCCAATATTGGTTGGCTTGTCTACTAGAAAAATCTAAAAAATCTTGTAAAAATAAAAATAAACCCAGCATCCTAGTTTTGCTTCCAATAAGGCTTGATTTTATCTTAGTTTGGATCAAATACAGGCTGATGTTTTATTATTACAGAGAAAAAGGAAATAATATCTGGATTGGTGTCAATCTTTAGCACCTCTATGACCGCTCTGAGTATAACATCAATATCATGAGGTATCCTTTTCCCTGGCATTATCCTTGTCTTCATCTTCTGAATGACACAGTGCTTGGATAGAGGGTGTTTGCACTTCTCTTTAGTAACCTCCTGAACCTTAGACATACTGTAGCTTTCTCAATAGACTGGCGATAGTGCCAGCAATGGTATCTGCTAAGGAAGGCATATTCTGTAGGGATGCTAGGGATTGGGACAGCTGAAGGGTCCATTGGGGAGCCCCAGAATCAGGGCCTGCCCTGGCATCAGTTACTGGCTCTGCATCAGTGTCAGCAGTATGAGATTTAGTGTTACATTTTGTACATGCAAAATATTTCACCTGAGCCTGTGTTGCTGGGGCTAGCCCCCCCCCCTTTGGAAATAGGGCCCCTGTCCTACCTTCTGCCATGTGTAGAGTCTTGGCTACCAAGAGGCTGCTTCCCTGATGGATAGTTTCCTACCGAGAGGAAGGAATGGGATATGCTTCCTTTGGTCTCCTGCTGTCCTGAACACAGATGCAGGGAGTAGTGCAGGAGGTGTCTATGGCGCATGTGCCTTAGGGGAAGGAACCACGCAAAGTTTTGGTGCCAATGTGGGAAGCCGCTTATTTGAAGGTGATGTCACTACCATGCACTCTGCTGTGCATGCCAGGAAGTGCCAATGCGCTGCCTATCCAGCTTGTCGGAAGGCCCTGGAAGCAGCGAGACTGCCTGCCCAGGAACCGCCCATGAGGCGCGGTCCTCTGCCCCCCCCGAACCACCGCAGATGACATCTTACTAGGCCCGGACTGGCAATCTGTGGGTTCTGGCAAATGTCAGAGGGGCTGCTGTATGTTGCCATAGACTGTCCCTATTTATTGGGTTGGCGATGGGCTGTTTGGGCCTCTGTATACCTGAAATGCCAGGGCCTATTTTGATTCTCAGTCTGGACCTGCATCTTACCTCGGGAGGAAAATGTTGGCTGTAGAGAGGGGCGAAGGAGCCGCACTCACAACACATGAGGCTAACCAATGCGCATTGGTAGAGGGAGAGAAGGTGGGGGGCAGGCAGAAGAATAGCCAGTTAAAAGAAGGCTATACTCACATTATGTCTGACATCCCAGCCAGAAAACCGCAACCAATCGTTGGTGGGTGGAAGTCTGGGTAGTTGGGGACCCCGGTTGCCATCAGTCCAGCGTAGAGGGGTAAGGTTTAGGATACATGTATTCCTGTTCCTAGTCTAGCTCCTGGTATCAGGGCTAACCACTGACCTGTTCCTTGAGATGGGTCTCCTAGAGACCTAAGGTACAACCTCCTGTAGACAGGACACTTGAAAAACTGAGTTGAACAGGGAAGTACTAGGGGTAAAGCCAGAACATCTAGGCACACCCCCTTTTTAATTATTCAATCAAATGTACTGCCTGCAGGAGGATGGAGCTTAATCCCAGTGGTCGCCTGTGTCCCCCGTAGACGTTAGAGAAATCATTTTTAAACATTTGGATTATTGGGATAAAATGGTGTGTATGGGAGCAGCCTTTCAGTAATTCTGAGTTTAGAACTTTCAGTTTCTTTTCAGTGTTATGATTACCTGCAAGCCTGCCATGGATAATTTCTTAGTGACATTAATAATCTTTAATGTGAAATATGATCCAACACAAGGTAAAAACGTCATTAATATTTACAAGGTAAAAGTAAAAATGAATACCTTAAGTTCATCAAAGCTAAGAGTGAAGTGCAGAATCTCAGCAAACTGTTTGGCCAGAGCTTGCTCTCTCTCCAGATGTTGAGTAGGGGCAAATGGGGGTGATGTGAGAGCTTCCAGAAGGCTGTGCAAGGCATTTTCTAAATAAGACAAAATAAGGTAAATAGTGTAAATTCACAACTCTGAAATCTGTTATTGAGGGTGTGCCTTTACTGTGTCAAGAAAAATATTTGTGTGTGTGAAATGATAATCACCAAGTCGAAGGGAAAATTCATAGAAGCGCTTGAGTTTGGCTACCAAGGGACAGACAGCACGCCAGGCCTCTTCTTGTAGGTGCAGATCCAGTGGATTCTGAATTGCCTAATCACACAAATTTGCAGAAATTAATATAAATGGCAATTGCAAATGTAATAAGGCAGGGTAAGTAATCATTTGTTTTAAAATTTCTTTTATTCTATTTTTTTTTTAAAGAAATTTGTACCATCTACGTTCATTGTAATACTGCTTGATTGCTGTATTAGCCATTATTATACACTACCTCAGAACCTTCAAGTCATAGCTGACATTGATCTTGATCACTTAAAATGAATATAGAGCTTGATAAACACACTAGATTTTTGGAAGACTTCAGATGACATATTTGAGCTCCAGATTTTTACACAGCTTCATAAAAAATAAGCTTAATATGTATTAGTTACACATCCAGGAGCCCTTTCTACTAGCTTTACCTGTCTTATCTCTTGTCCTGCTCCCCTGTATGACTGCAGCTCAGCCAGGACACCTTGAGCCTCCTCCAGCACAGAATTCACTTGATTCCACACAGCGGTTTCTGCCTCAGTGGGCTGAGCATCTGCAGATTCCAAGCACAGGAAGGTAATAAGAGCAACATATAACTGGATCTGCAATAGAGCTTTGTGTTTTTGGACTGTTTAACAGGTCTGCACAAAAAAATGAGTCAAACTGTTTACATGATTTTTCTGGGTTATTGCCTGAAAACCCCAGATTTTTCAGATTATCTGGCTAAACCCAGTGCAAACCCCCAATCTTCAAATGGGATAGGGACATCTGCCACTGACTTATAGAGGACATCATGAATTAGGCACCACAACACAGTGGGCTAAATAAACCAGTGCTCAGGCATATTTTCATTTATTGCCTCAAGTTGAGGGAGCCAGTAAATCTGGATGGCCAGTGAAAGTGATTGCTATCACTGGCCAGGTGACATTGCCAAATTATCTTTGCAAAATGGAGACTAGTGATGGGCAAATCTGTCGACGCGTCTCGTTTTGGACGCAGGCGTCCATTTTTGGACACTGGTGTCCATCGACGCCGGCAATAGGCACTGGCATCCAGAAATGGATGCCCACATTCAAAATAAGATGCCAGCAAATTTTCACCCAGGCAAAATTTTTCCGGCATTTTACAAGTTTATTCGCCTGCAGCGAATCGTGGGAGTTAGCCCATCACTAATGGAAACTGGTTCCTTTACCTAATACAGACAATGGCAGGTTTGATTTAAATTGCC
The DNA here is from genome assembly GCA_024363595.1 of Xenopus borealis. Lineage (NCBI taxonomy): Eukaryota > Metazoa > Chordata > Amphibia > Anura > Pipidae > Xenopus > Xenopus borealis. Next base: position 88,356,133 of record CM044433.1, read on the forward strand.
TGACTTCATGACCCCACATGCTGTGTGTGAAATTTTAGCTTTTTGTTCAGGGAGGTGATGGTGTCAGAAAATTAAGGACGCACCGAATCCAGGATTCGGTTCAGGATTTGGCCAGGATTCTACCTTTTCCAGCGGGATTCGATTCAGGAGAATCCTTGTGCCTGACCAAACCAAAACCTAATTTGCATATGCAAATCGCCCACCCATGCCCAGTGATATAGGGAGATGCACTTTACCAGTGAACTTAGGATAAAATATGTGTCAGTTTATAATGGAATGAAACAAAAACAAATAAAACCAAAATTAAATAAAAATAAAACAATAACATGGAAAAATTAAAATGATCTCACGTTCAAAGTCAAGGAAAAAAGTGGGGCACTGTTCTATGTCGTTATAAGACAGGACTTTTAAAAGGTTCCCCATCTGACACCTGGAAAAAAAAAGATAGAGAGGTGGGAATGACAGGGGCTACCAAGGGAATATGTGGGTTGTAGAGCAGTCCTTATTGAAGAACAACAAATAAACATTTCACTTTGAGTCCACAAAAAAGAAGCAATACATCAGTAAAGACTCCATATTGGTTAAGTACAGCAAAATAACTTTAATCTGTTGTCATGGGCTGAATCCTATTCAGGATTTAGGATTGCAGTTATCTTCACTTACGACTAAATGATGTAAACCACAGAACATTACACTAGGCACTGCTCTGCTGCCTTGAAGAGTGTTTGTTCAGTTTCGTATACACTACTAATGGTGTTCATGTTATATTTCTTAGATACTGGGCTATACAGGGGTAGATTAATGCACCGGCTCCCCTAGACTACATAGTTAAAGTCCCATATGGAGGAAGCACACCAGTCTGTTTGGCAAAGCCTTCAAAGCATTTATTTCAGCAGAATACTGGTTTTTGTATATTTTCACCTCCCTTTCCTATTTATAACATTTGGATCAAGCATTATTTATACCGACCAGGCTGGTATTTTACCAGCTTGGTGACCCTAGTCATATATGACTATATAATATTATTTCTTATATCTTATTTATTCACAAAACATCATGTTGATAATTAGTCATACAATAGCTTAAACTTAGCTAATTTAAAAAAAATAAATAAAAAAATATATATATATATAATGGTTATTGTTTCAATATTTAGCACTGAATTCAGTAAACATAGCTAAAAACAATTACTTGAGACCATGACTAAGTACCATGAAGGTACATAGGGCTCATGGAGATGTATTTATACTTTAAAATTCTGTTAAATAAAAACTCTAATATATCCTTGACCCTTTGGGTTCATTTGAGTGCTAGATAGCCCTAATTCTTAATTTTTGCCGCTCCCTGAAGCTGGGGTTCTGGGGCTGGTGCACCTGAATCACACGATTGACTTGGTGAGCTGTTCACTTTCTTTCTGGAGCACCATTTGTTTATTATCTTACTAATGTAAAAACAATTACTTGTCAGGCTACTCAACATAATCTTTTTATTGATTGGCTGCTAAAAACACAATATCCAAAACTTAATAACTCCCAATCTAGGCTGGAGGACAAATACAACAAACCCCTACATCTATTACAAATATTTACAACTGCTTACACACTCTGGAGTCTGGATATTATCAGGGCCTCTAAACTGATCATTCTACTATATTATTACAGAGATGCAACTACTTATGTATCCCAAAGTTAAATCTGTTGACTGATAAATTAGTGTAATCAAATAAATTTTGTCACAGATGTCAGAAACCATCTCTCAAGTTCTATGTGACTGATCTCAAAGGTGCCACATAAATTACATTGACATTCATTTGCAGTCAAGACATAGTTTTGTTCTTTACCCATCAGCTACTCCAAGTCTTGCCATTTCCTTGATGAAAAAACATTTTAGGTTCTCCAGAGACAGGAAGTGACAAGCTATGGTATGTATATTAAGAATCACAAAAGTATATAAAATACATTTCTTTTTCCAAGGCGTACAGCCTACATTCTCCTCTGCTGAGCAGAATTTCCACATCCCTATGCATGCCAATAAATCCATTTATTTCTATTTAAGATATTCTGACTAGTAAAGTTGTCTGCCTTTTCAGTGTTATCTTATAGTCGTATATGCTGTTACCTTCCTCTACAGTATATTTCATAGTGTCCTCCTCTTTACAATCTTATATGCTGTTTCCTTCTTCTACAGTATAATTCGTATCATATAAACAAGGTATTGTAATTTCTGATGTAATCTTTCAACAATATTTAAGTGAAATACACTTTTGTTTGTAGCCTATAAAGTAGAGCTAGTAGTTTTGGTTGCACAGTGACCACAGGTTTCAGTGCTGCACTGAACAAAAAAAAACAACAGTTGGTGTATCTTCCTCTATATCAGGTCTTACACTACAGTTGCCAAACAGATAAAGCTTATACATTTGTTGGGTATTTTTATATTAGCACAGTGTGCAGGGGAAATTAAATGGGGCACTGTATTCAAACCTTTGACTTATTGCATATTGTTGCATTAAAATGTGGAATTAAAATGAATTCCAAAGGGAACTTTAACATTTGATATGTACATAGCATGATTAACACCTTTATTTAATGGCAAAATATTTTTATTTCAAAAAGCAGGCTTTTGTTGGCATAGGTATTCACTGGGGATTGCAGCATCATGCTGTTGGATTGCTTTTCATCTAAAGGATCAGGCATATTAATAAAACAGAGGGATGGTGCTAAACACTGGTAAAAATGTTTTTCTGCTGTAAAGAAAGTTAATCTTTCAGCAGGACGGTTATTCCTAATACAAGGCACTGGACAAGGCACAAGACTGGAGTGTCTCAAGTGGATGCTCTGTAATGGCTCAGTTAAGAACTTGATCTAAGTCTAGCTTAGAATCTGTGAGAATACTTTAAAATTGAGGCCATTGGACTAACCTAAATAACTGAGCAAATCTACAGCAAAGATGGGCTGGAATTCCTCTATAGTTACACCCCTGGTTATTAAATGCCTGTGACAGCTACTAGGTATTAGTAATAGACCAGACTAGCTCTAACTGAGAACTAATGCAAGTAGCTGATGCCATTAGTGAATCTGGGTGCGTCAAATGCTGATCTGTATGGCTTGTAAATGTAAGGTTATGTTTGAGTCTGAGCTTCATTTTTTGACGCACATATAACACGTTTCTAATGTTAGAAAAATTTTACCACACGCTGATTTCCATGTTAAGGGCTAGGTTGTAACCTTTCATCCATAATGATAAATCAGACAGTAAAAAAGAGGAATGGAAGTTATACTGAAACTAGTGTAAGCATATATTTCTTCATGTGAAAATGAGTGGGAGGAGAATAGCAGTGGCACTGCAGGTAAACTCTGTGATAATGAAAGAGGTTGTGGATTTAGGAAAAAGCCACAGGGAAGGTTGGCGGAACACAAATATAAGGTTTTGTCACGAAACACATAAGAGGGTTGTGCTGTAAAAGTGAAATATAAATTGTTAGACAATTTAGGACAAATGGAATAAGGCATAGTTGAGCATAAAACAACATATTTAGCAAAATAAGTTGTATTTAGCCAACAAGTCATAACTAACTCATTGTCAGTGCTGTCAGTTCATCCAATCTTGTCTGTTGTGGCAACACAACATTTTTAACATTTGAGTGATGGGCATTTTGAGTTAATTCATAAGTAATAATTATATGCCTCTGACTGACATATTGATGTAGTAGAGGGATTCTGTCATAATAAAAATGTTTTTTTCCCTCAAACACATCAGATACTATTGCTGATCTAGCATAATTCTACACTGAAATCCATTTTTTGAAAAAGCAAACATAATTTTTTTACATTTGAATTTGAAATCTGACATTGGGCTATGCATTGCTAGTTTCCCAGATGCCTTCAGTCATGCGACTAAATACTCCCATGACTACTGGTAGATATGAGACTAGCACACAATTGTAAAAATCCAAGTCCCACTGCAACACCGTCAGTTACATTGAGTAGGAGAAACAATAGCTGATCTGAAAGCAGTTCAGTTGTGAACTGCTTGCTTTTTCTGAAAGCAAAGGATCAGGCACACTGACTTGAGATGGTTGCCTACACACCAATATTACAGCTTACAACTATTTTTGATGGTTCAGGAATAAAATTGCTGCATTATTTGCAGTGTAAACAGTGTAATTTAGCAATAAAAACTAGACCATAAAAATCATGTCAGAATCCCTGCAGAATTCCTTTAGCATGTAGCATACTGAGACACACATACTGCTTACATACTGATCTTTTTGGCTATGTATCTATAGCTGGGCATGCATCATGAGCTCCTGATATGCCCACCTCTGGTGGACAATATTGAATTGATCCCTTGCTTTGATATTGGTATTGATATTGCTTGTCCCTTGGGGCAAGTTATTGTATCACCTTGACAGCATACAGGCCGTTGGGCCAGGAGTGCATCAACCAGTCGGTGTGCTCCTTGCCATGATCAGATTTTTAAACCTGCCCAATGAAAATCTGCCTGCTTTTTTGGTTGAGTAGGGCTGTCTGTGTGTCCCATACACAGGCCTCAAAAGGTACAAAATAAATTAGTGTACTCAGTGTAGCCAGTCCACAATGAAGGTAGTCCAATGGTATGACTTCTACTGGACAAAGGCAATTTGACAAAAAAAAATATAATTCTGTTTTGACTTTTTAAATGGCTGTATTGTACTGTAGTTTATCTCTTATAATAATTAGGTCAGTCTGGAGACAACATTTAGAATTGTTCTTAATATAAATTTTATATATATATATATATATATATATATCTAATATATAACAGTTCAAATTTAAGCGGACGCACTCCTTCCGGACTTACTTTTCTAGATGCGTTGGTCAAATAAATTTATGCATCCATATTTTCAAAAGGACCCGCACTCAGAAACAAAATTGTGAACTCAAATGTGTTTAATTATGCAAATCCAAAGTTTCGGCCCACATTGGGGCCTTTCTCAAGGATCTTAGATATATATATCTAATATATATATATATTGTTTCCCCCTGTTGTTATACAATTGCTAGTAGTTTTAAAGCACCAATGTATTCTGTATAACCCCCACCCCGTGTGTATTATTCATTTCTGTCTTTAGCCATACAAGTTCCTGTTGCACATGACCACTATTTTCTGAAGTTCTGCCTTTTCTTTCAAAATGTTTTTTGGATGGTTTTTTGGCGGTAAGCTATTTTTGGAGGAAACTGTTATCTGTGCAAAATATAAACACGTAGTGTATTGGTGTAAACCAAACTAGTCTATGTTTCTGTTTCAGCATTTAGGTATGTATACACGATCAACTTCTTATATAAACACCTTTACTTTAATGCTGAAAATCATAACTTTTTACACTTGCACACCCTAGTGAAGCACAGTATATTTATAAGCTACACGGTACCAGCTCTGAATCAAACACAGACACTCTACTACAGTATAGTAAACAGCTCTATCAAGTGTTATGCCACTCGGTCTCTAAATATTCTATATTTAGGGTGACACTATGTACTGTAAATGGATGCAGATACAGAAAGTAGAAGGGGCTCATTTATAAAAACTGGGAAAATTTTTACCTAGGCAGTAAGCAGGGGCATAACCAAGGCCGGAACTAGGGGTAGGCAGAAGAGGCACCTGCCTAGGGCGCAACAACATGGGGGTGCCAGGCAGGTACCTGTAAAATCATCTTCTGCCTACGTCTAGTACCTGTTTGCTGCCCCGTGTACTGCTCTCCTCCCTCCCCTCTGTGGCTTTCTCCTACCATCCCTCCTGATGCTCTCCCTACCCATCTCATGCTCTCCGCTCTCTTCTCTCCTATCTGACGCTCTCCCCTCGTTCCTTGGACTTCTCCTATGCTACTGCACATGCACACGCAGGTTGCATTCAGGCGCGCTTGCGGAGGGGGGGCAATACTATGGAGAAAGCAGGGCCACTCCTGCCATGAGGCAAGGTGAGAACCGCGCCTCAGGCGGCAGCGAGCAGCCGGTTACAAGGGGTGGCAAAAAGCAACCTATTGTAACTTTAAGAACTAAATTTCCCGGTTGAAACACGGAAATTTGGCACCACTAGTTCAGACAGCGCTATTGTGCTCAATGCACTAGCGTTGCTGCCCATTTGACCTGCTCTAAAGCTGATTTTTAAGTACGGAGTGGGAGAAGGGGGTTGACATCTGGGCTGCTGCCTCAAGCAGACCCTGTGGCTGCAGGGGGGGCAGGAGGTATTTGGGCCCCATGAGGCCCAAATTCATATGCAATTTTATTAAATATTGATAAAACAAGTTAACCTCTAGACATTTTGGGGGCCTGAAAAATAATTTGCTGTGGGGCCCAGTAATTGCCAGTTATGCCACTGGCATTAACCCATAGCAGTCAATCAGTTATGCTTTTTTCAGCCTCCTGCAGGTTAAATAATGAAAGCAAACCATTGCATGATTGGTATGGATTACTTTCCAGGTGCAAATTTGATCAGTGTTTCTAAATGAGCTCCACTGTGTACTAAAGTGCAAGCTAACAAACCTCCAACTATAAATACAGTTTGATAACAACAACCCAAACACCATTGCACATACATTGTATATACTAAGCATAAAATATACTTTTCCCATACCACACTCTGAGTCATTTAGTAAATTCTACATTTTCACAGTTTAAACCTGTGTTTTATGCAGTATTATAAAAGTTGTATATGTTTGTATTAAAATTACATTTATTAAAAACACAGCCAGCCTGCTGAATCTCTTGCACACATTATATACTTAGACTGTAAGCTCTACGGGCTACAGACCTCCTTCCCACTATGTCTCTGTGAACATTCTGATAAAATATTTTTCACTTGTGGCTCAAAAATAAATGTTCTCCAGAGTGCACAAGTTGCACAAAACTGCAATGATGCATGTGTATCTTACCAACATCAAAACTCCTAAGCAAGAAAAACCTTGATTTGTATCCCTAAAACTATGCACAATAACCTAATAAAATGGACATATCTGCACGCTTGCTTTAGTACAGCTATAATAAGAAATATGCATACACAGAAAACAGGAAACAAATGAAAAAGGTTTCTGCAAAATGAACAAAATAATGAAGGCTGCACCCGCTTCCACTGCTCCAATTCAGTAAGCCTCACTCAAACTCTGTTAGCACCACCCGACTGCCAGCCTTAATTTCTTAATTTAGCCCCATTTCATTTGCTTTGTTTCTTTTACCTTGTATTGCTTCTATATGTATTCCTGTTTCTTGGTTCACAGTTCACAGTTTTAAGCACTCCCATGTAAAGTCATCTATTGGTAGCCTCCCCAAACGAAAATGCCGCCTCTTCCCCATCTATATACTCTTAATTTCACTCCTCTCTAACGCTCCAGTTATCTTTCTTCCATTCATCAACAAGCAACACTCCTTTGTCCCTCTTTTAATATTTTCGCAGATACAATTTATTAAACATAAACTGAACTTACTTTCAAAATCCAGGAAAAAATGAGGACAATTTTCTAAATCTTTTCCCAAAACCTTAATGAGGTTTCCCATGACCCGCAGACCTGAGGAAGATCAGAAAAAAACAAAGATTACAACATGTCTTGATATGGCAAAGCCCCCCCCCCAATTGCTCTTTTTTATCTGTGGTACCAAAGTGATCTGAGGTCGTTTGTAATATCCTGTTATTGTGCCATTTATTTCTACAGATGTACAGATGCAGTGTCCCGGCAGCCCATTCTTACATTTTTCTTTACATGTAGGCTTCTCTCTGACTTTCTCTGCGGAAATGAAGTTTTTTGTGTTACCACTTCTGTTTTTAATCTATTTCTGAGAGGCAAGAGGAAGCTGCACACTAGTAAGTCTGCATTCTCTGCACTTCCTGTGTCAAAGCTGAACTCACTAAAAGGGTCCTAATCTTCCAATGAACGAGATGAAGATAATTTATCAAAGTCATTATATAGAGATTGTAAGTGGACATTAAAGTGTGTTATTGACTATTTAAACATAATAGATTACAATATAAAAGAATGTGTGTATGGATATGTATGTGTGTGTATGTATGTACATGTATGTACCCCCAACTGCACAATATATGGATACTAGAACGGAAATTCGGCTTTTAAAGTTACCATAGGCACTTTTTGCCGCCCCTGGTAACAGGCCGCTCGTGCCGCCTGGGGTCTCACCTTGCCTTATAGCCGGAGCGGCCTTGACTATACAAAAACTGTAACTGATTACCTATTAAGCTGTTTATAAAGCTATGTTAAATATAACAGGCTATTCGTGGCCCTTATGTATTAAACATTATATAACATGCCTGCTGTTATATAACAATATATTATTATAGAACACATTTATTAAGCACTAGTGAAGTTGCGATCCTGCAAATGTTGCTATAGTCATTGCATGAGTCAACATTCATTAAAAATACCAGCCTCTAAAGAAGCCCGTTGGAGTGGACCTCTGGATTATGGTGAATGCACAGCGGCATGTATCAATGTGTGCACCAAACTTGTGCCCAAAGAACTGGGTGCAGACACAATTTTAACCATCAGTCCTGAAAATTACAACATTCCAGTATCAAAGATTTTTATGGCATCCAATTTGTGCAAAAGTGCAGTTGTGTACATTTAATGCATCAGCTGCAATAATGGCAGATGCATTGCTGCATTATTTGGCCTTGTGGAGTCAAGTTATGCTCCGTTTTGGTAAACTGCAAGCAGTCTTCAGGGCAAAGGTTTCTTAATTAATATCTGTACAACTGGTGTCACCTCGAACACCAAATATTACTTCCAGGGCTTCCTTGCTTCCATGAGCCCTGTACTTTACACTTGTGTTCAGTTGCACACAATTTATCAGAGCTGTCTGGACTGGTGTATTCTCACTACAGTCAAGGAGTGTGTTTAGGAACGAAGTGACTCTGTAAAGAGCATCCAAGCACTCTCAATTTACATTAAATTTAGTATTTGTACATGATCCTTGATGTATCTTTGCTTCTTTGTCACCTGCATGGTCTGAGGTTTCAAAATTCATCAGTCAAGTCTTGATAGGGCTTTATAGGGTAATTTATGTGTGACTGGTGAGTCTAAGTAAATACATTTTCTACACAGATTCCTTCATAGTATCCCTGGGGAAGTTGCACATGTTTTATCCTTGTGCAATGTCATGCAAAATACCTTTAGGGTAGGGACAGACAGGGAGATTCGGGGAGATTGTCGCCTGCTAAAAACGCCAGGCGACAAAATCTCCCTGTCTGTCCCTACCCTTAGAGAAATGGTCCATGAGGAGATTAATCACCCAGGATAAAGCTCCTCTTCTGTGGGCAACTAATCTCCTCCAAATGCTTCCCCACCAGCGATAATATAAATGGTGGTAAACATATGTGACACTTTGTTTTCCTGAAGTCATCCGAAGCTGCCTCCTGTGGAAACTTCATGTGACTTCAGAAAATCGAAGTGCCACATATGTTGTACCACCAGCTGGTGTGGAAGCATTTGAAGGAGATTGGTCGCCCGGAGAAGAGGAAATTTATCGAGGACATTTAATTTGCTCATTTGCCATTGCCATTAAGAACACTTCCAGGGTAATTGTAGTGCCAATATCATGCATACCACTAAACACTGCAGCATAAATACAGCACCAATTCTATACATACTACCCACAAAACACATGGTAGCGCAAATGTTAGTGACAGTTTTATATATAATAACCTCAGAACACATGGCAGGATACATTCAGTGCCAAACTCATGTACAATACCCTAATTCATCAATGTTGGTTTTGGAAGGCTTAGCCTCCCCAAGCTTTCATTAAAATCTGCCTTTGCATTTATTGACGACTGCAGCTGCTGCTTGGCACTGAATGCTGCTTTTCAGCCTCCTATCTAATAGCACTGCTGAATACTTTCTTCTCTCAGATTTCCCCAAATGTATCTTATTTAAGGTAAAAGTAAAACAATTATTACCATTACCTTGGTAGGTTTATTAGAATTTAGTGGTACATCTAGAAGGCTCTGAACCCCACAGGGAAGTCTTTTATGGCCCTCCACTCAAACCTTAAAGGGAATGTCAATTTAAAAAATAATATTTGCCTAATAAAGAAAACATAATTCTATGAAACTTTGCACTATACGTTCACTACAATTTGTATATTTATTTTTACTATTGAAAGCAGTGTTTGTCCCTTATGGCTCAGACTGTTGAAACAATGTAAGACAAAGCAGCTGGTTCACAGACCTGTCTTTGCAGGGGAACTAAGAATGAAACTTTGTTTCAGGGCAGTGGCACACGGGAAGATTTGGCGGTATGCCCAACTTATCCCTAAATCGTCCTAAATTGCCTCCGGAAGAAACTTTGGGCGATTTAGTGATATCTTCCTGTGTGCCACTACCTAAGGGTAGGGGCAGACGAGCAGTTTTGGGGAGATTTAGTTGCCAGGTAGTCACAGGTAGTTGCCTATTCCGCCCGGCGATCAATCTCCCCGAACTGCCATCTTCCTGCCTTCTGTGTGCTTCAATGAGTAATCTCCTGCGCTAATGTGTTTGCAGCACTTCGATTTCTGAAGTCGCCCAAAGGCATGAGGCAACTTCGGAAATCAAAGCACCGCAAGTGCATTAACGCAGGCAATTCCTCATTGAAGCACACGGAAGGCAGGAAGGAGGAGTTCGGGGAGATTGTCGCTGGGCAGAAGAGCTGATTAGTCGCCTGGTGACTAAATCCCCCCGAATCTGCTTGTCTGCCCCAACCCTAAGGGTTAAGACACACACACAACTAACAGTAGCAGCTACTTGCTGCCATGGAGAATACTGGAACTGCCTCTGCTAAAACACATGTAGTGTCTCAGCAAAACCAATTATCACTAATGTCTATTTTGTAGCCTTGACAAGTAGCTGCCACTAGTAGCTCTGTGTCTTCAGCTTGTTCTTCTGGGGGACAATCAGGCCCGGACTGGCAATCTGTGGGTTCTGGCAAATGCAAGGCCGGATTTACATAGCGGGTGCCCCTAGGCCCACTGCCGTTTGTCACCCCATACTCTGCCCTTTATTCGCAAATTTTCATCACCAAGACCAGAGCAATGGGGATTGTTACATTGTAAATGAAAAAAACTATCATATCTCGTGGGTATCCCCAGTGTTTCTGGACAAATATGTGTGTGTCTGGGCAACATGCTGCCCCCTAAAATCCTGCCACCCTAGGCCCGGGCCTATGTGGCCTTTCCACAAATCCGGGCCTGGGCAAATGGCAGAGGAGCTGCTGTAAGTTGCCATAGACAGTCAGTATTTAGTGGGCTGGTGGGGGCTGTTTGGGCCTCTGTGTGGGTTGTTTGGGCCTCTGTGTGGGTTGTTTGGGCCTCTGTGTACCTGAAATGTCAGGGCCTATTTTGATTCTCAGTCCAGACCTGGGGACAATCTTCCCGAACTGCCTTCGCATGTCTTCCCTTCTTGTATAATGAAGAGTCGCTTGCGCTAAGCACATGCGGCGCATAGTTTTCCGAAGTCACCTGAAGTTGCTTCACGAGGAGACTTATGAAAGCGAAGCACCGCATGTGCTTAACGCAGGTGGCTCTTCATTATTCAGGAAGGGAAAACATGCAAAGGCAGTTCAAGGAGATTGTCACCCAGAAGAAGAGTCGATTAAATCTCCCCAAATCTACCCGTGTGTCACTACCCTTAAAGGTAAACACAGATTTCAGTTGAAACAGTTTTTAAAAATAATTTTAAAAGCACTGAACATTTTAAATAAATGTATATTAGAATGTTAGAATCATGATTTCTTTTATTAGGCAAATGCTTATTTTGGGGTCATTTTTAAAGAAAAGAAAAAAATTTTCAGTTCCGTGGGCACAAATCTGCCAGACTACAAATCTGGTGCTCCATACAAAGTCCTGTGTCAGGAGGTGCACCCCAGCCCTGTTTTTACTGCCTGCGTTAGAGCAGACAGAAAGGACAGGTCCTCCTGATGAAGACTGTGCATCCTGCTGCTCAGTACCTTGTGCAGCTAAATAAGGGGGTGCCTACATGCATCACGTGTTGCCTGCCATAGGATGCACTTCATTCTAAATGCAGGCAGGGGTGCTGCTGCCATGAGGTGTGTTGAGAAACTCGCCTCAGGAGCCAGCAGCCCACAAGTTAAAGGGGCAGCAAAAAGCCACTCATGATAACTTTAACAACTGAGAGCCCCATTTTTAAATTTGAATGTGGCCCCCCCCTTGAACCACTCTGGTTCTCAGAAAATTAAGCACCAGGTATGAGGGAGTGGCAACAGAAGCACTGCCTTACGTGGCAGGACCCCTGGAACACCCCTGTCCACAAGTCTCAGAAAGGACCCCTGAAACACCACTGTCCTCAGGTCTCAGAAAGGACCCCTGAAACACCACTGTCCTCAGGTCTCAGAAAGGAACCCTGAAACACCACGGTCCTCAGGTCTCAGAAAGGACCCCTGAAACACCACTGTCCTCAGGTCTCAGAAAGGAACCCTGAAACACCACTGTCCTCGGGTCTCAGAAAGGACCCCTGAAACACCCCTGTCTGCAGGTCTCAGAAAGGACCCCTGAAACACAACTGTCCTCAGGTCTCAGAAAGGAACCCTGAAACACCACTGTCCTCAGGTCTCAGAAAGGACCCCTGAAACACCCCTGTCTGCAGGTCTCAGAAAGTACCCCTGAAACACCACTTTCCTCAGGTCTCAGAAAGGACCCCTGAAACACCACTGTCTGCAGGTCTCAGAAAGGA
>CM044433.1:88370928-88386913 GCA_024363595.1 Xenopus borealis
ACCCCTGAAACACCACTGTCCTCGGGTCTCAGAAAGGACCCCTGAAGCACCACTGTCCTCAGGTCTCAGAAAGGACCCCTGGAACACCACTGTCCACACAGTGGACAAAGTGCAAAAAATGGCTGATTGTAAATGAACCCTATGATGATTTCTTTAAAGGTATTTATTTAGCATTTTATAACAAACAAACACGAAAACATTTATTACTCCATATTTAGTATAAATGTCACAGTACAATGTACACATTCTGAGTTCCTATACAATAGTGAACTCAGCAGTCATTTCCCTAATTCTATGTATCTCCCCCTCATATGGTGGGTTTATTCATGACTCTGATTTCTTGTTTTTAACATTCACTAAAACTAAACTTCACACAGGCCCCTCACAAGACCCTCTAAGCCCCTGACCTCCCAAAAGCTGCTGGTTATGCTGTCCCTATTTCCATACACCTGTTTATATTAAACCTCATCTGCTGCTTTGCTGTTTAAACCTTACCCTTTGTGCAATCTGTTTAAATGGCATATTTACTAAGGTTGACCTCAATAAGTCAGATGTATTTTCACAATCTACTAAAAATCAAAAATATGCTGTTGTGCAACACTACATTTTGCTTTTTCCCGCCAAGATAATAGGTCACAAAAAATAGTATAGTATTAGTATTTTGACAACTAACTTGTATAAATTCAGATTGGCAGCAAAAAATCCCATTGGGTTTGTTTTTGTAGCCTTAAGTTATGGAGATCCAAATTATGGAAGGATCTGGAAAACACTAGGTCAAAGTATTCTGCATAATAGATCCCAAACCTTTACTATGATATAACAGGGCCGCATGCTGCACAGGATGGATATGAATGTGGCCCAGCTTGAAACGATTGGTTCCTGTGGAAAGGTCATGTCACAAAACATCAGTTAATAGTGCTGCTCTGCTGCTCCAGCAGACTTCTGCAGTCAGCCCCAACTTTCTAGTGCAGGAATTACATTTTATATGGTAGAGTGAATTATTTGCAGTGTAAACAGTGTAATTTAGAAATAAAAACTACATCATAAAATCATGACAGAACCCCTTTAAGGAATCTTGTACCTTGTAATTTACCTTGTAATTTAAAGGAATTGTTCAGTGTAAAAATAAAAATGGGGTAAATAGATAGTCTGTGCAAAATAAAAAATGTTTCTAATATTGTTAGTTAGCCAGAAATGTAATGTATAAAGGCTGGAGTGACTGGATGTCTAACATAATTGCCAGAACACTACTTCCTGCTTAACAGCTTTCTTGGTTTCCACTGCCAGGCAGTAACCAATCAGTGACTTGAGGGGGAGGCACAAAGGTCATAACTGTTTGCTTTTGAATCTGAGCTGCATATTAAGGATCAATTGCAAACTCACTGAACATGCCATGTGGCCCCCCTTCAAGTCTCTGACTAACTCAGAGTTTTTATTTTTACACTGGTCTGTTCCTTTAAGCAATATAACACATCAAGGCAAAGGCAGAGTGCCATTAAAAACACAAAAATGGGTGTCATTTTAGTATTCTATGTGTGAATTTGTCATAGGTTTTGTGCCATTCTGTCCTTGAGATATCTCTTTCAGTGGATTCAACATGGAGCCTTACCAAGTACAGAGATCTATCAACAGCCGCTGCTGAACGGTGCCCTCCCGTCACTTCATCAGTACAGAAGGAGCTGCAACAAACATAGATGCAGTGAGTGCAATCAATACTCTAGCCTGCTTATAATGCTGCATATCAGTATCACTGTGAGTGTGGCACTGCTTGTGCCTGTGAATCACTGATTGTGATCAGTGCACTGCACAATAACCCTTCCCAATGCCTTTTACTGTATTATTCTGGATGTTTATTCCACCTCAAATACCACATAATATGTGAGATAATCATCAGCACTATGCTGTATGTCAGGGTATGAGGTGTTTCTCAAGAGCAACCAGCAGACTAGTTAAAATGTACCTACAGTATGTTCACAGAAGGATTCACTTTGATGTAGCAGATATTTATAATGTTAAGTCAACAGTTGTTCAATATCAATTGAAAAGGAACACAGTGAATAAAATAGGTGCAATGGAAGCCTGTCTCATTGGTTAGGTCACTGACCCTAGCAATAAGGAGCTAATCTGGAGAAACGGAAGATAATCTGGAGAAAGCTCTAAGAGAAAGTTATGTCATGGAAAGCCTTTATACTAAAAATCTAACCTCACAGTCTATCTGCTTTCTGGTTATTGGGGTCACTGACCCTAAGTACCTGATTTCATCGCAAATATTTTGTTGCTCATATAAGAAACAGAAAGGGAAATAATTCAACAATAATTAAATTTTTTACATTGCATTTTGGGCATTTTTTAGGTGAATTTGAGCAGCACAAAAATACATGAATGGGATGACCTTGAAGACTGCACCAGGGAGAAGCAATCTGCATTTAATCTGCAAAGCATAGTGTATTACTTCCCTATTACACTGCTGTTTTTTTCGATTGTGCGCTGCAATGGGTGCTACATGCTACATACTTGCTCGTTACCCTCCGCATATCACATTTCTGCTGCTTTTCCATGAAAAAACTTTCAGTTCCTCCTTTTTTAGGGGAAGAGGGATAAGCAGAAACATGGTTGTCTGCTTCTCTGATTTTTAAGCGTTAGTATTGTGTAAATGTTCCTGGAACCAGTTATAGTTATCATCCTGTCACTAGTTCCCATGTCAGAACCTCTGGGTTATATGCATGAATTAACTCCAGGTACAACTCCTATTCCATTTGTTTTACTGGCAGCCAATGTAGAAATGTGCCCGTATGCCTACCCCCGTTGTCTAGCTATGTGACCCACTGCTCCTTGCATGCACAGTACCAATACTGTCACCAAAGCCACTTAGCACCTCCCACCTTCTCAACTCCTCTGCCTCTCCCATCAGCTGTATAGGAGACAGTGCAAATCCATTATCTAGCAGCACTATGGGGGATCAGCTGGATAGGGAGGGAGGGGGAGAGGCAAAGTGCGGCAAGGGATGTGAAGGAGAGAAAATGGAGGGAAAATGGTCAGGAAGATGAGATGGGAGGCAAGACAATATTGCTATAAATGGCATATAGTTTTAAGAACATTACTGTACTTCATGCATACATAAGCAGGTACATCAAGCATGCAGTGTATATGTGTACGTGTGCATGTGTGTGTATTCCTCTCTCTCTCTCTGTATAGGCACACATACACAGAATCTCTGGATCATCTGAACACCCTTCCTCTAAGTACATAAATTACAAAGCATCTAGTAATACACATTGTGCACACACACACCATTGCAGAAAATGCTCTGTACAAGAATCCTGCTAAAACCCATGCCCTGTAGTGTAAAGCAGATCAGATTATCTGTTGCAGATATATTGCATTCATTATACACATATTTAGCTCATCAGATATAATTTCTGAACTACACATGCTGTCTAAGCAACACACCTTTCTTAAGAACCCCAAGAATGACAGACTTCCTTTGTTCTAACACACCTTCTATTATAAATACACCTTGTGCATCGGCATACATCTGGTTAGTCATGCATTCTTCCTATTACAGACATGCCAGAAACAACATGCATGTATTAGCTGTGCCCTGCTTCCCCTCTCTACCCCCTGCACACAGCACTCACCGCTCAGCCGGCTGCAGGAGCGTGTGAGGATAGGAGAGTCAGCAGCACAGTGCGGCTGTGTATGGATGTGTATGCCTGTACCAAGGAGTCCTGCAGCTGCTAACTGTGCAAAATACATCACAAAAGCAGACACCCTCCCCCCAGACCAACTGTGACGTCTGCATGGGCAGATTAACCCATGCCATTAGCACTAGTAGACTTACCCCATGTATCAAGACACACCATCCCTTAACTGTATAGATTTAAATGATTAACCTTTTTATATGCTACGTATTTGAAGAAATCCATAATTTTCTGCTATTAAACAAAAATGAACTGGAGTATCAGTTCTCATTTTTCTCTGCTCCTGTTATATCAAGTTTTATTAGCTGTTGTCTAGAACTGTATTGTCCAGCCCTTCCAGTTAAAGGAGAACCAACCCCTTAATTATAAAAACCCCTACCCCTACCCTACATAGAACCCCCTCCCTGCTCCCCCCCAGCCTAGCTGTTTTCCCTGGTAAATATCCCTAATCATTTACTTACCCCTCAGGGCATCAGAGTTCACAGGTACTATCTTTTTCTCTTTGGGACGAAAACGGCGTATCGGCACATGTGCAGTTGGAGCAATCTTCCTGTTCCGAAACAAGTGAAGTGTCGGAAGAAGACCTGAAGATTACTGAAGAGAAAAAAGATGGCACCTGTGAACTCCGATGCCCTGAATCTGCACCATGGGACAAGTAAAGAGTTAGGGACATTTACCAAGGGTAACAGCTAGACTGGGGGGGGGGGGAGCAGGGAGGGTTGTCTATGTAGGGTAGAGGGTAGGGTATTTTTTATTTAAGGGTTGGGTTCTCCTTTAAATAGACAAGCACTAACATTCACATCTGTGCTTTTCTCATTGAATAAAAAAATCCAAAGGTGTGACATTATTCAAAATGTGCTTGGTGACAGATATGAGGCTGTCACCAGCCACACACATATTTATATATATATATTTATTGAATAAACTCTCCATTTTTGCATAATATACAAATCCTGAGTGTGCCAGTATTTACTGTTTGCTTTACATATTTGTCACTTGACACCCAGGTGCACCTATATAACTATAATATATATATATAATTATAAAGCCATTTCTTTAAAAATGCAAGAATAAATAACTCCTAATGGGCAACCACCATGGAAACATGTATGAAGGAATCAAGAAAGTCACTCCAAAAAGCAAGCAGATGATTAGCTGAATTAGATGTCAGTCTCAGCCTGAGACACTCCAACACAGTAACCACTGTACCAAGAACTGTTGCTATGGCAACTGGCAGTAAATGGCCAGTATCGCTAGTACTGCTGGGTCCCACACTTCAAGAAATGTGAATTTCAGGATGCAGCTGCTGTCCGGAATGACAGAGGAGCCATGATAATGAGAACACATCAACAGTGTATTATAACATTCACAGTCATGAATAGTAACATCACATAGAGATGACTCCCAATTTTCTTTACCGCAAATGCTCCTCAAGAAGGGGAACCTGTAGCAGAACAATTAAATGTGTCCAGGGCAGGGGAAATTGGCCTGAACCCTGATTTGTGTTCCAAATGGCAAAAACCTCATTGTTATCCCATTGTGGGCTAAAGGGGTATTTTTTAAGAAGAATCTGTAACAATCTGACTTCCCACGATATGGATTATTTCTGACCCTTGTTTCACATAAAAGAAGAAGTCCTTCTCTAATAATAATTTATATATCTTAATTGATCAGTCAACCTTTTGTTGCTTGAATTGGAGTTTGGTACATTTGTGCAGCTAAGGAGCGGCTTATATAACATGTACAGTTATGTGCCTGTGCCCACCATGGCTGGAACTAGGGGTAGGCAGAAGAGGCAGCGGCCTAGGGCTGGGAAGCGACCAGTGGCATAACTAGATCTTACTGGGCCCACAGCAAATTATTTTTCAGGCCCCCAAAATGTCCAGTGGTTGACCTGTTTTACCAATATTTATTGTAATTGTATATGAATTAGGGCTTCATGGGGCCCATATAGCTCCTGGGCCCCCCTGCAGCTGCAGGGTCTGCTTCCTCTGTTGTTACGCCCCTGGAAGCGACCTCTAAAGTGATCTTCTGCCTACCCCTAACTGGGTTTGCACTCCCTCCGTCACTTTCCCCTTCCTCCTGTCACCTTCCCCTTCTTAACGTTTGCCTACTTCCCCTCCATTGCATTCTCCTCCCTCCACTCCATCATGTTCTCCTCCCCTCTGTTGCACTTTCCTTTGTTGGCCACACACACGAACGCTGGGAGGGGGCAGGGGGGCAGCTGGGTTTCCTAGGGTGACCATCCAGCCTGGCCTGGCCCTGGTGCCCACAACTGTCTTACAGGGATATAAAGATAATAGTTACACAATGAACATTTCTGAAAAAGCTTCTCCATTTTTCTCACTCTCTCACAGCATTCCTCTCTCAAAACCTCCAATGTCACTGTTATGTGGATGAATACTAATAGTGTGCAATTACCAGGGACCTTTTTCCTTTACACTTCCTAGGCTTCCCCTCTTCTCTCTCGTGTCCACATACAGTACACAAGTAAGATAAACCAAAAATCTCACTAGAAATTAAAACCTTCAGGGTACTTTATCCCAGGGGAAGGATAAACAATATACCAAAGACAGTGAAAGACAAGAATATATTTCAGTGTAGTTTTAAAGCAATAGCCTGAAAGTGTTTAAGATCACGTAATTTTCCTTCATAGCTGGAAAATATATTGGCATCACAGATCAATCACGAAGAGTTATTTTTTCTGGTTAAAAATGCAGACCCAAGTATGATGGATTGCTGTATCTTAGCTTTTAATAGTTAAATAGTATGATATTTAAATTTACACATTTTTTAAGGCTGAGATCCTGAGCAGCAACCAAGACCCATGAACAGCATCATAACTTTCTGCATTAGGCTCTGTGTTCATCAATAATACCGCCATTGCTCAATAGCTCACTGGGACACAGCAAGTGTGTCTTCTCAACAACATATTCATAGGACCTTCCTATACTTTGAGAGAACTACCCAAACTGGACCCACTATACCTCCTGGGACCCCCATTAGTTGCAGGATTTGCTGTCTCTGGACACACCATATGTACTGCAGATTACACCCATTAAGCAGGGAGAGAAGTGGGTGCACAGTGTGCTGGTCTTTTGCAAACTGTTCAGTGAAAAAGGTTCTGTTCATTGTGGATAGTGCATCCATTGTACACTGTTACAAACCGTGTCCATAAAGTGCACTTGTTCCCCTTTGGTAAGTTGGTGCCTTTGTAAAAATGCTGTTCTGAGTTCAGCACTGGCTTAGTAATGGATGCACTGTTTGACACTGCTTGATTGCTTCTCTCTTCATGAAAATACAGTAGCATTGAAACTGAGGTACCGATATAGGGGCTAAAGCACATACAACTTAAAATAAGGAGAAAACAGTTCCTCTTTTAGGGGACATGGTCAAGATCTAATATGCCAATTTTCAAACTGCATCACTGAAGCTAAGATTTTATTTATAAAATGCATTTTCAGTGCCGCACCTTACATTTTTTAAACCATTTCCCTATTTAAGTCTTACTGACATTTAAAAATTACTCTTCAGAATATTAAAGGAAAACTATAACCCCCGAATAATGTAGGTCTCTATAAAAAGATATTGCATAAAACAACTCATATATAAAACCCTGCTTCATGTAAACAAACCATTTTCATAATAATATACTTTTTTAATAGCATGTGCCATTGGGTAATCATAAATAGAAAATGGCCATTTTAAAAAATAAGGAAAGCCTCCTGGGATTGTATGACTCAACGGTGCACACAAACATACCAAACAAACTATAAAGTTAGGTCACATGAGCCAATTAACAGACAGAGTTGTGTCTTTTGCTTCCACACTTCTTCCCTTTACAGTTAGAGTTGAAATATTTCTGGTCAGGTGATCTCTGAGGCAGCGCACAGACCATCATGAAATGGTGGTTCAAGGTGTGGTGTTTATACAAATGGCCTGCAGGTGTCCCTGTGCATACAGGACATTCTGTACAGCTTGAAAGTGAAAGTAAGAGTTACTGCTGTTATGTAATGGCTGCATGAACCTAATGCTAATAAAGCACTGTTATACTATCCTCATCCTCGGCTACCAAAACATAACAAATGGTGACAAGGATGTCTTTTCTACCTCTGCAGCAGCCTGCACCTTTTCTACCAAACACTGGTGAAACTACCATACCTTTTACTGCTTGGATCCGTATGTTTGATAATTACATTATTGCTGCAGACTAAGGGGAGATTTCTGCTGCTAGAAAGCGTGCTTTACTTATTCACTGCCTGGGGGCAGAGAGA
Organism: Xenopus borealis; assembly: GCA_024363595.1. Lineage (NCBI taxonomy): Eukaryota > Metazoa > Chordata > Amphibia > Anura > Pipidae > Xenopus > Xenopus borealis. Next base: position 88,378,904 of record CM044433.1, read on the forward strand.
CAGCGTATATTCTATACATTACAATCATCTGATGAAACTTATGAAACTGCTCTTACGGCTATAAAGAACATTTTTGTGCCAAGAGTAAATGTGGTTGCCGAAAGATATAAATTCCGCCAATGTGGATAGCGTAATGGTGAATCCACAGAACATTTTGTAGCAGCTTTGAGAGAGCTGTTTGTTACCTGTGAGTCTTAGAATCTAACAGATGAAATGCTAAGAGACCAAATAGTGGAAAAAACAAACTCACCACACATTAGAGAGAGACTGCTCCTAGAGCAAGATTTAACCCTTGCAAAGGCTATTACAGTTGCTAGCCAAATTGAAACAGCTGTGGCAGAGGCTAAAACTCTCAGTCAGGGAACTGCTGGGAATGTACAGATTGTGAATTCAAAACTGTGGCCTAATAATGCGCAGTCACAGGAAAAATACAGTGCTAAGGAAAGGGATTCACTGCAAAACTGTGCAGCAAATACAAATTAAAAATACTTCTTTCGATATGGTTCAACACAACACCTTGCAAACTATGCTAAATGTCCCGCAAAAGCTATACAGTGCAGCAAATGTTTAAAGTCAGGTCACTTTGCTACGGTCTGCCGTAGTTCTACTAAAGATGTTCATGAACCCACTACTACAAATGTTACAGTATTCAGTTTGGATAAAGATGGTACATTTATTCCGGACAAGTTTATATGCACTGTCAGTGTCACTACTGCTTCTGCTGACAAGGGACACTCCATTAACCTGATGCTTGATACAGGTTCAGCTGTTTCTATACTACCATACTACCATACTTTGCAAAATATACGCTTGTTGCACCTGCCCTGAGACTGGTCAGTTACTTAAAGGATCCAATCCCTGTGCTTGGTTGCTTGCCAGTGACTGTACAATTTGAATCAAATACTGCAAAATGTGACTTTTACATTGTGAATAAGGGTACTGCTATACTTGGAAGGGATCTCTTTGCTGCATTAAACCTACAATTAATTGATAGTCTCATTACTACAACACACACAAGGCAAGAGATTTAAAGGGCAATATCTACTTCAATATATATTCCAGTTTGGTAAGATTCTTTAATATGCCACTTAATTTGATATAAACTATCTGTTGCACCTATAGGTAGGGATGCACTGAATCCACTATTTTGGATTCGGCCAAACCCCCGAATCCATTGTGAAAGATTTAGCCGAATACCGAATCAAATCCGAACCCTAATTTGCACTTGCAAATTACTGAGAGGAAGGGCAAAAGGCAGCCGCTCACATAGTGCACAACAAATTTTTTTTTCTTCCTTGTTTTGTGATGAAAAGTCACATGATTTTAATGATTCTGTTCGGCCAGGCACAAGGATTCGGCCGAATCCAAATCCTGATGAAAATGGCCGAATCCTGGCTGAATACCAAACCGAATTCTGGATTCGGTGCATCCCTACCTATAGGTCATGTTGGCCGTTTTTCACTGATAGGTCTGCTTTTGTAAGTAATTGTTACTTGAAGTTCCTAAACCTGACTGTTTTGCCAACTTGACTGTCCCTTCTCAACATCAGTAAGAGTTTCTAATACTAACAAACTTCTGCTGCACAATTTGCCAGCCTCATAGAGGAACAAAGGTGGATCAGATAGGTAATGTAAAGCACAGGACAAATACTTTTATGGCAAAATTATAAACAGCATGCAAAGAAAACATTATGGTAGATGTTAAAAAAAGGTTGAATTCTGGTGTCAGTATCACTTTGAAGGGCAACTAAAGTATAAAATAGAGTAATGTTAGAAATGCTGTATTTTGTATACTAAATATAAATATGAACTTACTGCACCAGAAGCCTAATAAGACAAATGATTTATGCTTTCAAAGATGGCACAGGGGGCTGTTCTGCCATTGAAGCCAATACAGCAAGACTGATTAATAATCAGAATATACAGACTGCACTGAGTCTGTGGATACAAATATCTACACAATCACTTCCTGTTTTACAGGGAAACAGACAAAGTTGCTGGAGTTCTCGGAAGTAAGGTGGGGGGGCTCCCCCCTGCTGTTTGAAACTATGACGGTTTCCCTGCAGAGCAGTTAGGGACCGTCTGACAATTCCTATAACAGTAAATGAAGGAAGAATTTCACTGCATACAGTCAGGTTTATAATATAAAAATGGTAGATATTTTTTAATTGAAGTATATTGGAGATAGATTTCTTTTTCATTAAAGAAAGTAAAAATGGGATTTTATGTTTTTGCCTTTACATTTTCTTTAAGGTCTCAGCTTGGGCACATCACCGATTTATTGAACAATGTATTGTGCAATTTGCACACAAAAAAAAGTAAAAATAATATTTTTCTAAACAACACATAGATTGTGTCCATATATTGCAATATATGATTGCCAACTAAGTCCAAAATTATATGAGTGAGTGCAGACAGAGGATCTTTTGTCTTTGTACTTTGCACTGCTTCCTGTTTTTTATAGTGTATACTATACTATATACTATTTGCTTTTCTTTTTTTTTTAGATATCCTTAAAAAGACAACTAGAAGGTAATGTCCTAGATTTTTTCAGCACTATGGGTGAATAGTTAATTCCTATATTTGTAATCTTATTATGAATTGAGAGGACCCTGACCAGAGGCTTGTCTTTCAAAAAAAAAAAAAAAAAGGTGGCCATATACGCACAGATATGATTCAATTTGTATAATATTTGGTGGGAGATGAGGTGACTGATATTGGCAAAAGCTTAAGATATCAGTCACCTTGGCGATCGGGCAAGATGAAAAATTTTTATCCGGCACTTTCAACATGTAGTGAAAATGAACAACCAGTGGTTACAGGAAAGACTGTAATTGTAACATGTGTGTGTGTGTACGACCACCTTAACAGTAGATGTGAATAAAAATCTGCCTATTTCTGTTTTTCTATATCTAACAATTGTCCTCTCTGTATAAATGCCCAATTTACCATTCAGCTGCTGTTGTACTTAGGGTTGCCACCTGGCCGCTATTTGCCGGTATTTTTTTCAGGAAAAGGTGGCAACCCTAGTTGTACTACATATATAAACAGGGGAAATCTTTCAATGGATTCTGGAAATTTGTGGATTAACAATACCTAGACGTATTTTTTTAGTCTTAAGTAAAACCTAATCTATATGCTTCAGGCAAGTCCGTGTTACAGTCTTATGGAGTGCACTTCCCTGGAAGTACAGGAACTGTTTCACTGCACATATTTTAACTTGACTAAACAACAGAAATGTATTATTTTTATTAGAGATGCACTGAATCCTGGATTCGGTTCAGGATTCGGCCAGGATTCGGTCTTTTTCAGCATGATTCGGATTTGGCCGAATCCTTCTGCCCAGCCGAATCCAAATCATGCTGAAAAAGGCCAGATCTTTTTTGAAGGATTCAGGGGTTCGGCTGAATCCAAAATAGTGGATTTGGTGCATCCCTAATTTTTTTATGGCAGGAACCACACCGTGTATGCAGCCATTAATGGCTCTTTCAAATGTAGCCACTCAGATATTTGCATCACTGACAGGTTTTACTCCTCTGCCCAAGATTTATTGTTTACTATAGCACTTAATGGCCTCATTGCATCTGGTGTTTTTCATACAGATTGCAGAAAACGGCCTCTTATAATTTCCAGCCTTCTATGGTTGAGGGTAGGGACAGACAGGGAGATTCAGGGAGATTCTTTCGCCTGGCGTTTTTAGCAGGCGACAATCTCCCCGAATTTCCTTCTCCCTGTCTGCCGCTAGTATAAGTGATAAAGCGCCAGCGCCTGTGCACACGCTGTGCGGCGATTTCCGGAAATCACGAAGTATCTTCGGGCGATTCCGGAAATCGACGCGCAGCGTGTGCACAGGCGCTGGCGCTTTGTCACTTATACTAGCGGCAGACAGGGAGAAGGAAATTCGGGGAGATTGTCGCCTGCTAAAAACGCCAGGCGACAGAATCTCCCCGAATCTCCCTGTCTGTCCCTACCCTAAGAAAAAAAAAAAAAGATCTGAACAGGCCAGACATCTTTCTGCGTAGCACAGGCTTATAATACTAAACCTTGTCACCTGTGTATGAATCATGCATTTGTATAAGGCTTTGGCTCATTTCACTTCTATGTAAGACCATTTAGTTCTACCTAGGGCCCTTGGAGCAATTGCTTTCACCTTTACTACTTGTGATTACAGTGCAGCCGTATCCGGCATAGGGATCAGAGATACCTATTGTGGTGATTTTAGAGATAATATTTAGAGAACTGTGGGGCTGTCCCCAAAGACCATTTTAGGTAGGATTTACAATTTAATGCTTAAACTTAAAGGATTTTTTTTGGTGACATTTGCAGTAAATATGGATGGTTTATGGAGCAGTTTTCATATTGTAATAGGGACATAAAATATGTAATGGGGACATTATGACAGAGCTGAAAAAGTCTGACCACAATGGATGTAAAAATGGGTTATTTACCATAGACACAACACCTATAAAGTCTCTTAGCCCTAATTCCTTTCAGTTGTTTTATTATGCACAGTGAATGTAGTTTTCATGAGTTTTTCACTTTTGAAGACTATTGAGAAAGATTAATAACATATTCAGAACAACTTTTTGGTACATCAGTAGTAAAAAGTTAGTATGTATTTATGGGTATATATCAACCCATATTTGTCAAACCCTTTCATATTTAAGTGGATAGCGCCTAATGCTGCATGCTAACTTGATGATAGGTTTAAGGCTTTTTGAACAGATTTAACTAATGGGGAACTGTAGTAGAATCACACCCCAATCTCTGTAGAATAATGGCTTTCTGTGCATAGTATAGGGTTCTATATAACAGCTTGATTAATTGTCCTAATGGTGCTAAATCACCTATAACCACAAGCAGACATAACCTAAGATAAGTCAAAGTACTCACTTTGGGGCTATATTATTTCCCTCCAAAATGTTTCAATTAAGAATCAAGACCAGTATAGATGTAAAAGATGTATCACATACATAAACAGACATTTACCAATACCCATACTAACTCTCTGTAGACCTTAATCACTGAAGAGCCTCTTTGAAATCTCTAAATACCTGCCACTATGATTAATCCTAAAGCTGCCGCATCCCCTTAAACTTCCTTCTCCTCCTATAACCCACTCTGTCCCCTCCCTCGAACTTCATTTGGCTGTTGGCTACTGAGCATGAACACTTCTTCTCAACCCAGATTAATAAACACACCCTCTAGTCTACAAACCAATGAAGAGATGGCTGGTTCCCACAGAAACTCTGCTCTAGCTGTCTACTCCTATTTTTAAATCCTACCCCCTCTCCTGAGCTCAGAGTAACCATTACAGTGCTTAATCCGAGCAGGATTTGTCATCATAGTAAATTCTGCTTTTGTTAGCTTGCATTCTTCTATTGTGTGAACTTAACGTCGCATATGTGATGTTTGCAGATATAAATGCACTGATGATGTGTCAGAGGCCCCTGGGTGAAAGCTGTTATTTGTTTTAGGGAAATGTAATGATGTTGGCAAATGGAGGGGATGGATGAAGTACAAATAATACCATTTTGGTGGGGAAGATGTGCCCACCTTATATACATGGTAGGGATATGTAGTCAGGCAATCATATTCACTTTCCATTCTTCAATTCCTAGATGTCACTGCACTCCTTACATTCCCCCTCCATCTCCATCTCCTAATTTTATAGCCAGTGCATGGGCATCAGGTGCCCCATTTTGGTACATAAACAATATTTTGGTATGATCTGGCAAGATTTTAGTTTGCTAAAACTTTTGTGTCCACAAAATGGCTGCTGCTTGTTTGATGTGATTGTGGTTTACAAGACTAAAATAAAGAAGTTTAAAATCAGGTATATAGTGTAAGTGAAGTTTGTTTTGCTTGACTAACATCATAAAACAGGATTTGGAATTATTTTTTTAGGGTGGCAGGTCCACTTTAAGATCACAAACCCCAACATATCAGGAAGCCAGGCAGTCAGACACAGTGGCCACAAACCCACATCCCTGCATTTTAAATGCAAATATGATGGGAACAAGGTAATCTGGGTAGTTTCCTTGTTGTGGTTGGGGAGGGTTTATTTCTCCTTTCAACTCTGCCATGATTGCACTACAGATTCTGTGTCTTCCCTGTCCCCAAATGATGTCTCTTGTGCTTTTAAAGGATGTCAGAAAATGAAGAATCCTGATGGGCTGGTATCATACCCCTGCTCTCCTGTACAAGCTGTTCCCTTAGACAACCTCCCCAAACGATTGGAGAGGTTGCAATATGGAACGGAACCTATTACATGTGTTTTGGACCTGTCCGGGTATTCAGTCAGTATTGGGCAATGGTGAGGAGCTGGTTACAAAGGGCATTGAGCCTGGAGATACAGTTAGACCCAATGGTCTTCATATTAGGGAAAAGACTCCCTCGTCTTAATAACCAGACAAAGAAATTAGTGCATGCCTTACTCACTGCAGCAAGGACTGCAATAACAGGGTAATGGAAATGCCCTCATCCCCCATTGGAAGCTGATTTCTTAGACAGGGTCTGATTTATTAGGAGAATGGAATATCTAACAACACTCTGGGGGGGGATACAGTAAATGGGTTTGATAAGATCTGGGCGATCTGGGATTCTACCCTACAATCAGGACTAATCAGAAAGGGATCAGGAGAAAGGTACATGGGTGGGGGGGGAATGGTAATTGCCATAATCAATAATGCTACAGCCTCAGGTATCAAGATGATACTTCATGCCCAGAGTGGAACTATTATTATTATTATTATTTTCTTTTCTACGTTTTTTTTTCTCCTCCTTTGTTTTCTCTTTTGTTATCATTACTCTTAGACCTATGTTCTGTTTAATCTGAACTAGCCTTGTGTTTTAAGGGGAAATATGCTAATGATGCTCACAGATGCTTTGCAATTACTTACAGTTTTGTAAACAGACGTGCTTCTCGACAGTGCCATGAATGTGTTATTGTAAAAAAAAAATAAAAAAAAACAATAAAAAGAAAGTTAAAATAGAAAATGAAGTGCTACTATCAGAAAGGAGGCTATTTCCCATTCCCACTCCATTTTAATCAAATAATTTACATTTATAAAAATGATTTCCTTTTTCTCTGTAATAATAAAACAGTACCTTGTACTTGATCCTAACCAAGATATATTTAATCCATACTGAAGTCAAGACTAGCCTATTGGGTTTAATTAATGTTTATATTATTTTTTAACAAACTTAAGGTATGGAGATACAAATTAAGAAAATATCACTTATCCATAAAACCCCAGGTCTCAACCATTCTGGATAAAAGGTCCCATACCTGTACTTTAATAAAATCTCACTGTAAGATATTGTATCTTACTATTTAAAAAAAAAAAAAATATATACGTTTCGGCTCCTGTACTCGAGCCTTCTTATATATATATATATATATAGTTACTCCAACTCCAATAAGGTCTGCACTCTCAGGACTTTTTTAAAAGAAAAAAGGATTTTTATTTGTAAAGCTGTAAAGCCTGATCCCAGGCCTTTCTCAAAGTAACAGCTTACATATAAAACCAGCAATATATACATGATCTGTCTTGGTGACGTAGTGCATTCATCAAAAAAGTGCATTCATAAATCTTATAGTAGTTATTATGACAAAACCATTTAGTTTCCCAACATTTAAAATGGTCTATTGTTAAAACTCACAAAACCAGTTTAAAACATAACAAAAAGTAGCACCATTGTTCATTAAAATGTGGTTACAAAAAAATATAACTATCTTTGCTACTGTGTCAGATTCTTGGACTAATAAATCAAAAGAAGATTCAAACTATCCCAGATTAAAAACAAAACATTATGTAGCATTGGTATTTGTTAAAGTGTTGTTGCAAATATGTTTCAACTACTATTGCTACTCAAATACTGAGGATGTAATCAATCAAGGACATACTTGTACGATATCAGCCATATATAGAAACTAACCATGTGACAGTAAGTATGTTAGGCAACCCACATAAATTCTATAAACTATTCTCTCATTACCCCTAACTAT
>CM044433.1:88389473-88424891 GCA_024363595.1 Xenopus borealis
ATCTACTGTATATATATATATATATATATATATATAGTGTCTATAAATTGACAGCCTTCCAGGTTTCAAATGGGTAGCTAAAAACTATTTCTCTAAGTGGCTACAATTTTATTGTTATTGTTACATTTTTATTACTTATGTTTGTATTCAGCCCCTTTTCCCATCTCTGGTTCAAACCACTACCTGGTTCCTGGGGTAAATAGCTGCTGAAATACCAAACTGGAGAGCTGCTGAACAAAATACTATATAGCTGAAAAGCCATAAAAAATTAAGACCAATTACAAATGGTCTTAGAATATCAATATTTCAATTATACTTGGGAGCATATTTATCAATATTTGAGATTAGAGCTCATTTAAAAAAATTACACACTTTCTATTTACTCCTATGGGATTTTTAGAAGCATTTTTATCAATGGGTGAAAGTTAGAGTTAACCATTTGATAAATATGCTTCTAAAAAGCCCATACCACCTATAATCATAATTCTTAGATACATCCTAAAGAATTGCCACCCCTTTTAAAACCAGACACATATTGAAAACAAATGCTGCATGGCTAATGGGAAAGTACATAATCATAATATCTAATCAGCCACTCGGTAAACATTTCCCAACACACAAAACATTTCCCTTCCTTTTAAACTTATTCACAATTGCAACTCCACCTTCTGGTCTGTTGATTCACTGCCTATTAACAATAGACCCATTGCTAGTGACTTGAATCACATTATTTGCTGAATTAGTGTTACAAAATGTATTTTGCCCCACAGGGATAATATTCTATGTATATCAAACAACATATTCTGTGTATTCTGTGTATAAACTAAAGCAAGGAGGGAAAGTTGTGCAAAGTTGTCCTAGAATACTGAGGGCCCACAGAGGCTGCAACATAAAGTGCCCGCCTAATTCCTGCACGCCCTACAGCATGCATGTATGCATGTAGCACACTGCAGAACATCTTTATCTTTGGGGTAGCTGTTCACCCAGTCCAACCCTGGCTCAATCAGAGTACTGGAGAATCATTCAATAATGAATTGGAAATTACACACACATGTATATATATATGTACAGGACGTATATACATATATATATATATACAGGACGTAGTCTGCTGACCAGGCTACTATTCCTCCAGCGTTGATGCGGAACCTGTACTGCCTCCGCTACATCAAGGGCTGCCTCTACCACACCAAGTAAGTTATGTTAAACAGGGGGTGCCGATAAGTTATACACCATGTTACGCTTTGTATAAAGCGATGTTCGCTTACATGTGTTGGATACCCTGAGCACATGCCCCGATGTTTTGTTCTGGACATTAACCCTCGACCAACGGGGCTTCTATAATATATGCCAGTGTGGCTCCTATAGGACATACAACAGACGACAAAGAGAGTAATCTATATGTTGCATTTATCCTTTGGTCGGGTGAAGACGCGCCCTAGAATTGTGCGGCTACCAATACAGTAATGACATTATCAGCCACATATTAGGATCCTGGTCCTCAGCTGGTGTCAGGTGTGCAATGAACAATTGAAACGCAGCACTGGATTTGTCGAACTGTTGAGTAATACCGATAATCATTTGGACATACGGACAATGTGTACTATATATCTTTACCTGCTAGTAGTTAATAATATCAGCCTGTCAGTGCAGCCCACCTAACTTTTTTTGATCACCTTTAGATTTTATTACCTTTAGATTTCTTTGAATTTTTGGTATTTATTCTTTTTTTCCTTTTTTCCCTTTTCCGTACATTATTTCTTATTAGGTTCACATTGCACTGGTTTATATTAATCATTACACTTATCTGCCATAACGGGGACACATATACGATGAAACGGGGGAACACCCTGGTATAGTCTGCACTTGGTTTTGATAATTTTAGAGTATCACTACATTTGGTATTTATACACGATTAGCTGTGTTTTTTGAATAATTAGGTGACACATTATTCATGAGTTAAATAAGATAGTGATTGAGCAAGCAGCATTGGTGAGCTGCATAACATTATATATGTAGGTATATATTACACTAGTTTTAATCCATGTGATAGATTTCAATCAGTTACAGCCCACCTAAAGACCTTTCATCTTTTCTCATATCTGATACTGTGTAGCATTTGCTTATATATCCCAAAAGCAACAGTGGGAAAGATTTACATTGTGCTAATTATTACCTTACCAAATAGGGTTTTTTAACAGTAATGTGTATGATTTCGCAACATGTGCGTTAACTAAGGTATACCATACTATTGGATGTTTTCTTAAGACGACGGGATTGTGATATCAGTCAATTAAGTTTTCCCGCCACCACAGGTATATAATGCATTGTCTTTTTGTTTTTAGTCACTTTGAGAAAGGCCTCGGAGAGGCCGAAACGTTAGTCCTTTTTATTAATAAATTATTTCATTTTAAGTCCTGAGAGTGCGGACCTTTTTGCTTGAAGATTTGTATGTATATATATATATATATATATATATAAATCCCATACAACTGGTGCACTCTAAACTGTCCTCAAATGCCTGGGTGCCGGTCAACATATTAGTACAACAGAAAACAAACAAACCGCACTCCAAGGACTTCGTGTCTCAAAAGCACTTGCCTTTTGAGACACAAAGTCCTTGGAGTGCGGTTTGTTAGTTTTCTGTTATATATATATATATACAGTCATATGAAAAAGTTTAGGAACCCCTCTTAATTCTTTGGAAATTTTGTTTATCATTGGCTGAGCTTTCAAAATAGCAACTTCCTTTTAATATATACCATGCCTTATGGAAACAGTAGTATTTCAGCTGTGACATAAAGTTTATTGGATTAACGGAAAATGTGCAATATGCATCATAACAAAATTAGACAGGTGCATAAATTTGGGCACCCCAACATCATTACATCAGTACTTAAGCCTCCTTTTGCAAATGTAACAGCTTCTAGACCCCACCTATAGCCTTTTATGAGTGTCTGGATCCTGGATGGTGGCATTTTTGACCATTCGTCCATACAACATCTCACCAGTTCAGTTAAATTTGATGGCTGCCAATCATGGACAGTCGGCGACTGATGGCATTGCAGAATATTGTACTTCTCCCTCTGCATAAATTCCTTTGTAGATTTTGAAGTGTGTTTAGGGTCATTGTCTTGTTGGAATATCCAACCCCTGCTTAAAGTGATACTGACACAAAAAAAATGGATTTTAACATATGATTGTACATTAAATGTTACCTATAGGTCATGTTGATCATTTTTTGCTGAGAGGTTTGTTTTTGTATATAATTGTTAGTTGAAGTTCCTAAGCCTGACTCTCTGACACCCTGACACTCTTACTTTGCCAACCTAACAGTCCCATCTCAGTCTGTTAGTTACAGTTTCTAATGCTAATGGACTCCTGCTGCACAAATATGGCAGCCCCCTCATACAGGAACATGGGGGATCAGACAGGTAATGTAAAACATCATGCAAATACTTTATGGCAAAGTTAGAAGTTGCTTTCAAAACCATTATTATAATAGATGTAAAAAAGAGTTTAATTTCAGGTGTTTCTTTAACTTCAACCTTGTGACTGATGCTCGAACATTATCCTAAATAATGTGTTGATATTAGGTTGAATTCATACAATCCTCGACTTTAACAAGGTCCCTGAACTAGTAACACAGCCCCACAGCATGGTGGAACAGCTACCAAATTTGACAGTAGGTAGCAGGTTTCTTTCTTGGAATGAGGTGTTAACTCAATGTTTGTCTCATCAGTCTAAAGCACTTTGTTCCAATGTGACTGTGGCTTGTCTAAATGAGCTTTTTCATACAACAAGCGTTCTGCTTGTGGCATGAGTGCAGAAAGGGCTTCCTGCTCATCACCCTGCCATACAGATATTCTTTGTGCCAATTGCGCTGAATTGTAAAACAATGTACAGATACACCATCTGCAGCAAGATGCTTTTGCAGGTTATTGGAGGTGATCTTTGGGTTGTCTATAACCATTCTCACAACCCTCCGCATGTACCGCTACTGTATTTTTCTTGGCATGCCAGACCTGGATTACAGTAGTTATACCTGTGGCAGTATAAAACTCTGAATTATCTTTTTGTAGCCTTCCCCTAAACTATGATACTGAACAATCCTTGTTTTCAGATGTTTTGAGAGTTGCTTTGAGGATCCCATGCTGTCACTCTTCAGATAAGAGTCAATCCAAAGCACAGCTTGCAATTGGCCACCTTAAATACCTTTTCTCATGAACGGACACACCTGCCTATGATGTTCAACAAGTTAATCCAACCAATTTGATATCAGTCAATCAGTATTGTGCAGTTACATGCATTCAAATTATCAAAATTACAAGGGTACCCACATTTTTGCACAGCCAGTTTTTTATATTAGATTTAATACTGCTTCACTAAAAATATGTGTTCAGAAAACACACTAGTACTCAGATGTTTCTGGGAAATGAAAGACATACTACTGTTATTTACTTTTTCATATGACTGTATATACAGTATATATATATATATATATATATATATATATATATATATATATATATATATATATAGCCACCAATATCTATACACACAAAAAACTGTTAGATTCATTAATTCAACATAAATAGTTGTTTGCTATGTATACTTCCTGTGCCATTTTTGGCAGGTTCACCCAGTTGTGGCCAAAAAAGGTTAATCATTTGGAAAATAACTGAATTCTCAATAAATCATATGAAAGTGAGTGTACGACTGGCCAGACCATGAATGACACAGTTGGCCTTGGATATATTGCAATATATGGGCAAAAAATGCCTGGCAATGTTGCCCATAGCAACCAATCAGATGTTTGCTTTCTAATTTGTAGGTGACTGTTGATATCTAAATGCTGATATCTAAATTGCTATGGGCAACATCACCAGAAATGTTTTACACAGCATAATAAATAGACCCCCTTAGTGTAACTGAATACATAATACCAATAATGTCCTAAATATATTGATAATGGGTGAGTTCCGAGGATCCTTTGTCTTTGTGGATTGTTCTCATTCCTGGTCCAGACTCTTATAGTGAAAGTGTATGTTGTGATTGAGAAAACTGATGAATCTTCCACAAGAAGGGCACTGGGCAGTGTAAACATATCAATTGTAAGTCTTCTAGATAATACATAAAGCCATAAGGCTTATGTGTCATTGAGAGGATTTAGGCTTGTAGATGTGGCTAGCAGCTGCAGCTTTGGGCATGTTCCCTCCAGATACCATTCAATGTTTTTTGCAAACTTACTCTATAAGTGGTGCATTCCATATTAAATAATCAACAATAGTTTCTTTGTATTTTTTAATGGACCAGATATCATCAGTACCACCAGTCTTTAATGTATTCATTATGGAGTAGGTTTTCCAGGTAAGGCTTGCACAGCTGCAATTCCTGTGAGAACATATATCTCAGACCCGTTTAAGGGAACTCATACTGAATATATCTGGTCTGTTATGACTCTTTTGTATGTTTTGGTGCTTTGTCATGTATTATTCATTATACACAAAAACATACAGAAAATAACTGCATAGATCTGCATAGGTCTGCACCACCAAGTATGCATTTATGTATATTGCTACAGATCTATAACAAAAATAACATGTCCTTGTATATATCTGCATGAAATTGTGTTTTTCCTCTTATTTCATTTCTTCAGAGATCCGCATCTTAGTTCCTTGGATACTGTTTCTATGGAAACCCTATGTGGAGCTTGTTTAACATCCTTAGACATTTTCCTACTAACTGGCCTCCTCTGCTACTACTAGCCAAATCTGTCCCCTGTGACACACAGTGGCATCCTGAGCCACACGGACATTTTCACCTTGTTAACATACCTCCCCACCAATGGCATCAACCAGTCTATATAGGAGGGTGGGACTATGCAAATAAGGTGTGACAGGCAAACATCGTGATCTGGGTTCTGCTTACTGCCCCCCAAAAAACATCTCACTGTGAGCAAGTGACACAGCTAGAGAAAACAGGAGCAAGACAGAAGGACCGCCACAGGGAATACAGAACTATATCTTTCACTGTTAAGGTACAGTATCAATGTATTTGTATTAAGAGAGTGGCCTTAAACAGAGTTTTCAGTGATATGTTTTGTATAGCAGGTTGGGGGTCTAGTAGACCAATTATCCTTCATGCCAGGCTGTTTCTAGCTGGGCTTTTGTTTACATATTATTGCATCTCTCTCTCTCTTTTTTGTGTCCAGCTCATCTTGTTAATGGCAAAGGAAGGGACATCACAGTTCTGTAAATGTGTTTTCTACTTTAGAAGACCTTTTAGCAAGAACAGGTGCTTTTTAGAACGCAATGTCATCTGTGTAGTATATTTGTGTGCTCGAATGGTAAAATTCCAACAGGGATGTAGTCTGACTTTTAACATTTTTCTTGCCAGTGATTACTTGCATAATGATTTTCTGATCCCAGACACTGCTGCAAAAATGAAGAGGCAGTCTTTTAATGTATAGGTGACAGAGCATACATGAGTTGTGAGATTATGTAGGCGGTATTAGTTCTTCAGCATATTAATTCAAAGCTATATAGTGAGTCACAAACATACAGGGTAAGAAAATATGTATAATATTGTTTTATAACCTATAGATACTGACCCAAATTCCAATTCTGTCTGGTACACTGATCATCAAACTGTGCACATTTTTAGATTTCTACTTTACATGCCTGTAATACATCAAACAAGATCCTATATTTACCATAAACATTCAATTCATTTTTCGGGGGGGGAATATTAAAAAAGAAGGGGATGATGAGAGAAAAGTAAGGGAAATATACAGACTCTCAGAGTGCACTCTGGGAGTCCTATGTGTACCAGGCAGCAGTTGCCGTAGTAACCACCTCAGCACCAGCTCACACTTACACAGGATGGAAAATGGTGCTGTTCCTTCAGCATTGAGAGGAAAAGACAAAGAGAGAAACTGTTAGGACAAGCAACCATGAACGCTGAACCTTTACTGGCAGTCTGACACACAGACACACATATACTGAAAGACTCAGTAATATAAATCTCCAAAGATGTATTACCTTGCACAATGCTAACAAGATCTGGTGGTCTATAAACACAGACCTACAATAACATAAACATATATGTACAGGAATAATGCTAATGCTTGCACCCTGTCAGGCACAACATTGGAAAATAGTTTTTTTTCTGTTAACATACATTGAAATATTGAAATGTATACATAAACAAGTATATTCTCATATTCACATACTGGCATCCTGCTTACCATTTCTCACATTTTTAAGCAGGTGTGGCAGCTGATGCTAGCATTAGTTTTAATATCAGTAAAGACAAGGGCAAATATTCTTTTAAAGGAGGAAGGTATTCTACTAAAACAATTTACATCCAGTCTTTATCCAACTGCGTCATCATATGCCACTGCTTAGCATGGAATTTGTTATTGTAAGAGAGTATACTAACCAATGCTATTATGGAGACCTTTGATTAAAAGCTATTCCTTTACAATGATCATTTGTTTCTTCTTCAGCATAAAGTACAAAACATACTTTGTGGTAATGTGGTGTAACAATAAATGCCCCCCTGCAAAACCATTGAAAAAAATCTTTGGAAAAAATCGGTACAAGAATAAGAGAGAATGACAAATACTACAGCTCCAGTGCAAAAACGTCTGAATTAAACAGGCAGAAAGGATAGATATTAATCAGCTGGAAGAGCTGTGAAATGTCACAATGCCATTATTCATAATGACTGACACTATTTACACACAAACCATATTGATTGCTATATCTGCAATGCATAAAGCAAAGTAAACTACTGACTGGTAGTTTCAGTAAATGTTTTTATTCACACAAAAAGTCACAAGGCACCATGAAAAGCAGAGGATTATTGCCAAGCAAGCCACAAAGAGACACAATAAAGTAAGTTGCAGATTGAATAACTTTGGTTGCATACAGCTGCAGTAAGTCTGTCCTCCAGTCTGCTTGCAAGGTAGCACTCAAATATTTAAGATGATGAGTGGCTGGGAAAAGGGCATTTCTAGGCAATAGAGAAAGCAAACATTAGAAATCCAGGCCCCCACACCAGGCCCCCCTGCTCTGTTGTGAACAACCCCTTTGTATTATAGAAATAGTGGCAATGTGGTCACTGGTCTTCATCAGATAGCCAGACTTACTTTAGAGGGCTGTGGTCAAAATCTTTCATTACATCAGAAATATGTGTACTTTAAAGGGGACCTGTCACCTAGACAAAAAAAAGCTTTATAATAAAAGTTATTTTCAAATGAAACACCAAACCCAAATTGGGTTGTTGTAAAGGTATTTAAAAATCTTAAATGTCAATCATATATTGAAAGGTATAGAGGTGGGGTAGGTAATTACTTTCACTCTCCATTCTGCACTTCCAGTGGCAAACTGGGGTATCTGAAGCCCACCAGAGAATGCAACGTCAGGGCCCTCCTGCCTTCTGTAAATTCCTTCTTGCCAACACTCCGTTACATCTACCGGTACTTATTATGGTTCTGACCCTGATCTAGGTAATATATAAAGTAAATAACTGGGGATGCACCGTATCCACTATTTGGGATGCGGAAGAATCCATGAATCCTTTGTGAAAGATTCGGGCGATTACCGAAAATGAATCTGACTCCTAATTTGCATATGTAAATAAGGAACGGGAAAGGAAAAAGTATGAAATTTTTTTGCACTTCCTTGTTTTGTGATGAAAAGTCACGTGATTTCCCTCCCTGGCCCTAATTTACATATGCAAATTCGTATTTGGTTCGGCCAGACACATGAGGGAAATTCACTAAGATGCGAAAATTCGCTAGCGTTGGCTTCGGTAACGTTCGCCACACTTCGCAAGCACTACGCAAATTCACTAAGATGCGAATTTGCGCTCAGGGCGGCGAATGTTAGCGAAGTGGTGCTACCGTTAGTTCGCCAGGTAAAGCGCAGTTACGCTAGCGATGCCTAATTTGCATATGGCGGGAACTTAAGCATATAATTATCATATATAAGCATATATCAGAGGCATAACTTATGCCCCTGACGAAGCCGGGTTATCCGGTGAAACGCGTAGGGCGGGCATAGGTGGACCGGTGGAGAGCCTAGCTCCCGCTCTGTCCCAACGTAGATAGGCAGGGTGTGCATGAAGGGAGAGTGTTTGAAGGGAGGGAGCGGGCATCTGATTTGTCCTAGCTATCAGGGATGGTGAAATTGTAATTATGAGGCTTGCCTCACGTGAGACTCCACGGTTCCACCATGTCTGGTTTAAATTTGTTGTTATTTTATGGACAAGGTCCAGCACTACCGGGAAATGTTTTGGCTAGTGAGTCTGTGTATATGTGAACGTGATCTTATTAATGGTTAGATTAAAAGTTACGTTTTAAATGATTTGTTACTGCAACATTCTGAACTGGCTTGCCTGGGGAAGCATACAGGTGACTTTGTTACAAGTACCTGTCTGCAGAACAATTCTTCTTTTTTTGCAAGACCAAAGGTGACAAGATAAAATATGGGCTGCATAGACATTATAATGCGATCTTCATTTGATGGGTCTCCTGAGGCCCTTTATATAAGCCAACGTGTGGGTGGTGAAATTGGGCAAGGATTTGTTCGTTTGGTGACCTTGCCAAACCCTGTTAGAAGCACGTTTCTTTAATTTTCTTTACATAGAGCCTCATGCTATTCTAGTTTCTTTCATTTCAGGGTTACACTACCTTCCAGTGCAATCTGATGCTTTTGCAGTGCTGACTTGATGACATGACCATTACCCCTGTTAATTCAGCATGCTGCTGGGGGTCATCTTTGACCAGTCTCTCTCCTATAATTATAGTAATACTACTGCCTAAACTTGCCATTTCTTCCTTCAATATAGCCAGGTTATGCCCCTTTCTTTCACAAACAACAGCCAAACCACTAATCCATGCCCTTATCCTATCCCATTTATACTATTATACTCTCCTACTAACTGGTCTTCCTGACTCCCATCTCTCTCCTCTCCAATCTTAAACTCTGCTACCAGGATCCTCCTGCTCTCTCCCAAGAGGGAACCTGACTAACCCTAACTAAAATCCTTAGCATGGCTGCCTGTTAAGCAAAGAATAGCATACAAAATACTTCTGCTAACGTTCAAAGGCCTTTGTTACATTTCTTCACTTGTCTCACTGTACGTTCCTGCCCATCTTCTCTGCTTCTCTCAGAGCCACCTTCTTTTCTCACCATCCACATCCACTGCCACCTCTTGTCTTAAACCCATCTATCTTGCTGCTCCTTACCTGTGGAATTCCACCCATGAGTTCCTCTGTAAAGAGAGCTCTCTATCTCTCAAGAGAAAACTAAGATTCAAACTTTTGGAGCACTAGAACATTAGTATAGTCCTGGTACTTATCGGACAATGCCTTTACCTTGTGCACTTTTCCCCCTCCAATTTGTGCCTGTATGTTACCTTCCCACCCACTTAGACTGTAAGCTTTATGCGGCAGGGCCTCCTTCCTACTGTGGCTCTTTCCACATAGCTCTGTGTCCTTATATGAGCTGTCTGTACTGTGTATATTTATTGTATTTATTGACTGACATGTCCTACCTGTACTTTTATATATTGTACTTTTTTAATATTGTACTTTTATGCATTGTATTTCGATGCAGCTCCTTAGCAGCACTGTATAAATATAGTTATGCATATATACATGCATACATTATACAGCACAAAGAAAGGTTCACTTACCTTACTAGCAAAACAAGCAACTTCAATAATAGTTATTTTTGAGGAAATGCTGCACTCTGAGGTTAATGCTATTTCTGAACCAAGAATATAGAGAAATTATTGGTTTCATTCCGTTAATGTTAGCCAAGATGGTTCTGTATTTCTCATACCATTAGTGAATGTTGAATTTATCATTTATGCCAAAATGGAAAACCTGTGTGGGTTTTCATGGGTGGGGTTTTCTATTTTTTTGAGTATCTACCTTAACAATGCTCTGCTCACTTGCAGGTCTGACCTAAGATTCAAAATAGGTCCTGGCATTTCAATAATACAGACACCTAAACAACTCCCCACAGGCCCAATAAATATTGACTGTCTATGGCATTTTAAAGCAGCTCTGCTCTGGCTGGCATTTTCTAGAATCCACAGATTGCCAGTCTGGGTCTCCTTACTTGTCATTGCTTAAAAAAGAAAAATGATGGACCAACCACCTGAGCTTACTCCAAATATATGTGTGGAGCAATGAGTGGCAGAGTGTTTGGAATCAAATAGGCACAAAATTTCCTATTGAGTTGAATTTTCTCTTAAAGAACAAGTAAACCTTTTTTTTTCTATCTGTAAATTTGCTCTAAACAGCCCCCCAGATTAATGTACCTTAGTCACTACTGCAAGTCTGCTCTGGTTTCTGTGTTATCAGCAGCTTGTTTCCTCTTCTTCCTGGTGCAGAGTGAAGCCCCGCCCCTTAGCTTACTGAGCTGACCTTATCTCTTGGACTAGTCCTGGAGATCATTTGCATACTATGACATAGCAGAGACCAGTGTAGGCAGCACCTTTTGCTTGGGGAAACTAGCTTACTAATGCACACACTGGCTCCCTCTTCCTCTCTATTGTGGAACAGCAGCAAATGGACAGCTCAGTAAACTAAGGGGCTGGGCTTCACTCTGCACCAGGAAGAAGGGGAAACAAGCTGCTGATAACACAAAAACCAGAGCAGACTTGCAGCAGGGACTAAGGTACATTAATCTGGGGGCGGTTTAGAGCAAATTCACAGAAAGAAAAAGAAAAACATTTACTTTTCCTTTAAGCAGCTGCATTTACAGGTTTATTCAAGTCATAACTGTGGGCATTTTTCCACACTTTGCTTTTTATTGTGTCACTCCTGCATATGATCTAATTATTGGCCCCTACGTCCAGTGATCAGATCTCCAATTTACTCAGCTTAAAGGACCAGTAACATCATCATTTGTTTGCCCCTAATAAAAAAAAAAAAAACCCAATAGACATTTCAGTTTAAATTCGCATAGTCTTTATTAAGAAATAACTGACCAATACTCTGTTTCAGCTCCTCTTCAGAAAAGGCAATCTGGTGACAATCCATCGTGCGGCGCTCGATTTCTCCTCCATTCCTATCTCCTATAGGAGGAGAAATCAAGAGCTGCGCCATGGATCATCGCCGGATTGCTTTTTCTGAAGAAGAGCAAAAGCAGAGTATCGGTAAGTTATTTCTTAATAAAGATGAGAATTTAAACTGAAATGTGTATTGGTGTATTTTTTTTTTTTTTTTATTATGTTACTGGTCCTTTAAAGGTAGTTAAATCAGGCCGAGATCTGCCTTTTTCTCAGTAATAATATAACTATACCTTGTACATGATCAAAACTGAAATATAATGAATCCTTATTGCACGCAAAACCAGCCTAATGTTTACATGATTTGCTAATAGACTAAAGTTATGAAGATCCAAATTATGGAAAACTTATTATCCGGAAAACTGCAGGTCCTGAGCACTATGGATAACAGGTTCAATACATATACTATGTAAACCGATACATGCCACTTATATGAGAAGTAGAATGATCCAAAAATTATAATCCTGGACTTTGATTTCACAAAGACATATGTTGCTTCTTACTCTACAGATCAATACCCATGCAAAGTGATATTTAAAGGACAAAGAAAGCCTGTTTGTTTTTGTCAATACCTTCTATTCTGTAAAAAAAAATTCTGTTACTTTGTAGAATTTTGACACACTACTGCAGTGCCATGTTAACACATCAGGCATTCTAAGACCTGGCCCACACACACATGCATTAAAACCTTAATAGGGGAATGTAATATACGTCGGTAACGCAAAAACTATTCGCAATGCTAAAAGTTAAGCCTTTGTGCGAACAAATTTTGCTTTACGTGAATGCAATATACCTTTTGCGAACCCGGAAACTGTTTAGTGACGGAAGGCTGTTTGCGAATTTTATACTTTGCAAATTTTATATTTTATAAAAAGTCGCAATGTTTGCTCCAAAAGATCACGACACCTTCAAGCACTTCTTAAGAGTGCACAATTATAATCTGCAATGCGCAATAACGATTCGCAATGCAATAACCTTTAAGGAACAATATTACCTAGCGAGATGTGGAGGTGTGCAATGTTTTTCTCTTTGCGACTTTCATTACATTCCCCCCTTAATGGGTAAACCACCCTGCTGCCCATTAGATTATGCAAAGTGCATACAGAAAAGTGAGTCTAAGTAGCTGACCTGTTAGTATAATGCAGGCAGTTGTTAGATTTTTTCAGGCAGAATTAGTAAGTGACTGGTGTTGCATGAGGGTACCATGGCTCTTTTACACATTTGTTACCTCTTTTGATCTACCTAATGCATTTGACTTTTTTTCTACCTAATGCATTTACCTCTTTTTTCTATAACTAATGCTTTTACCTCGTTTTTCTATACCTAATAAATTTGCCTCTATTAGCAGCAACCTATATACATGCTTATAAATATGGGCAGGAACACTGACAAAGGATACACTGACCAGATCATAAAGTGACAATCTTTCTTATTAGCACCTTGAGTTGATTTTATCAGGTGCTTGTTTTGCATTTTAGTTTTGTAATTGTTAATACATTCTTAAAATGAAAATCAGCCCCAGTCCACATCACATTCTGAAAAATATTCTTAATATTTTTCACAATTGGTACCAGATAGTCCATTCAAGCTCTAGGTTTCTGAAGAAGGTAACAGAAGATAATAACAGACGTATACGACTTACTGAAAGACTAAATTGCTCAGGAGATTTTTTAGAACCTCTTGCTCTGCAGGATAAAATGTACTGACCATGAAGTAAAAGGGGCTATGGCTGTTCTCTTTTATTCATGCTTTAGCATTAGATAAAAATGGAGGTGACTTGTTGTTATCCTTAGTGATAGCATGGCAGCATGTATAATTTTGTATACACAAATCATTGGCTCTGGGAAATGGGTAATTAAAATGAAAGAGAAATTATTTAACACCCACCTTGTGAATTCAGTAAGAATAAAACTACCACACCAAGCACAGAGCCACCCATCTTTTAATCCAAGCAGTTTTGGTGTAAGGGCAAATTCAAAGGAAACTCAATTCCTACCTTAGATTAAAGGATGGAAACTGTCTACAGAGCAGGCCCTAGGCTATATGGCAAACTGTGCAAATCAATGTAGTGGTTGCTCCTCAACAATTTTTATTATATGAGTAAATATAGTAATAGAGTGATCAGTCTATTGCCCTGGGCCGATGTAGGAACTCTTTGCTGATTCATAGATCAAAACCCCCAAAGAGCAGCTTTGGTTGTCTACAAGGTGGTTGTAACTTTATCTATAAAATGTCCATAACCCAGGCTTTATGTTCTAAGATGAGCATTCCATTCTATATTATTTAGTCCTTGTATGGTTTCAATAGACCTCTAGTTTCAGTAATAACTGTTTTTACTATAGGTGTCATATACACAGATTAATTCTCAAAAATTGGTGTTTCTCTCAGAAAAAATGGGGAAACCAAACAGCAAGCTGGCGCCTCAGATGCTGCAGGACCTGGTTCAGAGCACAGAGTTCAGTGAGCAGGAGCTAAAGCACTGGTACAAAGGTTTCTTAAAGGACTGTCCATCAGGCATCCTTAATCTACAAGAGTTTCAGCAACTCTACATTAAGGTATCTTCATCTCATCTCATGTTCATTCCAGTCATTGGAAAGGGAAGCCATTTTATTGGCAACTCTGTAGCACTTCAAAATATCTTTAAAAAATTGTAATCCAGTTGTATTTGTTGCATGACTGATGTACCGCAGAAAGTACAGAATCCAACATAATACATAATTCAATCAATCTGTGCAACACGTAAAAAAAAAAATTGGCATCATATTAACAAACCACCAGAGGGCGCTGTGTGATTTGCAAATAAGTGGAATCTAGAAATGCCTTGTATAAAACCAAATAAAGGTTTCTTGTATATTTATACAAAAAAGATGCGTGTAGGACATACCTCCCAACTGTCCCATTTTAAGCAGGACAGTCCTGCTTTTGACAGCTGAACCCTTAATTTCTACTGAAAAATCCCCGACTTTCTCTGCACTGAACAGCCAGAAAAAGATATAACGTTTCTAACTTAATTGGCTTTTGGCAGAGAGCCCAGAACAGCCACCCAGTGCACTAACATACCTTTGTAACAATATTGAGATAAGCAAATAAGTAATTGTAACAATTTAGATAAACAGGTCTGTTGGGAGAATTTAGATTCACAAACGAAAGGGCCTTTCACCTTCATTATCAAAACTTTAATAACTGGGAAAAAAACCCACAGTAATATGTTCGAACCTTCATAACCTGCCAAATTTTGTAAAATGAACATGGTAATTAGGGGGTCTGGCCACAAAAATAGTCGTGGACAGTGTTCGCTGCACTGTGTGCGCCAACTTTTTTGTTCCTCTTTTTATTTCCAAAATGTAGGTGTGATGTAAGATACTGCCAAAACTACAAATAAGATTCTTGTTAAATTAAAATGATTCTATAAATCAATTGCTTATGAATATCTTTGGTAGAACACAATTCACTAAGTTGGCTTTGAGAGATAACAGTTTTTGAGTATTTGTGGAAACACATAGGTATTTTCAAAGTGAAAATAAGAGCTCATATTTTGGAGGGCACAGTTCAAGTGCAACCCCTCCTGTAAAGCATTGCATCTATGTTTTCTTTGATTATTTAGCCAGGCATATACATATATATATATTTATTTTTTCTTGCACTTACATCCTAGACCCATATATACAAGAGTATAGACACAGTTTACCCTATTTTCTCATGTTTTCACCCTTTGACAAACATTCCCCTAAAATCTTTACACTGGCAACTGTGTGGCTATTTCCCTTTTCAGGTTAAATTATTCCCTAGAAGTACTATAGTTGGCCAGGACTGTCATGTCTGCAGAAACAGAAGTTTTCACGTTCCAAGTCTCTTTGGACTGAAATAGAACTGGGGGTGGAATAGGGTATGTGTGTTTGGCTGTGTATATATGTTTGTAGGTACAGGTATAGAACCTGTTATCCAGAATGCTTGGGACCTGGGGTTTTCCAGATAAGGGATCTTTCTATATTTTGGATCACCACTCATTAAGGCTAAAAAAATATTTTAAACCCAGTAGAATTGTTTTGCCTCCAATAAGGGTTAAATATAGCTTGTGTCAAGCTCAAAGTACTGTTTTAGTAGTACAGATAAAAAGGAAACCATTTTTTAAAAATGGTATTATTTGATTAAAATGAAGTCTTTGGGAGATGGCCTTCCCATAATTCAGAGCAATCTTGATAACAGGTCTCTGGATAATGGATCTTATACCTGTATACTGCAAAAATATTTAAGAGTGTGCCTATGTGTGTCACTGTTAAATTGTGATTATGGATGAGCATAAATGAAACACAATCATGTAGAACGTATGCTACCAGCATCCAGTGGCATTTCATACAACTGACAAGACACATGCTTTGTGTATAGACATGCTATTAACCAGCAAACCTATGTTTTATTTATGTTTTACCCAAGCAAATAATTCCTTGTCAAATCAGATATGGTACTGCCAGCTGTCGATAGTCTGATGATACCCCTTTTTTCTGTACCCACCCCCTGCCCACTTGTGCTTTTATTGCATAATGGTTAAATTAGGAAATGTAACTTCCAGAACACCTACTTAGGTCTTACAATTATATGGTGAGCATATAGTACCATGGCTATCAAAATATTTTTGTTCTGGGGACATCAGTGACTTATGGCCAGCAGCTTCTACTGAGAGACACCTCATATCCTGGTAATCCTTTTTATATTTGGCTAATAACTGAGATCCTGTATTTTAAAGAAATATATGGAGGAAAAGGGGAAAGAGAAGCTATAAATGTCGCACCATTCGAACTATAACACACCATATGTCAGAGAGAGAAAGGCCTTGTATATCAAAATCAAGAATATATAGTTATCTTGTGGTGAATTAGATTAAATTAGTTATTCATGTGTAGTGTCATATCTAATTAATTTATATGCAAAAAATTCATAAGAAAAAATCATTCATGAAAATTCATGGACAAGTGAAAATCAAAATGAGGTTTGAATTGATCGAAAAAATTACTCCATTAATTTCATCTTAAGGATGAGTGACGTGGAGAATCGGTTGATAATAAATTAATTAATGAAACGAAAGAACAGGAAATGTGCATGTTTGGTGCAGCTGTGCTTATAATTGATATAAATTATTTGATTCAATATACAAGGGTCTGCAAATGGATAGTTAGAGTGAAACTGTGTAGTATCCCTTGTCACTCGTTGCTACCCTGATTGGCCCTAGCGACCACATACAAAAAAGGGTTAAAATATAACTTTTAATAGATATAGTTAAAAATCCACCCATGGTTAAAAAAGAGCATCATTTAAAAACACTAAAAACAGGAAAATAAGCTGGTCTGAGTGTAAATGGGAACCAGCACTTCAATTCTCTCTAGAGCCCTAATAATTATCACACCTCCTGTCTTCGGCGATATTGTGGGAAAAACAATCGATTTTGAAATATATGGTAAAGAGTATCAGCGTGACTCTAAGGTCAGAATTGTGTTATATCCGCTTAAGCCAAAAGTTAGCCATGCAAACAGAACTGCCTGTGAAATAGTGCACTGTCTCTAGTCCTCTCAGAGGCACCTAAGTGAGGTGGTGGCCTAGTCCCTATTTGCTAGATTCCAAGGCAGCTGTGCTGGTCATGGCAACAATAAAGTGAATTGGCTGGCGGTTATTACAAATTGCTGCGTTGTAAATCAAAGAGAAAAATCCCTTTATACTTCCCTCATGTTTTCCGCTGAGTAAAAGCGCCGATCCACTACGTGCTGGTGAAAGGAAAACGCGTGCCAGGCGCAGAGCATCCATATTTTTCTCTCTCCATCCCAGACTTGGGCCTCCTTTCACCAGCACGTAGTGGATCGGCGCTTTTACTCAGCGGAAAACATGAGGGAAGTATAAAGGGATTTTTCTCTTTGATTTACAACGCAGCAATTTGTAATAACCGCCAGCCAATTCACTTTATTGTTGCCATGACCAGCACAGCTGCCTTGGAATCTAGCAAATAGGGACTAGGCCACCACCTCACTTAGGTGCCTCTGAGAGGACTAGAGACAGTGCACTATTTCACAGGCAGTTCTGTTTGCATGGCTAACTTTTGGCTTAAGCGGATATAACACAATTCTGACCTTAGAGTCACGCTGATACTCTTTACCATATATTTCAAAATCGATTGTTTTTCCCACAATATCGCCGAAGACAGGAGGTGTGATAATTATTAGGGCTCTAGAGAGAATTGAAGTGCTGGTTCCCATTTACACTCAGACCAGCTTATTTTCCTGTTTTTAGTGTTTTTAAATGATGCTCTTTTTTAACCATGGGTGGATTTTTAACTATATCTATTAAAAGTTATATTTTAACCCTTTTTTGTATGTGGTCGCTAGGGCCAATCAGGGTAGCAACGAGTGACGAGGGATACTACACAGTTTCACTCTAACTATCCATTTGCAGACCCTTGTATATTGAATCAAATAATTTATATCAATTATAAGCACAGCTGCACCAAACATGCACATTTCCTGTTCTTTCGTTTCATTAATTAATTTATTATCAACCGATTCTCCACGTCACTCATCCTTAAGATGAAATTAATGGAGTAATTTTTTCGATCAATTCAAACCTCATTTTGATTTTCACTTGTCCATGAATTTTCATGAATGATTTTTTCTTATGAATTTTTTGCATATAAATTAATTAGATATGACACTACACATGAATAACTAATTTAATCTAATTCACCACAAGATAACTATATATTCTTGATTTTGATATACAAGGCCTTTCTCTCTCTGACATATGGTGTGTTATAGTTCGAATGGTGCGACATTTATAGCTTCTCTTTCCCCTTTTCCTCCATATATTTATGTAAGATATAAGAAGCTGTCAGCACATTCACCTTTGTACAAATTAATTCACCACCATTGATGTGTTAGGAGGTGCGGGCAACCAACTTTATTTTTTGTACCTGTATTTTAAAGCTACAATCATGCAGTAGTAGTAAAACTGGCCACACACAGTGCACATATAGATATGCTCTATTAGTCTGGACCACCATTTCTCTTTTTGAGGACCCCACTTATTTATCAAAGCAACCAGCATTCACAATAATCCACAGCATCCTAACAGTGCTTAGCCAAGCAGACAATAAGGAAAGCAAATGTCTGAGCCGAATCCTGCAAGAAATTGTTTGTAATGCAGGGAAGATTATTTCTTATTGATACAACAAGAATAAAGTAGCTTGTTTCCTATTTTGATCAGCATTGAGCATTAGTTGTTTTTATTTGTTTCCTGTCATTCCCTTTCTTCTGTTAACTATTGCTTTCAGTTCTTCCCGTATGGTGATGCCTCTAAGTTTGCTCAACATGCCTTTCGTACATTTGACAAGAATGGAGATGGGACAATAGATTTCCGGGAATTCATTTGTGCTTTGAGTGTCACCTCACGGGGGAGCTTTGAGCAGAAACTCAACTGGGCCTTTGAGATGTATGATCTGGATGGAGATGGCAAGATCACACGACTGGAGATGCTGGAAATAATAGAGGTATGATGAAAATAACATGCTGGGCAGAGTAAGTTCAAGTGGCTTCAAAGAGTTAGAGCTGTAACACGGCAGACTGCCTGAACAAATCTGGGAATGCCAGTGATGTAATTAGATATTACTGGGCCCCACGGCAAATTCAAGTTAGGGCCTCAAAACATTGCTAAATTGACCAAATCTACCCAATTAGGGGACCCCAGCAATCACAGTGTCTGTTTCCTCAGTAGATACCCTCCTGGTGTACACATAGCCAACCTTAGGCATGCTGTATTCAATGGCTGCAAGTTACAGCATGTAATATACGCCAAAGCTAAAAAAGAGCTTTTATAAATAGCCACAGATGTCACACAGTGGTGACCCAAGTGGTTTCAGGAGAAAAACCTGTTCATACTGTTCATAATCTCATACTGAAACATTGTCATCCTAAACTATATGTTCAAAATTAAAACTTTATCAAGTTAAACAAATGGACTATTTAAGAAACTTACAAAACTGGCAGATATATATTTCATGACCAGGGGCGTAACAACAGCGCGGCAGGCCCCCCTGTCATAAAAATATTTGGAGCGCCCAGCTTGCGCACCCGTTTACACCAGTGTTTATGATTGGTTGAGTGCAAATTCCTGTCTTACATATACTTTTTTCAACAGCCTAACTGTTAAAATACCAGCTATGCCCAGGTCCAGTGTTACAAATTTGCCATCAAATTTGTAATAACCAGTCCTCTGCCCCAGCCCACATCCGATCCACCCCTGGCTTGCCTCCAGTTCCCTCTGCCCAGCTACCCCACTGCCACCTCCTCTACTCACAAATGTATCCAATTTGTCGATGATATCTGGGCCCAACTCCACCAAACATCATGGCCCTGCCACCTCATGTATTCACCCCCACCAAGGAATGCCATTATATTTTTCAAAACATGGAAGAAAGAGAGAGAGAGAGTACAGTTTTCAATGGTATAGTTCTGTTTTAAGCTTTTACAGCTGATGAGATCCAGTCTGCACCCAATATGCTGCCATGTTCTCCAATACATAAGGGCACAAAGTGGTCCGTTTACTAAAGTGTGGTAAATTTGACCATAAGTTTCCGCATGTTATCGCTGAGAATATTTTTCTGCCAGAATACTCGCAGCAACTAAGTTTAGTTTCTCAGAAATCATTGCGATCACTTGTGGTAACTACGTTAGCCAACCAGCTTACGTTAGCAGTAATTTTAGCGAGATGCAAATTTTATGACAACAAATTACATTTGCAAATATTTATTCTAGAGAATAGTCTTGTTTTATGCATTAATAATAGCGTTAATTATGGCAATTTTTACTGTGAAATTTATGGTCAGAAATGCACCTTCAAAACTCATAAACTTTATTGACTGATGATTATACCATCCAACAACATTACCAGAGTGACACCAATCAAACATGTATGTATCATATAAACTCATACTTCATCCATCCATAATCATATGAACAAGAAATCATACCAGTTATCTCTTTGTATCATTTAAATGCACAGTTTAATGAGAATTAAACTCCTACTGAGAATTTTCTGGCCAAAAAATAAGTTAACGCCACTATATACAGTATATGGCAGTAAATCTTGTCTTTCACACATTTAGTAAACCAGGCGTTAATGTGTATGTAGCGTTATTTTCAGCAGATGCGATAACTGGCGAACACATATTCTTGCACAAGAAAATTCGCAAATGTATATTTACCACAGGTTAATAAACTCACGAAAACATATTCTGAGTTAAATATGTCTATATTTTGTGCACAAATGTTTTCCGCACTTTAGTAAACGGACCCCAAAGTCAGTGGTTTCTTGAATGCTGAATGTAGATGGGGAACCATAATCCCAACCTTAGCAGCACCTCTAATCCTAAGGGAATGTAGTTAGTTGCAGGGGGGAACATTGTACAAATATCGGACCTGTTATCCGAATGCTCTGGACCTCTGGTTTTCTGGATAAGGGGTCTTTCTGTAATTGATATCTGCAGGCCTGCAATAAACAATGTTTTTACTTGTTACAGAACAAAGGAAATCATTTGTAAAAATTTTAATTGTTTGAATAAAATGGAGTCCATGAGCGATGGCCTTCCCTTAATACTGAACTTTCAGGATAACAGGTTTCCAGATAGCATTCATGGTTAATGTTAATGGTTAAGGTTAAATACAGACCTATGATTTCTATTGAATAAAATTGTTATTGGAATATAATTGTTAATCAATACTAAGAGCTACATTGTAATTTTTGGGTATGGCTCTTTGGATTCATATATTTTTTAGTCAAAATATGTTTGCTCAACTAGATTTCCTGCAGACAGTGTATTAACACAAGGCAAACCAAATATTGTCCAGATTCCCAGTAATTTTTATAGCATGTGACATCAAAATCAAACTGGTCTTTTAAGATAGCTCTGTGATTGCTTTCTTAACCCCAGTATAGCAAATAATGAAAAGTCCCATGCTGCTGAAAAATGTGTAGTTCTAGACCTTGAGCTAAAAAAATAAATATATATATATATATTGTAAACAATTTATAAGTGTGTTTTTATTTGAAACTCAGTTGTTAAAGGAACAGTTCACTTTCAATGTATAAAACATGTCTGTGTTTTTTTATTTATTTAATTTAAAGGAGAAGTAAACCCCTCCCATGCTAACCCCCACCCCCCTTAGACCCCCCTCCCCTGCTCCCCCCCCAGGCTACCTCTCCCCCAGAGCAAATGCCCCTAAGTTGCTACTTACCCCAAGGTGCAGGTCCCCTCCAGCCAGGTTCCCGGGCGCCATCTTCTACAGAGACGTCTTCTTCCTTCGGGCGCATATGCAGTATGTACTACTGCGATGCGGCAAAAGTTAACAAAGATCAATCGGCGAATTTCATGAACTTTCGGCGCACAGTAGTACAAACCGGCAAATGTGTCCTACTGTGCATTCGCTGCCAAACGCCGACAGAAGAAGGAATAAGACATCGTTGTAGAAGATGGCGCCCATGAACCTGCACGGAGGGGTAAGTAGTGACTTTGGGGCATTTGCCCCGGTGGAGAGGTAAGCCGCGGGGGAGGAGGGAGGGGAGCCTACGGGTGGGGGGTGGGGTTTAGCGCGGGAGGGGTTTACTTCTCCTTTAAATGTTTATTAACGGGAATTTTGCATCAAATGTAAGCTGCTTTAGGGCAGAGACACACGCTGCAATTATGGGAGATTAGTCACGTGGCAACAAATCTCTTTTTCAGGGCGACTCGGAACGCTTTGTTTTCCAAAGTCTCCCTTAGTTTACTAGTGAACGTGTATCTCTGTCCTAAGAGTGAGTGGAGGCTATGCATTCCTGTACTCATGCAGCTATGCTCCAAGAGAATATTTTTAAATACTACATTATTAGCACTTTATTAATGAAGCTCTATGAATATACCACTTACACCAGCTTAGACTATATAAAGCCAGTAATTTTATATGTCTTGTGTCAGTTGGCCTGATTATATTAGAACACGAGGAATGACATACAAGGAATTATGCATTTAGCCCTTAGAAGGCTTAGGGCCATACTAATCTGTTGAAGGCCTGCACGTGTCTCACAGGCCTAAAGTTGGACAACCTTGCTCTGCACATATTTAAGATATACTAACAATAATGGTGCAGTCCTTTCTCCAGCTACCCAGAGAACACAATACTCTCTTTCAGAATCGTTGCTAACATTAAGCTTCTTTTCCCTTCTTTCCTCTCCCAGGCTATCTATAAAATGGTTGGTACTGTAATTATGATGCGAATGAATCAGGATGGTCTCACCCCACAACAAAGAGTCGATAAAATCTTTGCAAAGATGGACAAAGACAAAGATGACCAGATCACCTTGGAAGAATTTAAAGAAGCAGCAAAAAGTGACCCCTCTATAGTGCTGCTCCTTCAATGTGACATGCAGAAATAGCACTCAAAGAGCCCCAGCAATTCCTGTGAGCTCCCTGCATGCATGTCACCACCTTCCCAGTTCCACAGCGTACAGGTGCTTCCACCTGTCTCTCACGCTGCACTGCCCCGTCATGTAAGATGAACCTGACAATGCGACTATTTGCAAATCAGGATTCAGAATCCAAAATCTTGTTACATGAAATATATGCATAGAAAAATATGTAAAACCATTGCAGGGCAGTTTGGTTCATTCTTTTGTTGGTTTTCCTGTCTATTATATTTTTGGATTTGCAATAAGGCTGTTTGAAGATCATGCACCTATATATTTTTTAAAGGCACTATAACTTAAAGTGGAAAGCTATGCTACCACATTTTCACTCTGTTTTACTTTATTCTGGCTATTAGAAAACGTAGGGAATTGTCCTTGCAATGAACAGTTTCACTTTGTTTGACATGCCTCCCTGCATATAATGTCAGCTCCTGCTTCTCATTCTGTAAGGCTGGGCAACTTCTATTATAACACTAAGGGAGGGGGGGAATGCCATAAGGAAGGTTGTCACAAGTCAGTCTCAGACAATGGTAGCCCAAACAACACTAAACTTATAAAAGCTGAAGGAAAATTTATTTTCATAAAAAATAAAATCAAAGTATGCGGCTCTAATTGAAAACCAGGGGCGGAACTACAGAGGAATATGGGCTCCATAATGCCCTAATTAATTAGCAATTTCAACATATTTTGGTAAAAACGGACAACCGCTGGAAATGTCGGGGGCCCTAAAATGTATTTTCTGTAGGGCCCAGTAACATCTATTTATGCCACTGTTGAAAACATATACATTTAGTGGACATTTACAAGTCACTCATGAACAGTGACATACCAGGGCCATCAGCTGTCAACTTTTTATAAAACCATTTTAACAACACATGAAGAATGGCTTTGCTTCAAATATTGCAATATATGTGTGTTTGCCTGAAGGCTAAAGAAGTCACTTCATTGTATACAATTAGTGCATTGTGTAATATAGAAATTGGCAGCTTTTGCAAGTCAGTGCGTGCCTATCATTTTAGACACAGGAATCTGCAGACAGGTAAAGGGAAAGATATTGTTATACCTGTAATATATCAAACATCCTGCTTGTTATGTAAATGGTGACTGTGTTATATTTATATGGTGTTTAGACTCTACACATTACATTGTTGCAGTGCAATTGATATACACATTTCGCATTTATGGATATGGATTTATATGATTTACACAAGGCTTTCTGTCTGATCTATGCAGTGCATTGTATGCTACTGATACAGTGCTGTATATGTTACTATAAGGCTTTCAGTTATATAGAACCTTGCATGTGATAAGTAGTGTCCTAGCTATGCATGATGATTATGCATAGTGCAGTGATTTGCTGTTGCATGCCTATACAGTGTCTCACCAGTTCAGTGTATATGTGACTTTTTGTGTATATTATCTGTACTACCTTGTGTGATATATACACAGTGCTCTGCATTTTACACGGTGTGGCGTTCGGTTCTAAAAATGCAAAGCACTGTCTGTATACTTTTTTCCAAATCTTATGTTTTCTAACCAGAACACTTACTGTGCTGAGTGGTAGTGGGAAACTTGGGGAATGTTGCTGCCAACAACATAATTGCCACATGCCTCACTGTTTGGTCATCAGCCACGGGTTGCAGCCAATGTACCAGTGGTTCTATGGAAGGAACTAGTGATGTGCGGGTCAGGAAAACCTCATCCTGCAGACCTGCACTTTACCCTAACTCACAAAACCTTAACATGCAAAATGTTGCCATTGTGGGACCAACACCCAACCCGAACCCATGTAATCTCACTCTGTACTCTACTCCGTTGCACCTCTGGTTCCAAGACAGGGAATCTTTGGGAACAGTGAAGGATATACTTCCCCAGTCTGGCCATTACCCAACCCTAACCTGCAATGGTTGGCCACGTTTCAACCTGAACCTGCCCAACCTGTGATCAACCCACAGGTCATGGTGGGTTTCGAGTCAACCAGCACATCACTAGGGGAACCCTCTGAGAAATTTGTGGAAAAATTACTATTTTTCCTCTCAAATACTCCTGGAAACCCAGCTTGAAGAGTGAAGATTTATTTTTTGTCCTATGTGTGGGTTGCCAAATCAGCCAAAGATCTGCTTGTATGGTGAGGTGTCAAAGGTTTAAATATATCTATAACCTTGATATGAACTACAGTTGAAAGGTGTATACATCAGTAATACAAAAAATGACCAATTTTAGCATTGGTCTGTGCGTGGTCCATCTTAAGTCCTACAATACTAAAACTTTACAACTAAAACTTTAAAACTTTGTTACAGTACTAAACTTTGCTATCTGCTCCAGTAGGTATTTTACCCATAATGTAAAACTTCTTTTGTTTAACAGAATTCCAGCAAAATTTTGAGCTCCCAAAATAACAGCTTTGCATCTGGGTTGATATTTATAGTTGCATTTTGCTGATATCAGAGTGGGTGTTGCGACATTTCTAACACAGGTATGTTTGTCCAATATGGAAACCAATTAGCACAGATTTTTTGGCATAATATTTTTGGCACACCACAGGTAGGGCGCCAGCATTAGCTTTATGATTTGATTTATTAGTTCATTAGTATTTAGGTACAAAGGAAGCCAACATGGGGAACACTGGGATTGGTAATCACCCATTTTAGGGCCCTGTGGCATTGTTGGGAGTGAATGCAGCAATGCAGCTGTAGCAATATTTATGTGTTACTTTGCTTGAGCAGCTGAGAGAACAATGCTGGTTTCCTAGCAGTGCTAGAAGGTACTTTTATATTAACTGAACCAAACTAGTCTTTAATTATTCATTGCTAAAAACCTCACTTCAAGAAGGAGGTTGTAATCATTCCCTGGGCAGTCTAGCTAAAAAGAAATGTCTGATTTGAGGATGTATGTTCTGAGTAGCATCAGAAAGGCTATTAGCCATTCATATTGCATGATGATGTATTTGTGGTAAGTTTGAAGATAGCAGAAAAGTCTGTACACTCAAAATTGTTTAATGTTCCTGCTAATATCTGGCTTGGGGAATTCTTGTCAGATAACATTGTAGATAACATTGACTTGCAGAATGAACATTACTGAAAAGCAGTGTTGGACTGGGATGCCAGGGGCCCACCAGAAAACCTTAGACTGTGGGACCGCTTTCCAATCTATTATTCCTCCTCTCCTCTCTCAAATTCTATTCTCCTAGTCTTTTATAACTACTTACTATACTTTATTCTTCCATTATTAAGCATTTTCCCCCATAAAGAAATAGGGAATGAACATGAAATAGGCCAAATTGTTAGGAGCAAGAGGGCCCACTGACACCTGGGCCAACCGGGAGTTTTCCTGGCATCCCTGTGGGCCAGTCCAGCACTGCTGAAAAGTGTCAAGTATGCACAAGGGCCCCTTGGATGAAGCAGCGTTCCGATGCCCAAGCAATACCCCTGGGGGGGGGGGCATAATACTAGATATTCTATTACCTGTGTGTGTGTCTGATATGTACAAGTGGATATTGTCTATTTTTCTATCTGAAAATAAAATGATTGACAAAGTAGCTGTGCGTGAAAAATTACAAAAACACATGAAAACATGTACTTCTCATAACTGTACACTAGCCCTTACATTGCCCAGAACAAATATTTTTTCAAATTAACATAAAACAGACACAAATTATAGAGATGTAATGATGGTTTAAAAACAAGAAAACCTATGAAACCTAGGGAGCTAACGAAGCTGATTTTACTACCCAGTTATATTGCTGCCATGAGTCTCACTTGTAAGGGTAATAAAGGGGTTTATTCACCAATGTTACCATGGTTACCGGCCTTTCCTCGGAAGGATAGAAAGCCACACCACTGGTTCTGAATAACAAAATATTTATTGGTTCTTCTTTCCCTTACATCAGTCGGTTCACATCACACACCAGGGCAATATTCCAATTCCCCTTTTCTGGCTAAGCCTACACTTTTCCATTGTTCAGTTACCCCACCTGAGGCTTTTTTCCAGACATCCCTTTCCAGGGTTACTCACCACCTCCCGGACTTGACAGCCTGATGTATACACTACGCCCCCCTGTCCTTCTCCGGGTAGGAATTTTCTATGACATCTTCCATTCCTTCCAGTCCGTCATACGCTGTATGCCCCTCTGGCCTACTCCGGATAGGAATTTCTAGTCCCCTCCTTCAGGATGTCCTTTTTCCTCTCTATCACTTCCACCCTAACTGTCTTGGCCTTGGCACATATGCCTCTACCTCCTTGTTGGGGTCTCCCGTACTAGCTGTTCCTGAAACTACCTGAAGTACCTAGTACTTCCACTGGGTGTCTAAATCCAAGGTGAAAGAACCCCACCCTAGGTGTGTCCTCTCCTGTTATACCCTTCTTTTCCACTTGCCCCTCTAGTGGCTGGGGGAGGAACCTAAACACAAAATGTATCCTTTGCTGCCCTCCTGTGGTGACACTTATAAATTACATTTTGATTTACGTACACAATTTTACAACTTTTCATGTCACACTCATTCCACAGTAATATTTCCATCCAACACTTGGTCACCATCTTACACACTACTGATGCCCAATATCTGTGGTTCATAGGCTAAAGGCAGCAAAAGGCTGAAATGTACATAATAAATCATCAATATCAATTTGATAAGACAAATACAAAAGAACATATTTACTAACATGATTATATCAAGATGCCATGTGTATTTTCATGATAACAATGGAGAAAATGTGTTGCATAATTTCTCCAGCATATTGTTAAAATGGCAAGCAGAAACCATAAAGTGGTTACACATATGGGATATTAGCATGGAGGAGGTTACATAGATAAGAGATGCTAAAGAGGTTGCTATATCTCTATAATGGTATTTTGACCAGGATACCTACAATAGTTCTAGCTCAACATTGACATACTACATTGCCTGAAATTTTTTGGTGTTTCTTGGGGTGAGCTTAAACGGGTGGTTCAACTTTAAGTTAAATTTTAGTATGCTTTTAAATGGCTAATTCTAAGCAACATTTCAAATTGGCCTTCATTTTTTGATAGGTTTTTAATTATTTGCTCCCAGCTTTCAAATGACCCAATCTAATACACAAATGCTCAGGTTTGCTAAGGTTGCAAACTTAGTGGTATTGTTTTTTTACTCATCATTCTGTTCATGCTTTCTGTTTATATTTTAGTCTCTTATTCAAATCAATGCATTGTTAATAGGCTAATTTGCATCCTAGCAACCAGATTGCTGAATTTGCAAACTGGAGAGCTGTTGAATGAAAAGCAAAATAAAACCACAAATAATAAAAAATGAAAACCTATTGCAAATTCTCTCAGAATGTTACTCTGAACAGCCTTCCAGTGGTGGAACGTAATCAGGACAGGACCCACCTCCTCAAAATATATCAGCCACTGACAGGACCCACCTCCTCAAAATATATCAGCCACTGACCTCAGCAACGCTACCTTCTCTTCTCGCTTGCTGCTTACTAATTTCAACTGCTATACAGATACAGATAACTTTTAATCCACTGATATATGTAATCAATGTATAATGTAAAGTAGCTTAGGAGTTTTCTTTCATTATGCAAAAAAACAGTTTTTGGGTGGAGGGTTGTTGGGTTTTTGCCCAGTGTTTACAGTGTTTCCTGCACATTGCATTCTGCCATTATTATATGCATTGATTGCTGGTTAGCATCAAACAGTGTGTGTGTGTGTGTGTGTGTATAAGGGCTATTACTAACATGACCTTTTAATAGCTACTACTTGTAGTTATAGTAAATACACCTGGCAACAAAGCAGATTGCAGAAGTGCAAGAGCAGGTAATGAGTGTTTTTAATCACTGAACATGGATTGCACACTCAAACAAAAGTTTGAAGGGGGACTAATTAATAATAATTTCAAACTGTATTTTTTTTAATACAGTCCCAAGAATATGACGAAACAAGCCTGAAGTGGGGCTCATTTACTACAAATGGGAAAAATTGTACTAGTGCAGTAACCTATGTTTTAGGTTTCATGGATCTTTCTGCAGCTGGTTAAACAAAGCTAAATAATAATTGGTTACCCTGAGTCTAGGTGCAGATTTGCCCAGTGTTCATAAATGAGCCTGGTAAGCATACCTACATAATGTCATAGGCAGTAAATCATAAATATAATGGCACAACCCAACATGATTTCTCTTGCTGTTTAAGGTCATTATTCACTAAAGTCATAACTGAATAAAAAAGGTTTGTATTGCAATGCTTTCAGTTTAATTGTGATTAATTATTTCATTATAAGTATGACCTAAAACAATTCTACAAAAATGTGAGCTATTCAAGGTTTTTTCCACTGAAAACTCAATCAATTCGAGTTTCCGGTTTGTTAATCTCGAACTCACTGTTTAGAGTTTTTTTTCCATTCAAGTTTTTTCTTAAATTAGAAACTATTCGAGTTGTGAGTTCATTTGAGGTATAAATAACTCTAAAATTCAACCTTTAATAAATAATCCTCTAAATGTGTATTTATGTGCATAACCTTTAACTCATCTGTGCCGAATTTCAAATTGAAAAAAATTTGAAATTCGACCATGTGAATAGGTAGGGAATTAAAATCCTTTGAATTAGAATTCGAAGGATTTTACCACAATTCAATTTTTATAATTCGATCAAAATTCACCAAAGGCACTTCGGTAGGTTGAAACTGGCTAACTAGGCAGTCGAATAAAAAATTAAAGGGGAAGTAATTCGATAGTCGAATATTCAAATAGACTTTTATTCGAATAATTCGAATTGATCGATTTAAAAAATTCACTGGTTGAAAGTCACATAATTTGCATATTCAAAATTCGAATTCAAATCTTTTTGAAAATTCGATCCAATTTCGAATCATTCATGTGAATACATGTGAATTTAGTAAATCTGCCCCTTGGTATACAGATATCATATATACCCTGATTAAGCATGGTAGTGCTGTGGATATGTACTGGATGTCAAAAAATATGTACTTTGTGGCAGTAAAACATTTATTGTGGCAATAAAACATTGCGACGACATTGGTAGCTATTACGCAATGCATATCCTAAGATACAGGAATTTCAAACTTGGCCTCTCATCTCTTATCGGAGGGGTAAGACTATTGGAGTGCGGGTGACCTCTACACAGATAAGATCCAAGACTAAGGAGGCTAGCAAAACCTTCTTGGGTTGTAAGTCTAAGGGTATGTATACATGTTTAGGGTGTGCCCAATGTCCCTTTCTTCTAAAAGCTAAAGAATTTGTACATCCCCATACAGGACAGATAATACAATTACGTGGTTATTTTACATGCATTTCTAAATTTGCGATATATGTGTTGGTCTGTCCGTATGGTCTCATCTATTTAGGCGAGAACACACAGATGGTGAAATCACGTATTTCGCAACATCGCTCCAGCATTAATTTGGGCAATACTACACTACCTGTTTCTAAACATTTTTTGGAAAAGGGACATTCTGCTGATCAGTTGAAATTTTTGGTACTAGAAATGATACCCCCTCTCAAAAGTGGAGGATATAGGGAATTGAAGCTGAAACAGAGAGAGAGGTGTGGTGGATTAAGAAACTTGGTTCCTTATATCCCATGGGTCTCAATAAAGACTATGACCTGTTTTTATTCTCATAGTATATGTGCTCTTAAGAGGTTAAAAGTGGTCCAATGACTAAGGTGGGTCAACTGTGCAAATTTGTGGTCATTTCCTGTATGTTGCTTTTAAATTCATGTGTGTGGTGATGATTATTTATATATGGCTTGATAAAGGGCATACAGCTTGCCCCGAAACGTCGCTGTACTGATGTGTTAATTCTTAATATACACTTTTGCAAGAACCGTGTGCTGTTTCATCTGTATCATTATATATATATATATATATATATATATATATATATATATATATATATATATATATATATAGTACCAGCAAGGTGGTATTTAGTTCTGATGAGCCTATGGTGACCTCAACGGAAAACAATTCAGAGACTTTTATTTCAACATTTCCCCTCTGCTCCCAAGGGAAGTAACTTCACTACAATGCAACTGTAAAGTCTCTTGGGGCAATCCAATATATCACTGACCCCAGTTATAACTGCTTTTAGATGGGAATTTAGTGTATCAGGAAAAAAGTAATTATATATGTTTCTCACAGAGGAATGCTGTTAGGATTAGAACATAGTCCCTGAGAATCAAAAGGGTTTGTTGGAGGGAAGAAAATGTGGCCAGGCGGGTGTTGCTGGACCACAACTGCCAGAGTATTCCAATAACAAACTTTAGATACTACCCCTTTTGTTATGTAAAACTCACATTTTCATCTGTGATTGGGATTCTGTGGTCTGCAGAAAATAAGAAAGGTTCTTGTTACAGAAGTAAGACCAAATGAAAGGTTTCACTCTCATGAATAAATGAAAGGAGGAAAATGGTTTCCAATATTCAACAGAAGAAGGTACTATTTGAAAACCTGATATCTTGTGAGGTTATCCAGAGCCAGAAGATATCATCAAACTCTTTCACTTTAAGAAATGCCATATGGTATGCTTCCACCAGACATTATGGGGCTAGAGTCCCAAACAACCCAAGAGAACAGCTTGTATAATGTAATTTAGGAGCCAGGAAATGAATAGCAACTGGCATAGTAAAAAGTCAATGTGTGTAGGCAAAACACTTCATGCTGTGTTGCTGCCCATTGTGTTGAATAGAAACTAGGGATGCATCGAATCCAGGATTCGGTTCGGGATTCGGCCAGGATTCGGCCTTTATCAGCAGGATTCGGATTCAGCCGAATCCTTCTGCCTGGCCGAACCGAATCCGAATCCTAATTTGCATATGCAAATTAGGGCCAGGGAGCTAAATCACGTGACTTTTTGGCACAAAACAAGGAAGTAAAAAATGTTTTCCCCTTCCCACCCATAATTTGCATATGCAAATTAGGGTTCGGATTCGGTTCGGTATTCGGCCAAATCTTTCGGGAAGGATTCGGGGGTTCGGACGAATCCAAAATAGTGGATTCTGTGCATCCCTAATAGAAACATTTATGTGCAAGTTTCAGTTGGAGTTAAATTCCATGGAACAAATATGTTTAAAGGAAAACTATACCCCTAAAATGTATACATTACCACATTGTACCACATTAACCCTGTGGTAGCACAGCAAAAAAACCTAATGGTTGGTGGTCACTGCAGGGATGTGAAAAAGTTGTCATATTAAGATATACCCTTAAATCCATATACCTGCTACTCCCCTGTGGATAACACAGCACCCCAGCACATGATTTATCACCTTAGGGCCCCTAAAAACAATTTTCAAATTGAATGTGTTCAGTTTTAGTCTGGGTCTCAGGTGTGAACAATAGAGGTGTTACAAGTGTGAACAATACAGGAGGGGGATTACATATGAGAACAATGAAGGATTTTATAGTCTACATATGAGGAGTAAACAATGCAGGGGACAGTTAATCTCAGTAGTGATACCTTTTAAAGTTTACACATGGTAAACAGACACAGCAGGCAGACTTTCAACAAGGGGTCACGGGCTGTCAGTTGGACAGCATTGCCATATGGCATAACAACATCAAACTTACTATATATACATTTTCCCAATGACTTGTTGAAGGAAAAATCTTATGAGTTTTAAGATGTGACTTTATAAGTACATTTTTTATATCTTATATGTTACATGCATATGTACATGGTTTCCAAAGAAAATATTTTTTTAAGAGTTTGCAAGTTTCAGTAAATGCCCTTGCTAAGGCAGGAAAAACAGTTGATTATGCAATTTAGTTCTCACCTGCCTCAAATGTGTGTTTTAAGAAGATAAGAAATGCTCAGTTGCCTGATGAAGAGTAAAAGAACGCCAGGCGGATTTAGCATTTTTGTCAGGGCTTGTGGCATTCAGAACTGCCTGCTGAAACTCTGTACTTTTGACAGAGCAATAATACATTTTATTTCATAAGTTTTTCCATAACCCATCCAAAAGAAATAAGTTGGGGCATTCATATGAATAAAAAAGATAAATAGAATATATGAAAAATGTTGTTGTCTTCTTGCACAATTTAAAACCTAAGAAGAAGCGGTAATAGACATGGGCATTATTTGTTGCTTGTGTGTGTTTGTTCATATGAAGAAGAGGGTGGTATCCCAGGAGACAAGTATTTGTGTTGATAATCCAGAATCTCCAGGGGAAGTCTGGTAAGATCTTTGGAATGCACATGCCCTCGTTTTAGGTAAAGTCTGATTGGCTCTTTATGAAAGCAGGGCTCTTATTGTGTCTCTGTAGTCTGGATTCTGGTCACACTCCATGACATATCAAAATGTACATCCATTTCTTTCATAAAAGTCAGAAACAGATACAAACATTCATTTGCCAATGTCTTAGTAACCCAGCAAAAAAAAAAGATTCTGTTTGAGTGACAGACAGAAATACAGTTAAGGATGTGTTAGGGTGATCTGATTTCTAAGGTCAGAAGGCTAAAGGTTATAGTTAAGTTTATTATGGGTAAATGTATAGTAATGATGTCATAAGTAAAGTAAAGAATAAAATCAAAGACAATTCCTTAACAGCAAATTTGTTTTTTTGTATATACATGATACACACCTACAAGTCCAGACTGACAATCTGTAGATTCTGGCAAATACCAAAGAGGATGCTGTAAGATTCCATAGACTGTCCCTACTTATTAGCCCGGTGTGGTGCAGTTTGGACCTTTGTGTACTGGAAATGCCAGGAGCTATTTTCAATTTAAGTCTCGTACATATATAGAGGTTGGGGCAAAATAGGAGGTGCAGCATAACAAACAGGTACTGGGGGCCCAAGAAGATAGCTATTAATATAGGAGCTAGATGAAAAATAGAAACACCAAATGGAAAGAACTATTTGACCAAGAACTGTAAACTATCATGAGCTGATATTTCTGGTAGGGGTGACATTTGGAAACCCCTTGTAACCAAGGTCACTGCATACAAATTCTTGACCTTGTTTACTAAGAAGAAAACCTGTACATCTGGGAAAAGGGAGGAAGTAATATGATCCTACTCCTTTTTTGTATATGTAGAGAATCATGTTTTAGAAAAAGCCAATGGAAGTCTTCAACTCAAACTGCATCCTCATAGAAATTTCAGGCATGGCAGCTGGCTATTATTGAAGAAAGCAAAAAAAGGGTTTATATAATAAAAGGCATTAAGTTTGCACAGGAGCTGTAATCCATAACAACCAACGAGCAGGTAGAATTTCCGGTCATCTTTTTAAAAGCAAACCTCTTATTGGTTGCTATGAGTTACTGCTACTGGGCAAACGTATGGGATTAATTATTATAAGGCACTAAGTTTGCCCAGGTGCAGTAACCCATAGCAACCAATCAGCAGACAGCATTTACCTGTCACCTGTTTAAAAGCAAACATTGTATTGGTTGCTATGGGTTACTGCTCCTGAGCACAATTAGTGCCTTTTATTACATTATTATTAGTGCCTTATATTACATATGGGGGACTGAGTTTTAATTATCCTTGTTGTTTACATAAATCCCAAGTTTCCAGTACAGAGGTACATACTGTATATATTGTATACATATAAAACATGACTATAAAGCACTGTTTTTCCACTACTCTAAATTAATTTATATATATATATATATATAAATATATATATATATATAGATTTGTTACTTTTTTCTTTCTTCAATTTGACACTGAGGTTATCGATCTCTTTTGCAGTTTGTAAATACAGTTGAACTGCTTTCGTTTGTCCAGATTTTTGTTCCCGTTGATGGGCAAGGCATTGTCTGTCTGGATTGCAGTGTGGAAATGCTAAATTTTGTATTTTCAAGTGTGCTTCTGCTATATATATATATATATATATATATATATATAT
>CM044433.1:88425609-88455709 GCA_024363595.1 Xenopus borealis
TATATATATAGTAAATATGGCAGATGTTGCTATGTGGTATATATATATATATATCAATCATATTATATACATCGTATATGTATGTGAGAGAAAGCAGGAGATCAGTGATAGGCACACTAAGGCATAAATATTGTTTCTAGGCTGTGGGAGGTTCCTCACTCTCTAGGGACTCCCAGCTGTTTAAATTCTCCTCTCTTTCATCTCTGTTTTTCTCTGAGCCAAATCCAGCTTTTGAGAGAGTGTGCAGTGGTCCAGCCTTCTAGAGAAGAGGACATATCTTGGATGACCTAGTGGGTTAAACCGAGGGTATATTTATCCCACCCTTCTCCATTTCATGGAAGCAGGGGCTGGAAACACAGTTGGTTTATGGGACTCCTTATAAAGACTTGTCATCAGTGAGGGGGGAGTCAGTGAGGGGAGGGGAATCGGTAGTGGAGAGAAGGCAGTGACAGTAACAGAGGAATAACAGATTAAGCCGCTAGAGAAGAAAGCAGGAGCTCTACTGATGATAAAGCATACACGGACACA
Source organism: Xenopus borealis (assembly GCA_024363595.1). Classification (NCBI taxonomy): domain Eukaryota; kingdom Metazoa; phylum Chordata; class Amphibia; order Anura; family Pipidae; genus Xenopus; species Xenopus borealis. Next base: position 88,426,138 of record CM044433.1, read on the forward strand.
TAGAAACATTGAGAGACAGTAGACATGAAACAGACAGGTCTGCAGAAAGAAAAGCTGTAGGGAAGGAGGCAGGGAGGCTAGTATCAGGCTGCTCATCTCCACAGATAAACCTAAGTCATCTACACAGCAAGGACCACTGTGAAGATGCTGCCAGGAGAAACAGCTGCCAAAGAGCCCAGGAACAACCCTGTTCCAGCCCAGAAGCCTGGAGAGGAGGAAACACTGGATGAGGCCAAAGCATTCTATGACAATCTCACCCCCACCAAGAAACCCAAATCGGTAAGAGCTATGAGAATCCTTATGGCTACGTTACTAAGACCTGCTTGGTAGTGGTGGCACTTGATAACACTGTAGCCATTAATGTTTGGGGTTGTAATTGTGTATATATATATATATATATATATATATATATATATGTGTGTGTTTTTCTGTTAAATTTCTTGTGCCATTTTTTCCCCATAGCCAGGAAGAAAAGAACACTATGTAAATTAGAAATGTTTCACCTGAATTTCCATTTAGAAAGTGTTTGTGCTCAGATTGCAGTGTCACAGTAGGAAGGGAAAATGTCAGGCAGGGAATATGATCCTTATCATTGCTACACTGGAGGGGCCAAAAATAATTCGCTTACTTGTTTGTTTTTATCTCATCCTCTCAACTCTCCTTTCCTATTTTAGTAACTAGAATGTAATTTCTGTCTGTAGTTCTCTGTAAGGACACAGTTACATGTTGCTGCAGAGGAATAGCGTATATACTGTATGTGCATGAGTCTGGCATCCATCAGAGTAGGCGTGAGCAAGTTCTGGCCCTTCAGATACTGTAGAATAACAACTCCCAGCATCCCCACAGATTTTTGGCTGTCGGTAGGAATTGCAGTTCAGCAACAAATGGAGAGTCATGGATAGAAACTTCTCTGTTATTCCCCCAAAGTTACTTGCGTTAGCTATAAACTCTCTGACCTTTAGTAATGAATACTGTACAAGGCACCTGCCAGGTCAGTGACCTTCTGCAGCAGGAAAAGGTCAGAAGCTGTCATTGTCCTCTGCAACCCTATGTTTATTTAGGTGTCTTATTTGCTACCATTATCGTTTATATGTGCACACATTAAATGGTAATGATGAAGGTAGTTCTTTATGTAAAAAATATAGAGTCTCTATAAGCACAACCTACACATTATACACATGCCCACATACAGGTATATTTATCAAAGCCTAATTCCCATTTGGATTGTTGTTATCACTAATCTTTCATTAGCATTAATCTTTTAGATTTCTTTTCTGCCTTTATTGATCTTTCTATTAACACACCAGGGACTAGTCTGATGACCTGTTCCTTCCTCTTGATTCACCCTCTATTTACCCTTGAAAGGCTTTTTGCTTCATGCATCCATTTCTTTATAAAGTACCAATCAGTGTGTGTGTGTGTGTATTAAAGAGTACCACTGAATGTTCCATCCCCCATTTCCAATATGTTGTGATGCAAGATGTGCTAAATGATTGGTTCGACATTTGCACTGATTTCTTATCATAAGAACCTCTTGTATATATAAATTATGCTTTAAGATGTATTTTATTAATGTGTCCTTGTCCTTATGATAAAATACTAATTGCTAATAGCATCCTTTAATATCGGTTTGTATTTCAGAGAGCAAATAAACTAGTATACACTAGTCTTTTACCCCTGCAAAATGTATTGCAAAATGGGCTGTTTCATATGAAAGCTCATATATATATTTTGAATGCATTTAACCCCAAGAAGTGCAGGTGGGGAATAGCCACTTTAACTACAACCCGGTCTTTTGGATACTTAGTATGCTGTTTTTAGATAAGATAATTGAGGTACATGGGCTCTTTCCTGAGTGAGTTAAGTGAGTAATGTGTCAATTTGAGAATAGCTACATCCTCAGAGATTTCAGTAACATAAGTTACCATTAGAACCATTGTAATGCAACACACAAGTAGTTCTCTTATCCTATAAATTTTAATAAGGGTTTTTTTTGCAGTAGGGGATATGGTTAACTTTGTACTTTGTTTTAATATGTTTTTAATTTATTTATTGTTGAGTTTTAGGGTCAAATAAATTAGTGAAGGCCCTCTGAGGACACCAACATTTTAATAGACATAGAAATGGGATTGTTTAAGGAATAGTAGTTTTCTAATTATGCTAATTACCAAATGACATCATCTTTGCAATCTCCGGCCAGTATGTGTATATAATGCATCCTCTTTTATAACAAAAGCACTTTGAGAAAGGCCTCAGAAGAGGTCGAAACGTCAGTTTGTAAGCTCTGCAATAAATATTTTTACCTATTTTAAAAAGACCTGAGAGTGCGGACCTTCTTGTATTTCTATGGATGATACGTTTGGACACTGCACTCAGGCACATGAACTTCCTTTTCGAGAGTGCCGAACTTTTTTTGGTATTATATATATATATATATATAATTATAGTTCAGTTACACATTTTAGTGGATCTGACTAAATACAACAGTGTATTTAGCCTTAATCTGCATAAGCAAAGGGAACAACCAACCAATCAGCATTACCTGTAAACAAAAACTCAAAGCTTTAAAGTAATTAATGGTATGGATATGGTTCAGCTGAAGCTAAGGATTTGGCCAAACCCAAATCTTTAAAAAAATTTCTAGGATTTAGCTGAATCCTGAGATGAATCCTGGATTGGGTGCTTCCGAAATATGTAGATACTTAGAAGAGAACTACAAGGGTCATTTACAACACAGCGCAGTGAGCAAAGTGTAATCTTCGGATGCAAATTGACATGTTTTAGCCACAAAGCAGCATTTTCCCCAGAATTCCAGCTAAATTGTGGCCACACAAGGAGCTTCACCGCAATTGGACCAACATGTCAAAATGAATGTAATTGTGCGCACTTGTTTGCAAATCAGATACACTATGTGGCACTTCCAGTGCATAGTGTTAAGTCACTATAAGCATGTGATTCTTTTTACACAAGATTGCTGTTCCTATTCATGCAACCAGTGGCATAATGATAGAGGATGCAGACCCAGAAGTCAGGGGAGCAAAAGGGTCTGCTTCTGTTAGGGCAGAACTCCACAGAGCACTGCACTGAGAGGAAATGCAGGCAACCAGTCGGAGGAGCCAAATATAATGTAAGTTATAGAAACATCGAAGCTACATACTACACACAACACGACTGTCAGATGAAGAAGCAGCCTTCAGCTTTCACAACTGACGGTCATGTCGGATGCATGTAATTTGTAGCTGCAATGTTTCTATAACTTACATTATATTCGGCTCCTCTGACTGGTCACCTGTATTTGCTCTCAGCGCGGCGCATCGCATCACAAAGCTCTGTGGAGTTCTGCCCGTATAATTGTAGAAACTATAGAAACCAGCCACCCATGACCCACCCTGCTCCTGTTCCCGCTCCCCAGCCACTTACATACCTAAAATATGTAGTTATACCACTGCATGCAACCCACTTTTGTTTCTATTTTGGCATGCAAAATATGTATTTATGTGCCAAAATTATCTGTGTCAGTGCACTGAGGTGATGACATGCCTGTTGTGGCACTGATGTCAAAGGCAGAACAAAGTGAATTAGTGTTTTTTCCTCCCAGTGTATATATACGCTGGCAAAGAAAATGCAAGTGACATGGCCCTAACAGTAAAAATTTACAGATTAAAATGGGCAGTTCTGTCTATTGCTACATTTTCTATATAGGCACCTTTGGTTCCATACCTATAGGAAAATTAGCGGGAACATCCCTTGGGTGCCTATATAGGAAAAAAAGAATTTGGCAACATTTTGAAAGCCATAAGCTCTCTGTCTGACACTTGGAACAAAATCCTTCAGGGGAGTTGAGGGGAAGGGGGTAGCCTTATCAATTCCAATGTGCAACATTCTATGTGTACACACCAGTGTGTGAGTGAGGAGTGCCTTTAGCAGGGTATTTGTGCCCTATGTTTGTGTGTGAGCGTAGTGGCTAATAAGAGGCAGAGGGATAGAATTTAGTACTTAAAATGGCAGTGTTTAATAATGGAATAATCAAATAGAACATACATTTATGAGATCTGTTATTCTGAAAGCTATAAGATATAATTAATCCTTATTAAAGTCAACAGAGTGCTATTGGATTTATTGAAAGTTTAATTTATTTTTTAGCAGACTTAAAGATCTAGATTACTGAAAGATCCCTTTTATGGAAAAGCCTAGGTCCTAAGAATTTTGAATGACAGGTCTCATATCTGTATTATTACAAAACATATATTATCTTGAAAAGGGCTTATTTATATAGGTGAATTAGGCAATATAATTTTATAGAGACCTGTAGAAATGTAAGTTCTATGTAAGTGCCATGGAACATGTTGGCATTATAGAAAGGATAGATATAATACTAGGGTTCAGGGGTAAATTTTGCTTTTGATAATCAGCTGTCCTTCTCTTTTTCAGCCTAAACCTTACAATGCAATAACAATAGCAGTATCATCCCGAGCACTTTTTCTCATGGAAGAAGAGCAAAAGATTTACCAAGAAAAAGGTCTGGAGGAATATGTTCGATATCAGCTAGAACATGAAAATGAGCCTTTCAAGCCTGGAGCTGCATTCCCTTTTGTGAAGGTGAGTTCCACAGTAACTGCCTTTACAAGTCAGTTATAATTTAAGCTCTGTTGTTGCAGTAAAAGAACTGCTCCTCTTATTCAAGAGCAAATAATACTGGGCATCCACCTCAATGTAGGTATAGGAGTATCTGGTCAGTCTCATTGTTCATGGATTCTAATCAAGGCATTTTACCAAGCATCATGAATCCATGCAGCTGCATTCAACTTCCCTCTGTTAGGGCCCTTACACATGGGCGTTTTTACCTGCGATCCCCTGCGTACCATTTTGCTGTGTTCAGCCGCAGGGGAACGTAGGTATAGACGCCCTCAATTATTTTCAATGGGGCTGTACTCACATGAACGCATGTAGGCGCCAAACAAAGGAAAAATGCAGCATGTTGCGTCTGAACCTGCATTACACGCGTCTCGTGGCTACAACCTCATTGAAAAGAATGAGGTGCGTCTAGACCTGCGCTCCCCTGCGGCTGAACGCAGCCAAACGTAACGCAGGGGAGCGCAGGTCCAAAACGTAGGTCCAAAATGTTCAGCTAAACTTCCATAACAGTTCCCCTGGCAAAATGCTGCCAAAGGAAAGTTCAAATTCACTAACACCGACTCTGGCGAATTGTCGCTAGCGATGTAGATAGACTCGCGCAACTTCGCACCCTTACTTACGCCAAGCGAAGTTGCGCACTGACTAAGGATCGTTAATTAGCAAATTCACTAAGATGAACATTTTCCTGAATGTTAGCACTTACGCTAGACGTTACTTCGCCTGGTCAGACAATACAATAGATAGGAGGTTGAAAAAAAAAAACTCTGGCATATTTTAGCATAGGAGGGTGATGAAAAAGGCTGAAAAAGATCGATATTTTTTGGGGGGGTTACCCTCCTTCCCCCCTACATTTCCTAACATATGGCAACACAACTATACAGGGGGCACATGTAGGGCAATAGGACAACTTTATATAATTTATTAAAGGTTTCCTGGGCTTGTGTAGTGGAATGTAGTAGCTGTAACATATACTTCTATTATAACTGAAAGTTCCCGCCGTATGCAAATTAGGCTTCGCTAGTGTAACAGCGCTCTGCCTAGCGAAGTAACACTAGCGCAACTATGCTACCGTTCACCGACCTGAGTGTAAATTCGCACTTTAGTGAATTTGCGTAGCGCTGGCAAAAATTCACCTGGGTAACCAGTCAGAGAGCTGAAAAGCAGGAGGTTGGATTCTGGCTATTATATTAGACATCCAGTCACTCCAGCCTTTATACATTACATTTTTGGCTAACTAACTATATTAGAAACATTTTTTTATTTTGCACAGTCTGTCTATTTACCCAGTTTTTATTTTAACACTGAACTGTTCCTTTAAGGTATGCTCATATATAATGGGACATTGATTGTATTGATTAGAAAAATAAAATATACATTTCTCACCATAGTGTATTTACTAGTGTCTGGGGAATATTACTGCTTTACTAGCTTCTTACCTTCCAAGGAGCCATTGTGAGATTTGGAATCTGAATTACCAATGTATTTGAACAGCTGAGCTGTGCTTTGTATTCAAAGTGCTTGTTTCAGAACTTAAATAACAATATATATGCTCCTGTAGCAGGTTAGAGAAGTTAGGTCTGAAAAATTTTTGATTATATATCTGCTGGTCCTGCCAGGGTATTTGCAGTGTTGCATATAAAACTGAGATTAATTTCAGATCCTGTAAATTCTATATCAGGGCAACACAGCTCTTATATAAATGTTTATTGAACTTGAATGGTGGGCGTTATAAATAATACATGTCTACCTAGTTGTGATTTAATAATGGCATATTGGTCTGACGGGGTTATATTAATAAAGCCCTTTGTGCAAACTAACTGCTCAAGATCTTATACCTTCAGATTTAATTTTAAAATTGAATGCCTTAATTCTTTCTAGCTGCATTAGTTGCAAATGCTGTCCTAGAAAATAATAATAACCAATAATGCAGTTTTTAGAAGAGGCTGCTCATGTACAGTATTGTTGAAGGCATATTGTAGAAGGCAACAGTCTATATATGGAGAATTTTAAAATATTTAGGATTAAGGTTATGCTTTGCTGTCCTGATAAATATATGTAAACATAAACACACATGTGCACACACCCCACACACACATTCATTTAAAGGTAAACTCCTCTTTAAACAGGGGTAGTAATCTGATACAATGCACATTTACATATCATGATTAGGAGGTACTGGTGGGCTTTTTTGTCTTGCTTTAGAGTGACTAGTGGTAGTAAAAGAGTTAGAAAGTATTGTATTATTTGTTTCGGTATATCAGTATGGTGCATACTACTAATGCTTTGAAAACAAGAATGATATCTAAATTAAGGAATCAAATAAAAGCAGTACTTTGACAGCCTTTAATAAAACAAAATGTATGATTTCTGTTCTAGGCTCTAGAATCAGTTAACACTCATCTTCGCCTGCTATATCCAGACAGTGAAGATCTCTTTGATATTGTCCTCATGACTAATAACCATGCTCAAGTTGGAGTTCGGCTCATTAATACCATAAACCATTACAGTAAGTTTTTCTAAGTTTACACAAGCTATTCATTGTATAAATATGTGGTGATGAAAGTATCTCCTAATGCTGTCCGTATTCTGTGACACACAACAACTAGTTCTCTCATGATGTAAGAGTTGCTAGCAATGACACTATTTATTTGATCAGTGAAAACAAGAGTGCTACTGTTACACAGCTCAGTTTACAATATCTGTACCTAAGTAAATACACTACTTTCAAGAGAAAAGAGAAATACATATTTACCATATCTTCCAGAGCACTATCTGCATGGGATATGTATGTTTTCCCTGTGTTCTGTGTCGTTTTCCACTAGGCATTTCTTTTCCTCCCTCACTCCTTAACCAGGTTAAGGCTAGGGATAATCTCTGTAAACCACTGTGCAATGTGTCAGTGCTATATAAGTAAAGAATAATAGTAATATTTCTTCTATAAAATAATAACTGTACTACACGTATGGGATCTGTTTTCTGGAAACCCATTATCGGCTCCAAATTACAGCAAGACCATGTACCATATACTCGATTTTAATCAAATAATTACAGTTTTAAAAAAAAATTCCCTTCTCACTGTAATAATAAAACAGTACTCTGTACTTGATCCCAACTAAGATACAATGACCTTCTTGGAGGCAAAACAATTCTGTTGGTTTATTTAATGTTCAAATCTTTTTTTTAGTAGTAGGTATGGAGATCCAAATTATGGAAAGACTCTTTATCCATGTACTGAGAATTCAGTATACCAGGTCCCATACCTATATTAGAGTTTGTTCTGCATTATTAAATACAGTTTATTGTGAGGCTATTGGGATCTTGTTCCATCTTCTGCCTTAGACCTCTTCATCGAGCGTTTCTGTATGACTGGAGGCAACAGCCCAATTGGCTACCTAAAAGCTTACCACACCAATCTGTACCTCTCATCTGATGGGCAGAAAGTGCAGGAAGCTATAGAAGAAGGTAAGAGAATTCTTAAATTGTAAAGATTAGATTTCAAATTTAATTTACAGTATTTAATCTATTTATTGTTATATAATTATTTGTATTTCTTACTAATGTACTTTAGTGAGTGTGTATGAATTGATCCCTCATCATCTCTAGAAGTAGTAAAGTTTTTAATTCCTTGCTATTAATTTCCTTGGAGGCTTGTTTGAGGGCAACTTTTATTTCTTTGCATATCTTGCAGCCATTCAGTGATTAATACTCTGAATCCCATTGACCAAGAAGCACTTTATTGCCTGCCCAAATGCATAAGGGGTAAGGCCCATCTAGATATTTAAGGTCTTCACTCCCACTCTTTACATGAAAATATTGCAAAATATTTTCCAACTTATCTATTGAATTCAAGCACTGAACAAAATCTGTGGTACAGTGTTAGCTAGTAGCAAAAATAATAAATAAAAAACAAACAAATACAAAAAGTATTGTAGAAGTGATACCTATATCATCTAACAATAAAAATACATTGCAAGCTTTCAGAGCACCAAGACCCCTTCTTCAGGCAAAATACAAATTTTAGCTTTCTAGCTTTCATTTGTATCTTGCCTGATGAAGGGGCCTTGGTGCCCCAATAGCTTGCAATGTATTTTTATTGTTAGCCAATATAGGTATCACTTCTAGAATACTTTTTGTATTTGTTTGTTTTTTATTTGTTACTATTGAATTGAATAAACACATTAAAAAAGGGTAGCCTGTCTGACCTTAGTCTTTAAAAGAAAGCTGATTTTACTTTTTAAAAAATACAAGGAGAACTATGTTTTTAGGTGCCCATGTGAGAGCTCATACAATGTCTACATTTGTAAAATAAGTGTATAAGGTAATTATTTTGTGTACTGTACATGATTCAGTCTCTGATGCTACCATACATTCTTCATAGCTTCTTAGCTGTATAGTAAATGACTACTTAAATTTTAGAAAGCTAACACTACTGAAATGGATTAAACTGTATGATTTCATTGAGTAGTAAATATAACCTCTGGATTCTTAGGAGTGTTTATCCTTTACCATAGACAGCAAAAGTAAAATGCATGAATGAATTCTTTAGGAAAATATATTTTCTTGGAACTTTCCTTAGCTACAGGTAATATAGATTCCCCATTAATGCAAATGGCTTCTTAGGTGAACATGACAAGTACAATGAACCCTATTTTGTTGCAAAGCCCTATTTAAACCTATGTCCTCCTCCTGGTTATTTTTGCAAATGCCTTGCAGAGCTTAGACCTTTGTTCCTTTTATAACTTGCTTTCCGATCCTCCTCTGTCTCCCAAATCTGGTCACATACGATATGTTGCATCTGTGTAGGTGTGATGACCTGCACTTGCAGAACCCTTCATCTTCTTCAGTGCAGTGGCAGTAGCCTGTATCCTTAGTCTAACCATACCCGTTCTTTACAATGATTCTTTAATTAGAATCTTAAAGGAATTGTTCAGTGTAAAAATAAAAACTAGGTAAATAGATAGGCTGTGCAAAATAAAAAATGTTTCTAATATATTTAGTTGTAATGTATAAAAGCTGGAGTGACTGGATGTCTAACATAATAGCCAGAACACTACTTCCTGCTTTTCAGCTCTCTTGTTTTCCACTGATTGGTTACCAGGCAGTAACCAATTAGTGACTTGAGGGGGGCCACATGGGCCATAACTGTTTGCTTTTGAATCTGAGCTGCATGTTGAGGATCAATTGCAAACTCACTGAATAGTTATGTCCCATGTGGCCCCCCTTAAAGTCGCTGACTAACTCAGAGTTAGAGAGATGAAAAGCAGCTTTTATTTTACACATCCAGTCAATCCAGCCTTTATACATTACAATTTTAGCTAACTGTTACAATTTTTTTTTTTTTTTACCCGGTTTTTATTTTTACACTGAACTGTTCCTTTAAATGTTGGTAGACAGCATTCAAGATTCTAATTCCAACATTGTTGAAGAACACTTGGATCTGTAATTAGGTTTCTTCTAATCCCTTTGGAGAGATGGGGGAGTTTTTTTTACGCATTTCTACATCACCTTTTATAACCTTTGATAATGTTCAGGTCCTTTGTCAAAACGAATAAAGTATTTTAAGATTAACTAATTATGAACCAGATAATCTGTTATACCCTTCTTCTGTTCCATTTAGGTATAGCAGCAGCAACCATTTTTAGCCCAAGTCACAATGTGTCTGTCCATGAAGAACAACTACGTGTAGCCTTTGATGGAGATGCTGTCTTGTTTTCTGATGAGTCAGAGCAAATTGTGAAGGAACATGGGCTGGACATGTTTTTTGAACATGAGAAAGCTTATGAGAACAAGCCTCTGGCAAAGGTAACTGCTTTAAACAACCATATACTGTGTAACTGCTCTCGGATTCATTCCCTGTTATGACCAATATACACTAGTACTGTAATTTTGTGGAGATATCAACAGACCTAAATGTTTTGAACTACTTGTGAATTATTATCTACAGGACAAATTATAATGTTTTCATTACTTTTCTGTTGTGCTTGTGTTCACGTAAGAAGCTTTTGTGCCTTCTCTTGTTTTATGGCTATTCCAAGAGTTTTTTTCTGTAGAATAGAAATTCTGATATTCCCAGAGACTTTATAATCCTACTTTTGGATATTACTATTGGATATTTAAGCTGTTAAAATATTTTTTGAGTCGGACAAATATTAAAACAGTAATTTCCTTAATTACACATAATGGTTATAAAAAAATTATTAAATTTTGTTATCAAAACAAAATGTTTTGAGAACTAAAATTTTAAACTTTCAAACATGTAAGGCTAAATTTAAAATTAGATGGAACACAACAGAGAACTATACCAAATGGAACAGGTGATCATAAAGGGCTAGAACCCTATGGGGTGCCGTTTGTCCCAAATACATTCTGTATACAAAACTATCCCTGATACACAGAATGAATGACTCTCACAGTATATAAATATTTCTGACCATATACACAGATAAAAAATATACAAAAGACTTATTTCTATTAAAGAATGAGAACAAAATATTATTAGTGCACAAAAGGATGTCATTATATTACAAACTCATTCTGTACATTTTAATAATTAATCTGTCTCAAAAATATATAACCTCCATGTAACAGACACACGTATATGCAAAGTTACTTACAGAATGAATTATGTAAAAAAAAACTTGCACAGAATATATAATAGTGTAAGTAACTAGTGCATGCTAAGCTAGATTTGAATGACAAAATAGATATTTGTGACAGAAAGCAAGAATTTATAGTACAGAATTCTGCTTAGTTATAGTTCTACTACTACATAATAGGTTTAGCCAAAATGTGGGACATACCTCCTAACTGTCCTGTTTTTAGAGGGACAGTCCCTCTTTTAACAGCTCAACCCCCAGTCCCACATTTGTACTGGAAAGTCCCGACTCTCTCTGCACTGAACAGCCAGAAAAAGAAACAAACTTCATTGGCTTTTGGCAGAAAGCCCAGAACAGCCACCAGGTGCAACTATTTTTTACTTTTTATAATTTTGAGATTATCAAATCTCTCTTGGGAGAAGTTAGATTTACAGCTTAAAGGGCAATTCACCTTTATAAAGGACCCCTTTAGTTTGCACACAGTACTCAGGAGTGGCTGCTCATAGGTCCTACACACATGATCACTCCTACATTGTGGCTAAACCTATTATATAGTAGTTGCACTACAGCTAACTATGAGACTTCTCATAAGACCCACACATCATACTATACAGAATGTGTATACACATCACTCCCATGTCTGTGGCTAATAGGGATGGGTGAATTTGACCCATTTCCTCAAACATTTGCCACTGGCAAAATTTTGCCAACTCTCATTAAAGTCTATGGGTGTCAAAACTTTTTTGACATGTGGCTAATTTTTTTTTTTTTTTGGCATGCAACGCCATTCAACTCTATGGGCATCATTTCCGCAGTGAAACAAGGCGAAAAGATTCACCCATCCCTAGTGGCTAAAACTTATAATGTAGTAGTTGAACTACAGCTAACTATGAAACTACTCATAAGACCAACTCATCATAATATACAGAATGTGTGTGCCCATGATCAGTCCTATATCTCTGGCTAAATCTATTATGTAGTAGTAGAACTATAGCTAAACAGATTATTAAGAGAGAGCTAAAAGCTAACGGTGTAAGATTAGAGCTAGGAGGAGACACTAGAGCCTAACATCATATACACAATGTATAAGTGACTCATTGAAGGGATATTAGGCCTATTATAATGATGTTACAGTTAGGCTGCAAGATAATAGTAAGCATGTTTACTAACATTGGAGATAAATATCTGGAGAGATTTCTGGAGATGTTGCCCATAGTAACCAATACATTTTCTAACTTAAAGTGGCTGTTTAAATGTAATTGTTGATTGGTTGCCATGGGCAACTAGGGTTGCCACCCAGGCGGTATTTTACCGGCCTAGCCGGTAAAACACCAGCCAAGGCTGGGGCCGGTATTACAAATTTACTGGCAATGTAGCTGCCGGTAAATTTGTAATACCCCTTAAAAATGGCCCTTGCCTTGCCTTAAATACAATAAAAACTTACCTTTCTTGCGTCTTCAGCTGATCGCTCTTGTGGCTCTGCCCCTTTCACATCACGTCACGCCCCTTTTGACGTCACATCACGCCTCTTTATGACTCCGCCCCCGCCGGCCGGTTAATTTTTTTAGCAAAAGGTGGCAACCCTACCCCAGCATTAAATGATTGTGCTGTGTTAGTTCAGGTAAAGCAGTCAGAAAAGCACACTACATTTATTACTACATGGCAGGTGAGTGTTGATGCTTCATGTTCCCTCTCAGCTTAGACAGGAACAGGAAAACAGGAACAGGAAGAGGAATCATAAGACAATGGCAAAACAGCAGGAATGCCCTTAACCAAAATGGCCACACAAGCAGGCCAATAAGCTTTGTTGTTATTGGTTCAGTAAAGTAACTGACAGTATTGCTTCACAGAATGGTTATTTTATCTGTTTTGTGTTACAAAACTTTAATTTTGTCGAAAGAATGAATTCTGTACTATAAATTCTTGCTTTCTGTCACAAATATCTATTTTGTCATTCAAATCTAGCTTAGCATGCACTAGTTACTTACACTATTATATATTCTGTACAAGTTTTTTTTTACATAATTCATTCTGTAAGTAATTTTGCATATAAGTGTGTCTGTTACATGGAGGTTATATATTTGTGAGACAGATTAATTATTAAAATGTACAGAATGAGTTTGTAATATAATGACATCCTTTTGTGCACTAATAATATTTTGTTCTCATTCTTTAATAGAAATAAGTCTTTTGTATATTTTTTATCTGTGTATATGGTCAGAAATAGTTATATACTGTGGAGTCATTCATTCTGTGTATCAGGGATAGTTTTGTATACAGAATGTATTTGGGACAAACGGCACCCCATAGAACCCTGGCTTTAGCTTTCCTGATAATTTGACTGCACAGAAACCACCATTAGTTCAGCTTTTGAATGTATTGTTGTTTTCTTTTTCAGGGACCTCTGAAGGGTTTCCTGGAAGCTCTGGGGAAGTTACAAAAGAAATTTTATTCCAAGGGAATGAGGATGAACTGCCCTATTCGCACTTATTTAGTTACTGCACGTAGTGCTGCCAGTTCTGGTGCACGAGCTCTAAAAACTCTACGTAGTTGGGGACTTGAGACTGATGAAGCATTATTCTTGGCTGGAGCCCCAAAGGGACCTCTCCTTGAAAAGATTCGCCCACACATATTTTTTGATGACCAGATGTTTCATGTTGAGGGAGCTAATGAGATGGGCACAATAGCAGCTCATGTACCATATGGTGTAGCACAAAGACATAAACACAAACCTTCTCAAAACAGCAAGTAACACATCCCTTGACATGCACTGTGCACAGGATATTGCCACACTACATATTTATTTGTGTTCTTTGGGTTTAATGAAAAGCCCCCAGATTGTTTACAAAGCTCCATGTTCTTTATTAGAACCAAATGGGGCATTATATAACTATAAAGTGACTTCTTTTCGTGATGAACGCCCATTCAAAGTCACTATTGCTGCCTACTTTGCATAATGACATGCCTGCAACCATTGACAGAGAATGTTATCCTTGTCTGTTGTCCATGTTACAGATGCTTCTGTGCTTATATGTAACAGTAATGTGGTGAATGTAACACTACTAAACAGGCTGCTAATTATTACCTTCTTGCTAGCGATGCACCATATCCACTATTTTAGGATTTGGCCAAGTAACGAACCAAATCTACACCCTAATTTGCATATGTAAATTGGGGGTGGGGAGGAAGAAAGAGAATCATGTGCGCAATACATGTGATGAAAAGTCATGTGACTTTTTGCATTCGGAGTCAGTTCAGTCAGGCATTTGGATTTGGCCGAATCCAAATACTGCTGAAAAAGGCCAAAAATCCCAAACCAAATCCTGGATTTGGTGCATCCCTGCTTCTTGCTTTGCACTGCTTTAAAAAAGTGGAAAAAGTTGAGTGAAAGTCTTAGAGCAGCCTTATTTACATTTCCCAAAAGCAAATATGACAAAAAGAGTCTTCTGAATATTGTAACTTGCCCAGTCTGGAAAATTGTTAAATGTGCAAAAATCACTTGTGCAATGTAAAAATACACTCCCATTGTTTCATATTTACATGCTAAATGGTAGTGTTTCTTGGTGTAGTTTTGCTAATAGGGTGTTTGAGGTTTGGTAATTGTGTCCTTTTGCTTGTTTATGTGGATGGATTTCCCCTTTTTTTTGTGCATATTTATTAACCATAAAATAAGAAGTTTTGCTATGTGCCATATACACACAAACTGTGAGCTGTACATGTACTGGATGCTGGAAACATTGAATATTGCTTCTCAGAGCAGGGGAAGAGAGTGAAATGTGTGAGAGGGGAGGTCATTACAAACCCAGACTAACTGCCCCACTCCCATCCAAACTGAGGCCTCAAGGTGGAGGAGAAGGTGAAGGTATGACGTCTGGAATAGGGGCAGTGTTGGAGGCTGGTGGTGGGTAAGCACACTGTGAAGGTATATAGATATATATTTTAGATGGTCTCTTTTTGGTGATTCTAACATTCCGTAAACCTTCATTCCTCTTTTCCTGTGTCTCAGAGTTTATTCAATCATAATGTAAGAAACAGTACTTGAAATTATAGAAAAGGGACAGCGATATTATGTGAAACTGTTGTGCTAAGCACATCTGCAAGCAACATCCTGTGGTCAAACTGCAGAGAACCAAGTAATTGGTTCAACCAATACTATTGGGGGGGGGGAGGGGAAAGTCAGATACAAATGCAATCATAAGCTATCCGACTGTAGGTACAGTTCTCTTCTTGTGTGATATCCACAGAGAACACCGGGTACATCCAAGAGGACCGCACCCACCTAAGACTCAATTTTGCTGGTGCTGTACACAGCAACAACAATAATATATATATATATATATTTATATATATATATATATATATGTGTGTGTGTGTGTGTTAATAGTAGATGGCTTGTGACTACTATGAGCTTGTTTTAAAGCCATTCTATTTGGTCTTAAAAAATATATATATTTTTTAATTTCTCTTCCACACTGAATAGAGATATACTATATGACTAATAAAAAGATTAGACATAAAATACTATTTTAAAATGTAATTATTCATTGGATACTTTAGGCAAATGTTAATATATAGGGATAATATATTATAAAACTCAACAAAAATATTACTAGGGAAATTGTGGACATTATGCATTAAAGGTTTAAAAGAAATTTATTATATTTGACATGGTTTTTCCTTGATATGAAACTTTAGGTATTAGTTCTGTGGTTTTTTTTATCTGCATGGTTACATTTGGTGTCTCTGTGGCACATTTCCCATCCTATAGAAATGTTCCTATGTGTCACTGGTTTTCTACTTTCATTAATAAGTGAGTGCAAAAACAAAACAAAAAAAGGAGCACATTACTATCTTTGCCCACAATAAACTTTTTTTCTTCACAGAAATCTAGTGTTATTGTTCCTGTAGTAAACAGGAAGACATTTTTGAGCTAGATATCAGAGGTGGAGATTTTCACTAGTTAGTAAATTGTGGGCAGTGCCGTTTCTGAGCACAGAGCTTCCTGAGCGGCTTCAGTAATGCCGCCCCCACAGCCCGCTCACATTTCCAAGAGGGGGGAGGCAGTAACACTAGTGTGGAGAGTGCAATTGCATTCTCTCGCACTAGTAAAGACGAATTTCCAGTTTAAAAACTGGAAATTCGGCTCTTAAAGGCACCAGGAGCTGCTTTTTGCGGCTCCTGGAAACCTAGCTGGCGCTGCCAGCAGAGCGCCCCTGATTGTGCATACATGGGCACAAATTATGCCTATGAGATAATTGTTGAGACACAGGAGTCCACTTGCACACTCTTCGATTTGTATGTGATTTAACTGAAATAGCTTCAAGTCCCTATTGAAATGTTTGCAGGGGCTTTCCATGCCTGACCCCCGCTCCATGCTTCTAACTTTTAGCGTCGTAGTGGGTAGAGGAGGTGCCACATCTCTAGTGCAGTAAGCGCTATTGCAGTCACTGCAGTAGAAGAGCTGAATTTCCCTTTTTAGATAACGGAAATTCGGGTCTTAAAGTTACCAGAGGCGTCTTTTTGCCGCCCCTGGTAACTGGCTGCGCCGTGCTGCCTGAGTCAAGATTCTCACTTTGTCTCATGGCAGGAGTGTCCCTGAATGCTTGGTAAATGGAGCCTTTTACTTACCATCTGGTAAAAGCAATGTATGGCTCCCTTGCACTGAAGCAGACACTCAGGGTCATTTATCAACACTGGGCAAATCTGTCCATGGGCAGTAACCTATGGCAACCAATCAGATTGCTGCATTCATTGTTCTACTTGCAGCTGGCTTCAAAAAGCTAATCACTGATTGGTTGCTATAGGTATCTGTCCATGGGCAAATTTGCCCAGTGTTGATAAATGAGCCCCAATGTCTTATGCTTCATGCACCAAATTAGTTGAAATGGCAGACTGGCACATGGCACTAGTATATATGAGTGCAAGTAGATGCATGTGCTTTGTGTAAGTCATATTACAGGGGTGGTTCAACTTTAAGTTAACTTTTAGTATGTTATAGAATGGATAATTCTAAGCAACTTTTCAATTGGTCTTCATTATTTATTTTTTTATCGTTTTTTTTTTTTTTTTTTTTTAATGATTTGCCTTTTTCTTCTGACTCTTTCCAGCTTGCAATTGGGGTCACTGACCCCATTTACAAACAAATGCTCGTAAAGCTACAGATTTATAGTTATTGCTACTTGTAATTATTCATCTTTCTATTTGGACCCTCTCCTATTAATATTAGTCCATTAATAGTCTCTTATCCAAATCAATGTATGGTTGTTAGTGTAATTTGGACCCTAGCAACAGATTGCTGAAATTGCAAACTGGAGAGTTTCTGAATAAAAAGCTAAAAATCTAAAAAGCACAAATGAAAAAAAAATGGAAACCAATTGCATATTGTTTCAGAATATCACTCTCTACTTCATACTAAAAATGAATTTCAAGGTGAGCAACCCCTTTTAAAGGGCTTGGTTCTGCATCTAGTTATTTAATACTATTTTATCATAATATATTAGCTCCTACTTGAATCAGTAACATGCAAAGACTTTTTAAACTTCAAATCCGTTATCAATTTGAAATAGTAATGACAATGTTAAATCCTAGCTCTCTTTGCAACTATTTGAATGTATACTCATAAACTGTTACATTGTTCCTTTGCACACATTTACACATACCTATTTCTGATTTTACCAAGGTCCCAAAGTACTGTTGCCTGCAGAATTGCAATACTCTATATCAAGTAGAATTTCATCTGAATGAAGTAAAAAAATTGTGAGAACAATCAACTGATTGTGAGAACTTACAAATAAAGCAGGACTCAGTTCTTATTAGGTGGTATAATTTATTCATAATCCATTGGTTAAATCCAAGATTTATGGATTCAGAGTATCCCTTATATCAGAGAACATTCAGAGACTAAACATCTTCCTACCCATTTCAATAGAGAAAACGTGCAGACTGACTATATAAATACCCCCAAACTGTATGAAATGCTGCATGTCCTGTTACTGGAGTTTTGGTATGTGACAAGCTGTCTTGTAATTTTAATTTTCCAAGTCTGGAAAGTTTTAACAAATTTGCCTTATATGGAGCCTCTTGTGTTTTACTTCTACATTCACTGTTAAATGTGTTATGCACCTTTATATGGAAGATATTTTGCATATGGCTGACAGACCATTTCCACATATTTTTGTGAATGTAATAAACTGAATGTATTAAGGTGTCTTGTATGTTTTATCCGTCATAAAAAATAAATGTCTATGAAATACACATATAATCAGATTTATGTGGTTATTGTGATGTTGGGAAAAACAATTACTGGATGGAGACCATCCAGCCATATTTCCAAAATTGTCAGTTTTTGTGTCAGTTTTGGCACAGTTTCGCTGTGCCTAATGAAGCAGCCGACAGTAGGAACGATGGAATCAGATTAAAGAACCAGGGTTACAAAAATTGAGCCAAGGCCACCCCATAAAAGTTTTCTAAAAACACTGGTGGTCAGGGGACCCATAGAATATTTTAAAAAATTATTGGTGGCCAGGGGTTCAATAAAACCCAAAACAAAAAAACTTCAGTGTTCAGTGGAACTCACCTTAGATTCTTCTTTAGCTTCTTCGGATCCCAACGTTACTCCGGGTCTTTTCGCAACTTGGGTCTTCGGCCCCGCATCAACTTTCAAGCACAGCTGGGCCCCCTTTTAGCACCAGCAGTACCCCCTGTGCCCCCTGATGGCGGCCCTGATTGGCACATGCCACTCACACTAGGCCATACAAAATCAATAGGCTGCATGCAGTCAGCACCAGCAAGGTTGAGGTTAAAAAACCTTTATTGTATGTAGGAGTTTCTACATCTTGGACAGCAATGTTGTGGTCTCTGTTGTTGTCTAAGATGTAAAAAGCCCTAGTTACAAAAAAAAAATATGCTTTTTCACCTCATCCTTGCTGGTGCTGTCTGCATGAAGCTTAGTAGCTTCAGGGTTCCCCTGCATCAATATGTGCACTTGTATGCAATTCGTCAGTACTAACTGGAGTATAAAAGGTGTATACATAGTACAAAAATACTTTTGGTTTGGATGCAGTACCTTTAATGAATGGTGACAATTAATGATGTGTGGGCTGCCACAAAACCCACGGGACCCACAAGTCGGGTGGGGAGGTTGGTGCAACTAACACACATTTATCGAGGGTCATAGGTGGGTGCAGAGTGAACTCTGCCTTCGGTCACTTTGCTCATGAAGTTATGCCCCACCTGCCTGTGCTGTTTTTATGTTTATATTTGTGCCTGCCCAACTACAGTGAGATATAGGTAGGTCAGGTGCAGGTATATAGAGATGGCTTGCTAGGTCATTAGGGTTTGGCTTCTGAGTAGGCGATTTAGGGTGCACTTATACATTTACTTCTTCAGAATAGCCTTGTTCAAACCCTCTCTCCCCCAAGAAAATAAATGTATGGGGTCAAAACCATGAAACACACAGGCCTATTCTTAAGGTGGTCGTACAAAGTTGCTGACTCAAACTGGCAGCTTATTGCCCCATGTATGGGGCCAATTGCTGGGCCTGTCTGGTTGATATCAATTGGGCAGGTTTCAAAAATCTTGTGGGGCCAGGAAAGCATTGGATTATTAAAGTGGTCCTTGCACCAGCCTTTGTGCCTCAACCCAATATCACAAACCTCAAAATGGGCATATAAGAAAATATCTGCTTGGTTGGCTATTTTACCAAACAAGTGGATCTTTAAGTGTGAGGCCAGTTTTAACAATTTGAAATTGGTCTTTTTTTATTCTTCATTTTCAACATGTATGAATCAACAGGTATGAATTTACAGTGCATAAGTAAGAAGAAAAGAAACCTGAATAGTGGTGAGATGCTCTGATCCCTCTCTAACCCTTCCTCCCTGCATTTCCCCCTGGTAAAATAAAACAAGTGTGTAACTATTTCACATTTGTTATTGTTCATGGTTAAAATAATGTACAATTAAGATCTCTGTCATATTGCAATATGATCCTTCCATAATGTTGAGGAGAATCCTACTTTTATGTCTTCTTGTGTTTTCTTTCAATGTTATGCATATTTATCTGAAAATAAGGAAAATTAAGAATATGCAAAAAAAAAAAAGAATTAACATATTTGTATGAAAAGACCTTCACTAATCCATATTCTGTACACTACAGACATCTACAGACATCAGTTTAGTATACATAGTTTAATCTTTCAGAACAATATTTTGTACAGAATAGAATCATATAAGTTTTCTTTGGACCCAAACCTATAATGCTGATAACTACTTAATAAAGATTGTAAAACAGAGGCTTGCTTATATTTGTTGGACCCAAAATAAAGTGTCCAAAGCTGCTCAAGTGGCAATTGATCTTTATCTTTATTGTTTGAATTGTTTGCCTTATTTTTCTGCCTCTCTCCAGTTTTCAAATGGGGTCCGTGACTGAAACAGCAACAAGAAATATTGCTTTTCAAGGCTGCAATTTTATTATTGTAACTTTTTAATACTTATCTCAGTCACTCTCCTATTTATTTAAAGAGTCTCATTCAAACCACTGCTTGTTTGCTATGGTAAACAAACAGTAAGTTGCTGAAATTCCAGTACCAAGTTGTTTTGGGGCAGTTTGGATGGTAATAGACCTGTTTGTGCCCATTGCTGCATGCGCGAGTGATATACTGTAGGTGGAAGTGACATCACAACATACTGCATGTACTTGCGACGTAACCTGCCACGACCCGCACCAATACTAGATTTTGTAGCAATATATCTGGAGCAGGGGAAGAGGTTTTTTTATGTTTGCACAAAAAAATATATCTACCATATAGGTATCCAAGGGCCACCCCCATAAAGCTGTCGCCCTAGGCACAGGCCCTCAAGTGCCTATACGGTAAATACAGTCCTGACTGCTGATCAAAAAGATCATTTAAGCAATCACAAAAATTAAAACCAATTGCAATTTGTCTCTAAATCACAAAATACATCATACTAAAAGTGTATATAAAGGTGAATTATACCTTTAAATTATTTGATATCTATATCTATTTTATATCAATATTAGATAACAGGGTAGCTTGTTTTTGCCTATAATACACAATGCCCCAGACTAATGTGTCCATCTCTGTCAGATCGACTCTTTGTGGCAATCCAGGGGTACACTCCTTAAAGTGGTAGTTCATCACTAAGTAACTTTTAGAATGTTATAAAATGGCCTGTTCTTATTTGCTTTTTTTCTTCTGCTTTTTTCAGCTCTCAAATGGGAGTCACTAACTCTGGAAGCCTAAATTCTATTGCTCTCCAATGCTACAATTTCATTGTCATTGCTACTTTTTGGTCCCCCTACTATTTATATTCCAGTTTCTCATTAAAGCCATTGCCTGGTTGCTAAGGTAAAGTGGACCCTAGCTAACCAGACACCAGCTTAAATGCCAAAGACCAACTGCAAATTTTCTCAGAATAGCACTGTTAACATAATACTAAAAGCTATTTGATATGGCCACCTTGTGCCTGTGCAGGCCAGCAGAAGAGGATTCATCAATTAGTTAATGCAGCCCTCATCTAGGGTTGCCACCTGGCTGGTATTTTACCGGCCTGGCCGGTATTTTTGATGGTTGATCCCAATGTTATTAATAGGAAGAACAGATGAATTTATAGGAAGGCCGGTATTTTTTTCAGGAAAAGGTGGCAACCCTACCCTCATCCCAGTGGGATTTCTAAACCTGTCTGATAGATATCTGGTGAATTTTCACCCATATATATATGCTGGATAGAACCCATACAATGGCAGATATCAATGTAATACCCAGGAACTGATATCTTGTATGGATTGCCCTTTTATATTGCTCAAAAATGTGTTTTGATACAGGGGCCAAAACCTCTCTAACCCCCAACCTACTTAGAACACTTAGGAAACTGAGTTGTTGCCTACTTGTATACAGAATGTGGGCAGCAAGACTAACACCGAGTAGGGCACTAACAGTTATTGCAAAGGCCCAGTGGCACTCAGATGCTGTATCCTTCATGTAACTTTTCAGCATTGGAGAGGGGGCGAGGAGGGGTCACATATCATTAGTACAGGGAGCACAGTTGCACTCTCTATGATAAAGAAAAACTGCAATTCCTATTTTGCAGTTTTTTTTTGTCTTTAAAAGTTGCAGAAGCGGCATTATTTGTGTATCCTTTTCTCTTCTGTTCTCTGGTTCTTGCAACAATATAGTGGAATTCATTACTTCTCAAGGTTTGTTCAGCTGTTTCTGCTTCAGTGTTTCAGAACCAGAAGTGTAGAGAAATTGAACAAACATACAGAAACTACTTTCCATAGCAAAATAAAACACATTGAAAAATGTCTGAGAGTTATAATTTCTATTTAGGACATTGTTTGTCCATATATTGCAATATATTTAAGATGGCCAACTACATCAAAGTCATCTATAGTTGCCACCTTTTCTGGAATAAAATACAGGTCGTCATATATCTTTCTTCCCTATTAATAATATTGGGATCAACCATCATTTTTACTGGCCAGGACAGTAAAATACCGGCCAGGTGGCAACCCTAAAGTCATCCCTGGTATAGCTAGAACTACACTCAACTTTAATTTCATTAATTGTTATTTTGCTTCATTATAAATTTTACACAGGGAATTTTACCTGCCACATACTCACTGGCCATACCAGGTCTTTAACAACAAATCACCGGCACACAGGAACAACTGGCAGGTAAAACCTTGCTGGTTTATTGTGAATACAGCATGCTGCATTCACAATAAACCAGCAAGGTTTTACCTGCCAGTTGTTCCTGTGTGCCGGTGATTTGTTGCAGAGCCGTTTACTGAGGGATGCCGAATTCCTTTTTGCCGTGCACCAGGTAGTCGTTTGTTTGGAGGGCCAGGGTGTGCGAGTTGAATAATTGAAATCACATACCAGGTCTTTAGCTAGTGGCGTAACTACCAGGGGTGCAAAGGGTGCAGTTGCACCAGGGCCCCCACCCCCCGTGGGGCCCATCAGAGCCACGATAATGGTTATGGCAGAAGGTTATCTCGGAGGAAATTTTACAGCATAGGATTTGTAGAGGTAAGGGGGGCCCAGGTGCCCATCCTGTACCAGGGCCCACCAGGGAGTAGTTACGCCACTGTCCTTAGCTTTAATATATTGCAATATACGGACAAGCAATTTCTGTTTTGTTTAAAGGTTAAGGCAATGTTAGCTTAAAGAAGAAGTAAACCCTTCCTTAAGAAACAAAACCTCACTGCTGGAGACCTCCCTCCCAACTTACTTGCTACCCCGGGCAAATGCCTCTAACTGTTCACGGCAGCCATCTTCTTCTTCAGTAATCTTTGTGTCTTCTTTCGGTGTTCAGTGATTCCTGTGAGATTCAGCCCAAGCACAGCTGTCCAGAACCAGGAAATTGCTCCAACTGTGCATGCGCCAAAATGCTGTCCAATACACAAACATTACCGAAGAAGAATGACTTTCATGAACTCTTATGCCTGAATCCGCTGCGAGGGGTGAGTAAAAAGTTAAGGGCATTTGCCCAGGGTAGCAAATAGGCTGGGGGGGGGGGAGGTAGGGCTGCCACCTTTTATTGAAAAAAATACTGGCTTTCCTATATATTTATCTTACATTGGAATCAACCACTAAAAATACCGTCAGGCGGCAACCCTAGGGGAAGGTGGGAGTGGAGTCTATGAGGGGTAGGGTTTCCACCTTTTCTGGGGAAAAAATACCAGGCTTGGTATATTTTTATATTGGATATATAGTGAATAAAGTACCCCCTCTTGTAAAATATAAGGATATTAGAAGTTACAGAGGAGTTTCATGACCAAGTAAAATACCAGCCAGGTGGCAACCATAACGGGGGAGGGGGTTTTGTAAAGTATGGGCTTAGTTCTCCTTTAAGGCACAAATGGCTCAGTGTCATAAATATATTGATAATGAGTTGAGTGCAGAGGACCTGTCATTTTGGAATGTTTGGCTTCATGACTGACACAGCTGTGTTTTTTCATACGTATATATATGTTTAGTATTGCAGCTCCTTTCAACCCTAGGTTGCACTAAAAATGTGCTAGTGCACGCCACGACTGCATGTACTCCACGACGACCGCTTGAGCTCTTTTTATCCAGGGAATAGAATAGTACAAATTACACAATCGTTCGATTCATATTTCCCCAAACTACGTCACTATCACTATTCGTGGAGCAATTACTCTCTCGCCTCCGTAACCATAGGGTTATAGCTGTGCATTCCCACAGACTGCCACACTCAAAATGGCCGTCGGGTTACACTACGTTCTGTCACATGGCTTACATCTGGAGGTCCATAGAGGGCGCTGTGCGCTTAGCTGAGGTTTAGTAACGCCGCGACCCGGATATAAAAGCTGCGCACCAAGCTACATTCTGCCTCTCTTGTCCTCGCTGTGGTGCGGGGTGCTGGCTAGAGGTTTCTGTCTGATGGTGATCGAGTAACTAGGCTAACCGCTCGTGCACTGAAATGAAAATATTTGAGCTGCGCCTTTGATGTTTCCGTATAAATGTACAGTCTCAATCTGACCTAGCTTTGTTTCGAATTTAGGTTTATAAATACCGCAGACGCGCCGCAAATCTTGCACTTTTGTTAGGCCCGGTATACAGCGTCACCATAAGGCGGTATTTGACATCACCTCATAGGACTTCTAGCCAGAAACACATTGGCACCCTGCTAATACCACAGCAAGCTCTTAAACATCCCTGCGGTCGGTGCCAGCCCAGCTCCTGCGCATCTACACCTTCCCATTTGCAGGAGTATACAGGCCCGCCATAGAAACCACTTGCCTGTTTTACCTAAGCCTTAATCTTGATTACGTCTCCTGTGGAGATCCTACTCAATTTAGCCGTCTCACTATTGCTCACTGCCCCCTGGTTGGGTGATGCACACAGCTACTAGCAGTTATCCCATGGCGTCCCTGTATGTGGGGGATTTGCACCCCGATGTAACCGAAGCCATGCTCTATGAGAAGTTCAGCCCTGCAGGACCAGTCCTGTCCATTCGTGTGTGCAGGGACATGATTACCCGTCGGTCTCTGGGATATGCCTATGTCAATTTCCAGCAGCCTGCTGATGGTGAGTCTTCATTTCATCTCCAGCTCTTGACAGGATTTTTTGGTTTCCTTTTCGCCCAAGTATTATGTTAGAAATATCTGCCTGTTTGCTGTCATGGTGCATTTGTTAGTTGGTCTCATTCTTAATTTATTTGAGTTATTTTAAAGGGATACTGTCATGGGAAAAACATGTTGGTGCTATAGAAATACATTTTCGTCATAAAATGTTCATAATTCTTAGATCTGCCAGGCAGCTGTTATCTTGCTTCAGGGAGCTGCTATCTGGTTACCTTCCCATTGTTCTGTTGTTAGGCTGCTGAGGGGAAAGGGAGGAGGTGCTATCACTCCAACTTGCAGTTAAGTGTTACTGAAGTTTATCAGAGCACATGACTGGGGGCACCTGGATAACTAATATGTCTAGCCCCATGTCCAATTTCAAAACTGAATATAACAAAAATCTGTTTGCTCTTTTGAAAAATGGATTTCAACGCAGAATTCTGCAGGAGTAGCGCTAGTATCTCATGCATTTTGAAAAAAAAATGTGACCTTTTGTGCCAGTTTTGCGTAATGCGTTCCCTGATGTAATGACCTATATAACCTCTTGGTCTTTGACCCCCCTCTATATTATTCTCCCAGTAGAACCATTGTACAGCAACGTTGTTGTAGCCACCATTGATGTCATGCCGTTCAGACTACAGTGCAGTTGTTGGGGTGAGGGATTCCTAGTTTCATTATAGCCGTTTCAACTCCAAACTACCGAGGATAAAAACAAAAGTTCCATAGTAAAATGAAAGCCAGTTGCTTTCTAGGTTTTCTCAGAACAATTGGCCAAGGTATGATTTGAAACCCATTGTTTTCATCACTGCAGGAGTCCCTTTATTGGATTCGCTGGCAAGATGGAATAGCAAAGGGAACAACATTTTTAAAATAATCTGTTTTGAAACTGGGAAATATTTATCAATGGAGAAACGGCCAGCAGTAATTAGCAGTGTTAGAATTGGCAATAAGAACATTGCATACGCCTATAATAGGACATGCAAGATGAAGGAAGTAGTAAGTCTCATGTACAAATGATCTCCCACGTGCAGTGCAAATACTGTAAGGTCTTATCCATTCACATCTAATATTGCACAATGTGACTATTACAGGCATACATCAAAACATTTGCTTAAAACATTTTTATTTTGATGACAGTATCCACTTAACACTTATACTAAATGGATATGGATTGTTTTATGTGTCTGTATAAGGGATGCACTGAATCCAGGATTCAGCCTTTTTCAGCACGATTTGGATTCGGCCGAATCCTTCTGCCCAGCCGATCTGAATCCGAACCCTAATTTGCATAGGCTATGCAAATTCCGCAGAGAGGGAAATTTCATGTCTTTGTCACAAAACAAGGATGTAAAAAATGTTTCACCCTTCCGACCCCTATTTTGCATATGCAAATTAGGCTTCACATTTGGTTCGGTATTTGACCAAATCTTTCTCTAAGGATTCGGGGGTTTTGGCTGAATCCAAAATAGTGGATTCGGTGCATCCCTAATCTGTATGAAAGTGCAATAGCATACTGATTGATTTTTGTCCATTTGCCTTCTTCATTGCCCCTATAAGAATCTCAAGAATCTGCTACCAGCAGTACTTGTCAAGCTGTTCTTGTCTGAAACCAAGGCAGTGCTTATTTGTTTTTATATGTAACATAGTACTTATTATGCAGCATTTTTGTTCAATAGAATGACAAATGAAAGTGGAACTACGATTTGACTTCTTACCCAGAAAGATTGGTGCCAGATAATTTTCAGATAAGGAATATTCCTGTAATTTGGATCATCGTACCTGCCTGCAAAACATATGAACATTAAATAAACCCTGTAGGATTCATTTGATACCATTATGAGTTCATGTGGCTTAGTTAGGATTACAGAGAAAAGGGAAATGATTTAAAAGCAGTAATACAGAGCTTTTGGGGACATTCAAATGTGTTTTGCATTGTAACTTTTTCATGACTACACACAATGTTGTTGAAAACGCAGTCTTACAAGTCACTTATTTGACACAGATTGTTTGGAAGTCAAAGAAATTCCCCTGCCCAGGTGCTTTTTGGCCAGACTGGTATGTTTGGAAATTGTCGCTACAGCTCAGTGCTAAACTTCTTTAGGTTGTAATGGCAATTAAATCACTAGAACAAAAATAATTTAATACGAGTTATCATGACATATGGACTTCTTTTACAAAGGCCTATTGTAGTTTAAAAATCTATTACTGGTTAATGTTGTTCCATTGTCTATTTCCATTCTAAAATGTTGCAGGCAGGGGTATACCATTATTAATTCAGTCATTTTAACTTTTCAATTTCATCATATTTTAAGTTTTGAATATTTTAAATTACCCCTTCGGTTTTAAGAATTCCTTACGTGTGCATTGCTGATCTTTGAAACAGGACAATACAACAGAGAGAAAGGAGGGGGGGTAGCAAGGACACACTGTAGCTGGATGAAACGGCAACCTGCATGCTTTTCTGAGATCAGGCCTGCTGTAACCTGAATATAACCCCCTCTGCTATAAATAAATTCATCTAAACACCAGCTGCTGCCCCTGCTGTGTGTTCCTATTGCATGTACTGAACTTCCAAAGCATCGGTCTATCTTCCTAAGCATAATGTTTGACCCGAGCTCCTCCTGCCTGTGTGTTGTATTATCCCCTTGTTTTTTTTTTTCATTTAGCTGCTAATAAGAATACTAAGGATAAAATTGTTTTGATCTGCCCCCCCAATCCGTATTTTAGTCTGATCATAGACGCAAAGATAATATCACACAAAAATTTGCCTAGTACAATTTTCAGACCATGTGGTGATTGTATATTTGTACCATTTAGTCAGATAGGCTAGAAGATGTATGTAGGCTAATATCTCTGAATGTATTGCCTATCTGGACATAACTGTGGGTCACTAGTATTTGTTGGACAAAACTTTTGTACGACTGCAGTCATGGCCAGAACATCTTTTTCTACTGTATTTAAAGGAACAGTGTAGCAATAAAACAAAGGTAAATAAGCTGTGCAAAATAAATGTTTCCAATATAGTTAGTCAAAAATGTAATGTATAAAGGCTGGAGTGACTGGATGTCTAACATAACAGAACACTGCTTCCTGCTTTTCAGCTCTCTAAATCTGAGACTACACCACACAGGTGTAGAAATCAAATGCAAATATCCAAGGTTTACTAGGAAAAAGCCAGAGGCAGATCTTGCTGCAAAAGTGTTTATTCCCATGACATGTTTCGGGCTTATAGCCCTTCATCAAGCCCATCTTGATGAAGGGCTATTAGCCCGAAACATGTCATGGGAATATAAACTTTTGCAGCAAGATCTGACTCTGGCTTTTTCCTAGTAAACTTGGATATTCGCATTAGACATCCAATCACTACAGCCTTTATACCAGCAGGGTTGTCCAACCTTTTGGCTTCCCTGGGCCACATTGGAAAAAGAAAAATTGTCTGGGGTCACACTAGGGTTGCCACCTGGCCGGTATTTTACCGGCCTAGCCGGTAAAATTGATGGACAATCTCAATGTTATGAATAGGAGAAAAATAAAAATATATAGAAAGGCCAGTATTTTTTTTACAGAAAAGGTGGCAACCCTAGGTCACACATGAAATACCAAAACACTTTTGATTTGTAAAAGTAAAGAAAATACACAAAAAAACTAAAATACCAGTTGGATAAACAGATGGAGCTATACACTCGGATATGGGACACCTGGATATAAAAGACTTATTATTATTACTAACTGGGCAAAGATTTTTACCAAGGAAACACCAAAGTACTCCTATATATTATAGTATGAGTTAGACTACTAGTGCTCACAACGTGAATCTGACTTACATCAGAGAAAAAAGACACTTCGAATTCATAGATAAAGAATACCACGTTGAAAACGACCTCTAATCAACCAAATTACTGATCCAAGAAAAAGGAATTATAATAATAGTAATTATAATAACAGAAAAAGGTGAAAGGAAATACAATTTCCAATATGACCCCTTGTGGACTTATCCTTGGGTCTGATTCATTCAAAAATTCTAATTAAAGTGCTGTAGTGCTTGTTATAAATACATCTAAGAAGTTAATAAATTAATAATCTGACAATTAAATCACTTAATTAATTCATACACCATTTGATTATCGTGCTTTTAAATTAATATAGCTAAAAAGTGTGAATAAATATCTTTGAAAAAAATCCTTTGAAAATTAATAGAGAAGTGGAATCAGTAATTCATGGGTAATACCCTT
>CM044433.1:88456948-88484083 GCA_024363595.1 Xenopus borealis
TTTTAACTCCTCAACTTTTAATCTATTTTTTCGCAATTGGTGGCCATTATTTCAATTCGTTCAGCACTGCTCTTATTCTCCTGCTGCTCTCTATCTAATTCACAAGGTCCTGAGTGATTTGTGGTTTTCAGGCTTAGTGTAGTTCTTTTAAAGAATAGGGCCTAGGTAACCAACGAGACCACAGTCCCAGTGTACCTGCCTTCTCCATCTTTGTGGCGTCCCAGCCTTAGAAATTGATCAGGTAACTGGGCAAAGACACATATCCTTTGAGATGTGACGATTTCTTTGCTTTATATATTGCATTTGTGGCTAACTATATTAGAAACATTTTTTATTTTGCACAGTCTATCTTATTTAACCAGTCTTTTTATAGTGAACAATTCCTTTAATTTGGTTGAAGACTGAGAGATTGCTTTGTGCGATCAATCAGTCATATGATATGTGGGTTTCATTGGTGAGTTCACAGTTGAGGGACTTTAACCACAATCAGCTTTTGTTGTTTCACTCCTATTCCCCAAATGTAGTAGGCTTTCAAATAATTTTACTGTGGAGCACAGTAACTTGAAATTATGGCACTGGTGGTAGAATCATGCAGTTGGGGCAAATTGTATTAGCAGGTGCTGGGCTACAGAAGGAAAATTTATGTAAAATAGGCTTAAAACACTGGAGCAGTTCAACAATAAAAAGTAATGGGCAGATTTATAAAGTGTTGAATAGAAAATTAATTTTTTATGGTCAAAAACTGTCAAATTCAACTAGGGAGTTATTCAAATTTGATCAGCTTTTTAAAAAAAATTCAAATTCGATTTTTTTTTTTTTTTTTTTGAGAATTAACATTCTCTTCGCTTTAAGAACTTGAAGTTAGAAAAATTCGATTTTTTAAAATAAATTTAAATTGGTCAAATTTTTATGGGAATTTAGGGGAGTTTTTAAAAACTTGCATGAATTTGAAATTCAACTTTTGAAAAATTTGATTGTGTCCATAATGGTCCAGACACAATCCTGAATCCAAATAATTTGACTGGGAAAATGGGCCAAAATTACTCAGTGCAAATTGAAAATTCTCTTATTGCTGCAAATGGCAGTTCTATAAAAGTGAAAAACCATTCCTTTTATGTATTTTTATAAGATTTATATGTAACATAAATCAAGTTTTAATAAAATTTAATTTTGAAATATGGGATCCCTATCCCTTGCCCCTGGACAATTTTTCAAAAAGTGGCTTGATTCTTCATAAAGCACTGAAAACTCATCCTCTTTCTGCTGTGCAGTGCAGAGGGAGGTAATTAAGTGCTAGAGAAATGCAGAGGAAATCCAGACAGATCATGTTCTTACCTTGTGTTCTGTCCCTACACCTCGGCCACATGCTGCTGCATACCTTTGAAAGCTATAAAGCCAACTTTGATTATCTAGTGATAATTTTCCCCTTGTTTGATAGAAAAAATTTAAAGCTGGACGTACAAGGGGAGAGTTAATCTGTTGATATCCCCCTTCTTAATGAGTACAGTTTATTTGCCTGTGTATGAGCCCTCCCCAGAAATCATCCAGATACCTATTCGGTAAGTTTTGAAATTCCCCTGGATGCGAACTGCTCTGATTGTTGACATAGGGGCAAAATAATCAGATCAGCCTGTTTTTGGCCAGAATTTGAGTGACCAAATTTAGCAAAGACCACTTGTTTGAGGTTGTTGTGTATGGCCTTATTGGGTTAATACTGTAATGATTACTGTTGTGGGATTTTGTAGACTGAGGTGGCTTTATTTGTACAACTGAAGAAAACATTTCAGAGCAGATATAACTGTGATTTATTTTCTTTGCAGCTGAACGTGCTTTGGATACTATGAATTTTGATGTTATTAAAGGGAAACCCATACGTATTATGTGGTCTCAGCGGGACCCATCCTTGAGGAAATCTGGTGTTGGCAATGTTTTCATAAAGAACTTAGATAAATCAATTGACAATAAAGCACTATATGACACTTTTTCTGCCTTTGGGAATATCCTTTCTTGTAAGGTGAGTTGTTTCCCCTTCAAGTGCTCCTTTCATTAAAAGTATTTAAGGTATTTAAGACTTTCTCTTTTGTAGGTAGTGTGTGACGAGAATGGTTCCAAGGGTTATGCTTTTGTGCACTTTGAGACTCAGGATGCTGCGGATCGAGCCATAGAAAAGATGAACGGCATGCTGCTCAATGACCGCAAAGTGTAAGTGGCACTATATTTGGGGTGTGAGCAATGCAAATGGCTTGATTGGATGACTGGACTGGGGTTAGGCAAATATTTCTTGAAAGGGAAGATGAAGACAGGCTTGCTCTTATTTATGTGGAAAGAATGAATTGGAATTTAAAAAAAAAAGCAAATTTTTTGGGTGGTTATGTGTGTTAACAGTGGGTAGATCAAATAGGAAATCATGATAGAGTGTATTACATAAGCATTTAAAGGCAACTTTTTCTGCAGGTTTGTTGGAAGGTTTAAATGCCGAAGAGAGCGAGAAGCAGAGCTTGGAGCCAAAGCCAAGGAATTCACAAATGTTTACATCAAGAATTTTGGGGAAGACATGGACGATGAGCGATTAAAGGAGACGTTTAGCAAATATGGTAACTGTGTGACTTATTCCTCTTTTGTGCAAGGTCACGTCTCACATTTGGCCACTGGCTTCTGGCTTTATGTGTGTCGTGCTTAACCTCGTGAGCTCCCTGGCTGTGCCCCTGCATGTGGGCTTATGGTTTCACATGTATGTTGTTGGTAACTTTTTGAGCTCAATGACTCCACTCCCGCATGTGGACGCCTGGTATCACGCGTGTGCCGTGCACCTGCATGCTGTGACCCTGTGACCTCTGCGGGTAACTGGTGTCTCTTGGCTGCAGGGAAGACTCTGAGCGTTAAAGTGATGACTGATCCCAGTGGCAAGTCCAAAGGGTTTGGCTTTGTGAGCTTTGAAAGGCACGAAGATGCAAATAAGGTAAGAGCTCCCCTGAGTTATCAAGCAGACAACTTGCAGTCTGCAGAATACCAGGTGCTGGGGAGCTCTGCTAAACTTGTATACGCAAGCAAGGGGGGAAGCTTTGACTGTGCCACAACTAATAGATTTCTTGTTCTACAGGCTGTAGATGACATGAATGGAAAAGATGTCAACGGAAAGATAATGTTTGTAGGCAGGGCCCAGAAAAAGGTGGAACGTCAAGCAGAGCTGAAGCGGAGATTTGAGCAATTGAAACAAGAGAGAATTAGCCGCTACCAGGTTAGTGTAAAAGGCAATTAAAGTCCAGCACAATGTACCACCTTCTGTTTTATTTACAGGATAGATCCACTGTCTGCATACTACTTCCTTTACACAGAGGAAAAGTACTAAATGACCCCCTAATCCTATTTTCGTACCTGGCTTCCTTTTTTCTTTGGTGCTTCTACTTTAATGGAGATGGTGTATCTACTGTTTAATATATATTTGATCTCTTGTAGAACTTAATTTTGACAAGCCATTGACTTGTTTTCCCTTTCAGGAATAAAATTATAACTGGCTTTGTTTACTCCTCATTTTTGGAAACTACTCTAGAGATTTGGGGACAAATATTACTGAAAGGGAAGTAACAACACAAACATATATGGTCTGTGCTGCATGTTTTAGACGTTACTGACTTATTCTCCCTTTCCAGTAATACACCTAAAAGGCACTTTGTTTTTGCTTCTGGGACTAGGTAGCCACATCTATCTGATGACCTTACTCTTTGTTTTAGGGAGTCAATTTATATATTAAAAATTTGGATGACACCATTGACGATGAGAAACTCAGAAAAGAGTTTTCCCCATTTGGTTCAATCACAAGTGCTAAGGTGAGAAAATGTAAGCCGTCCTGTTGGATTTATACTGAAATATATACAATGCTATAAAAAATTGCTGTTGCCATGGAATCGGTATTCAAATAAAATTAAACTGCCATTTAAATAGTCAGTCTGTTGCAGCATTAAGTAGTTTTACATTGCACTTGTCTTCTCATCCTCTCCCTACTGTTAAGTGTTGGGCAAGGTCAGTCAGTGCTAGAGCAATGCAGAGGAAATCCAGATGGAGCATATTTTGCTTTGTGTTCTGTCTCTACACCTTAGCTATACTCAAAATTTTATTTATATCGGTATGTGTGTTCCAAAATAACAATGTTATACTATTTCTATATGTATTTCTTCTGTGTGGTGTGGGGGGAAAAAAAGGTTTTGGATTTCAAGCAGCAGATTCTCTTTTAAAGGAAAAGTAAATGTTTTTCTTTTTCTTTCTGTAAATTTGCTCTAAACAGCCCCCCAGATTAATGTACCTTAGTCCCTGCTGCAAGTCTGCTCTGGTTTCTGTGTTATCAGCAGCTTGTTTCCCCTTCTTCCTGGTGCAGAGTGAAGCCCAGCCCCTTAGTTTACTGAGCAGTCCATTTGCTGCTGTTCCACAATAGAGAGGAAGAGGGAGCCAGTGTTTCATTAGTAAGCTAGTTTCCCCAAGCAAAAGCTGCTACACACACTGCTCCCTGCTATGTCATAGTATGCAAATGATCTCCTGGACTAGTCCAAGATATAAGGTCAGCTCAGAAAGCTAAGGGGCTGGGCTTCACTCTGCACCAGGAAGAAGGTGAAACAAGCTGCTGATAACACAGAAACCAGAGCAGACTTGCAGCAGGGACTAAGGTACATTAATTTGAGGGGCTGTTTAGAGCAAATTTAGAGATAGAAAAAAAAAAGTTTACTTGTTCTTTAAAGAGAAATATTTACCCCCTTTTTGACATAAGCACATTCAATTAGGCTTTTGAAAAAAAAAAAAAAAAAAAAAAAAAAAAAAAAACATGCACAAACACTATCTGAACTGTCAAAGATAATTTATGTTTAAAGGAGTAATACACATTTGAATTAACTTTTAGTTTAATGCACAGAGTGATAGTCTGAGAAAAATTGCAATTGGATTTCTTGTATTTGTAGTTTTTGAGTTATTTGGCTATTTATCCAATATTATTTTAATTTGCAGTTTCAGCAGCCTGTTGTCTAGGGTCCAAATTACCCTAGCAGCCATGCATTGATGTGAATAAAAGACTGGAATAGGAATATGAGCGGGTTTGAATAGAAAGATGATTAATTAAAAAGTAGCAAAAAAGATACCTTTGTAGACTTACAGAGCATTACAGAAATATAGTCAGTGACCCCCATTTGAAAGCTGGAAAGAATCAGAAGAAGGCACATAATTAAAAAACAAGAGCAAATAAATAATAAAGACCAATTTAAATGTAGCTTGGACATTCTATAATCGATTAAAGTTAACTTTAAGATGAACCATCCCTTTAATTAGGAAACCATT
The DNA here is from genome assembly GCA_024363595.1 of Xenopus borealis. Lineage (NCBI taxonomy): Eukaryota > Metazoa > Chordata > Amphibia > Anura > Pipidae > Xenopus > Xenopus borealis. The sequence goes on from CM044433.1 coordinate 88,462,268, forward strand.
GTAGTCTGCCTCTAAACATCACGAACCAATTCACAACCCCCATTAAGCTTGCTAATCATACAATACCTTCCTCAATTTGTTCCATTGTAAAGTGATGGATCCAGGTACTTGTAGTCCCTATGCTTTCCATGTAATCTGTGGATAGCACGCAGACTGTCATGGCATCTTCTCAATCTGATGAATTGTATTGGATATTGTATGGATATAGATTTAGAAAAACTTTTCCTTTTTTGCTCTAGTTTATATAAATATAGTCTCAAAAAGATTTGATCATGCAACAATTACCAAAAAAGCCTTCTTGGAGGGGTGCAGCCTAGCCAGACTATTGCCAATTATCCCAAACAATAACCAATTTAAGAAGAATTCTCATCACTCGTTTGCAAAGTGAAAAAGTTCTTTTCTTATGATCAAAGACCAGGAAACTTTTTGGGCCCTCTCCAGGGCATTACATTTTTAAACAAGCCCAACTGAATAAGCTTCTGTTAAAATGGCAGTCTTCACAGGTAACCTCAATATAAAATATCTCATTTGTTTTGAATGCTACAAATTCTTTGCTTCTGCCAGGTGATGCTAGAGGAAGGCCGCAGCAAAGGTTTTGGATTTGTCTGCTTTTCCTCACCAGAAGAGGCCACTAAAGCAGTGACTGAGATGAATGGACGCATTGTTGGCTCAAAGCCTTTATATGTAGCTCTTGCTCAGAGAAAAGAAGAACGTAAAGCTCATCTCACTAATCAGTACATGCAGCGTATTGCAGGAATGCGGGCCCTGCCTGCGAATACACTTATCAACCAGTTCCAGCCTGCACCTGGGGGGTACTTTGTGCCAGCTGTGCCACAGGTAAGGGTTGTACGTGAGAGACTTGTGCATCTGTAGACAATATTTTAACATGAAGAGGTATAAAGTTAAGTCATCATCAAATCATCAACATTACAACAACATATGAAATGTTGAAACCGAGGAGTATTATTGTTTTGTTTTGCTAATTTTGATTAACAAAGTTGGGATTGGGGGACATGTTTTGTATTTCACTGCTTTTTTTTAACAACACTCTGTAAATGCCTGGGAACCAAAGAGACAAATTGCTCTAATTTTGAAAGTGAAATGTTGTCCCATTCTTGCCTGAACTAGCATTTCAGCTGCACACTGGTTTAAGGTCTCCTTTGTTGTAATTTTTGCTTTAAAGGGATTCTCACGATTTTTTTTTTTTTTTTAATTTCTAAATTACACAGTTTACACTGCAAATAATTCACTCTACAATATAAAATTTAATTCCTGAACCAGCAAGTGTATTTTTTTTCAGTTGTAATATTGGTGTGTAGGCAGCCACCTCCGGTCATTTGGCTTGGTCATGTGCTTTCAGAAAAAGCCAGAACCTTAGGATGAAACTGACAGGCTGTTGTTTCTCCTACTCAATGTAACTGAAGGAGTCACAGTAGGACATGGCTTTTACTATTGAGTGCTGTTCTTGGATCTACCAGGCAGATGTTATCTTGTGTTAGGGAGCTTTTATCTTGTTACCTTCCCATTGTTTTGTTAGGCTGCTGGGAGGAAAGGGACAGGGGTTGCAGTACAGCAGTAAAGAGTGAGTTAAGTCACATGACTTGGGACAGCTGGGAAACTGACAATATGTCTAGCCCCATGTCAGATTTAAAAATTAAATCTAATTAAAATCTGTTTACTCTTTTGAGAAATGGATTTCAGTGCAGAATGCTGCTGGAGTAGCACTATTAACTGATGTACTTTGAATTATTTTTTTTTTCCCATGACAGTATCTCTAATGGGTGAAAGATCTGAACTGCAGGTATGCCTGTTTAGCACCCAATCTTTTTTGACATTGGATAGTTTTCCACTTTGCCTTAGTCCAGTATTTCACTGTGGTGTACCCCTCCCTCTTTACTTCTAAGCACCACATCCACTCTTTTTAAGCATTAGACAACTTTTTCCATCTTTTATTTTCCTTGTCCCAACTTTTTTTAAACTTGTTGCAGGCATCAAATTCATATGCATATATTTTTTAAAAAATATAGAATTTCTCAGTTTCCACATTTTACATGGTGTGGCCCTCTGCAGTTGTGTGTTAAAACCTGCACAAACTCATTCTGTTGTCAATCCCAGATCAACCTTACATTTGACAAAGCATTTCATGTATTTAGCAACCTCTGGCCTAAGTAGTGTGGTAAACATGAAAAAATATGTTTGTATAATACTTGGCCTAAAATGCCATTTAAATTTGAAGATTGTGTCCCTGTTAATGTTTTATTACCTTCTCTACTCTTGGCTATTCATATTATTTGTATTTAAAGGGGTGGTTTACTTTTAAGTTAACTTAGTATGCTATATAAGCAACTTTTCAACTGATCTTCATTATTTGTTTTATGGTTTTTGAATCATTTGCCTATTCTACTCTTCCCAGATTTCAAATGGGGATCACTGACCCATCTAAAAACAAATGCTCTCTAGGGCTACATATGTATTATTATTGCTACTTATTACTCATCTTTCTATTCAGGCAATCTGGATCCTATTAATGAGATTGCTGATATGGCAAACTGGAGAGCTGATGAATAAAAAGCTAAATAATTCAAACCGCTAATAAAAAAAAATATTGCAGATTGTCTCAGAATATCACTCTCTAAATCATACTAAAAGTTAACTCAGAGGTGAACAACTCCTTTAATACTTTGTTGCATGTGTATCATTTTTATAACTTGATGTTTGAACTGTAGACCCAGAGTAGACCTACATACTATGCACCAAACCATATGGCTCAGATGAGACCTGGTCCTCGTTGGCAGCAAACTGGGCGACCTCAAGGTAATCATATGCAGCATTTTTAGTAAACTGTTCTATTCTCAACCATTGCTTGAAATCCTAACACATTGTGCCTCTTTTTTTCCCCTCTTTCTTTCTAATAAACATAAGGTTTTCAGCCCATGCCCAACACACTGCGCCACAGTGGACCTCGTCAGTCACTGCGCCATATGCCACCGTCCAATGCTCAGGGTACCCGTGGCATTCCCAGTGTATCCCAGAGAGTCGGTAGGGAATATAATATACACACTAAAATCATTGCATTTTATCTGCATTTAATAGTTACATAGACAACTTAAATAAGATTTTATGTCTAGTAATCATAAACATTTAAAATTACTCTGCAATTTGGAATTTTGTCATGTGCCATCACCAGGACTCAATATGCTGTTGATGGGAATTATTTGTGTTCATATTGCTTCATTTTGGTGCTTCATACAAAAACTTATAGGGCACAGTCACTGTGGATCCCTAGGTCCCTGTGATTTTCCTTTGGATTGTGTAGTGACTAGCTTCTTGGGCCCTTGACTTGGAATTTGTTACAGTAAAACCATAAATTTGGCAATTAAGAAAAAATGTCATTTCCTTGGAGGTGGCAGAGCAAAAATAACAAAATTGTTTAATGGATGTTGTAGGTATGCACTGATTATTTTATGCTACGTTTCTGGCAGGAGTATCCTCTTCTACCCAAACAATGGGTCCTAGGCCTCCAGTCTCTGCTCCTCCACCACGTGCTGTTCCTCCATACAAGTACACCCGTTGTCCTCTCCCAGTGGTGCAGCCTCTGCAGGTAGATCAATCTATTGACTACTAATTGCAATACAATATACTACAATATGAAATACCCCAACACCCTCTTCTACTTATCCTTTGGTACTATTGTTAGAAAGCATTGGTTTTGTGGAGTGAAAATCAAACATTGTGTCTTGCACCAGTTTAGGGAAACAGGAACATTAAAGAAGGAAAGGTACTGAGGCAGTTTATTACCAACTGATCACCCATAATAGTGCAAGCTAGAACACTATATTTATTCTGTAGAATGCTTTACCATACCTGAGTAAACAGCTCTAGAAACTATCTGTTTAGGATATAGCAGACATATTAAGTTGGTGTGACATCACTTCCTGCCTTCACTCGTAGCTCTGAGCTCAAATTACAGTTGGGAGGGAGAAGGGAGAGAGGAGCTAACTGAGCATGCTCATGCCCAGGGCAAAAAGGTTTTAGCTGAAGGCAGGAAGTCTTATGCAGAAGCCCGTGTGTAAACAATAGAAGGAAAGAAATGCATTCTTTCTTTTGACAGAGGCATTACAATAAATATATACAAGAAAATGAAAGGTATCCAGGCACTGAAGCCTACATTTATGTGACATTGTTTTTATTAGAAAAAAAATCTTGGAAGAAAAATAAACTGAACAATGCTGTATGCAAAGGTATTCAGTGCCCACATTTTAATATTTTATAGAGCCAGCTTTTCAAGCAATAACAACTTTGTCATTTGGGGTAAGTATGACCAGTGCCAGCTTTGCACACTGAGATTTTTGCAATTCTTCTAGATACATTCACTCTCTGTTTACGTTAGTCAGATGAAGCCTGTGCAGTTTAAATTTTCAATAGGCCCATGGCTACACAATTAGGTTGATCATAAGTATTTCACTGGGCTGTTTGGGTGAGCCTTTACCTTTCTGTCCATTTTCTTCACTCCAGTGTTACTTTGACCTTTTGTCCTAATGAACAATTACATTTCTACCACACTGGCTGGCTGAACACTTTTTCAGAAGTTGCCTCACAAGGAAACTTTGGAAACCAAATTGTTCCAAGTGCCATCCCGACGGCGATTTACACTGTAGCCAGTGGGGAGGCAGTTTATTAGTCGCCCGAAGAAGAATCTTTGTTGCTGGGGACCAATCTCCCCCAGTAGCTTTGTGTGCCCCTGCCCTTAGAGTCTTGAAGGATGGAGTTACAAAATGACTCCTAAGCATTGATAAGTTTACTCATAAATGTGAATAAATTACAAAATGCATAAGATACTGTACCATCCTTGATCTATTTACTTTTTTTTAGTTTGCTTTTATATGGATCCTCTTTAATAGTTAACTTTTTTAGGCTACTGCCAGATGGGGCTGATCCTCAGCCTGCACGTAAACATATATTTCTGCTTCCTCTTGTGTCTACAACGAGTGGCACTGAATCAGCATGAGTACAGAATTACGAGTGTGCATTTACACACTGAAATCTGCTCCAGCTCTGCCCTGTTTGGCAGTAACAAAACAATTCTGCTTCACATACAATAATATTCAATTTTTCAGGTTGAGGGATTTTTCAGACTGCTAGGTCAATGCGTTTGTATGTATGACCCCATTTGTTTTGCAAAATGCCAGTCTGATACAGGTAGAATGATGGATGGAGAATGAGCGTTTTATGCTTTGGTACAATCAGGTGAAAATTAAGAAGACTAAAATGCAGTCATACAGTATTAATTTGTTCTACTGAACTAATAGAACTGTTAGTTAAGCCTGAAATGTGCACAAACTAATAATGGTCTTCTACCTAAACTGATGCTTGTAAGAGGAAAGGATGTCTGTACACAGGGAAAAGCAATGCTTTGAACAAACATGCCACAGCAATCATTAAGCTCAAATAAGAGTTGTCCATTGGAGACTGCAATACACCATTAAGGTAGGTGGCAATACACGGGCAGATTTTGTTGTGTGAAATGACCGATCTGATTACATTGATGGGGTGCAAACGGTCGTATTGTTCCAACAGTCTTCACAATAGTTGGCAGTACAGGTTTAAAAATTTTTTGTTGTGAACCAATGAAATCTGTTAGTGAATGGGTACAGTCATATAAGCATTGTTAAATGATTGTTCACTGCGTATGCCTTTTGTGAAAGTAAACAAAGGACGGACCTCTATCTGTTAATATATGCGAGATCTTGCAGCCTAGGCGACAGTCTCCTCGTATGCTGTTTACCTTTGAAGGGTGACTTGTTCATTCAAACAATCGTCAAGACCATATATAATTCACAGAGTGCCGACTAAATCTGCCAGTGGATGGCCATCTTAAAGGAACAGTTACATCAAAAAATAAGTATTTTAAAGTAATGACTATATATATTGTAATAATGATATAATCAGTGTTGCCCTGCTCTGGTAAAACTGCTGTGTTTGCTTACGAAACACTGCTATTGTTTATATACATAAGCTGCTGTGTAGCAATGGGGGCAGCCATTCACAGGAGAAAGGAGGAAAGCTCAAGTTGCACAGCAGATAAGCTCTGTCTGTCTAATGGTGTTATCTGTTATCCATTAGTTAACCTGTGCCATATACCTGTTTTTCAATTTCCGCCATTGCTCTACAGCAGCTTGTTTATATGAACTAGAGTAATGTTTCTGAAGCAAACGGATCAGTTTTACCAGTGCAGGGCAACAGTACATATTTTCACTACTTTAAAACCCTTAGATTTTTTGGTGTTACTGTTCCTTTAACATACAGAGCGCAATTGACTTGTGCTTTGATGCTTCTTTATGTTTGTGGTGAATAACTGCTTTCCATGTGAATTAAGACAACTGGATACACCCCATACTGGATACATATTAGTCAAGGCTGGCCAACTGAAGGTCCCCTTGTCAGATGTGACACTCCATGGAATTTTTGTACTCCTTGTTTTGTAATTTCCTTGTTTTGTGATGAAAAGTTGCATGATTTCAAGGATTCGGTTCGGTCAGGCACAAGGATTCGGGCAAATCCAAATCCTGCTGAAAATGGCCGAATACCGAACCGAATCCTGGATTCGGTGCATCTCTACTTAAGACTGTGTAAAAAAGTTAAGGGAGCTTATAAGGAATCTTGTTGCCAGACAGCAAGTTAAAACAGTCCTGGCTGATACATACACAGGAATATCATTTAGCTAGGTCACTGACTGCAATTTTTCTCCAAAGGAATTTATGCACCTAACTAACATCTGAACAAGTATATCTGCAGTTTGTTGGGGTGGCCAGTTGGCAGCCAAAATTTGCTTGAGTCTGACCATCATTACACAAACCTGAAAATTTAACAAAATTTACATGTCTGACTCTAAATATTTCTGAGGAAACTACTAAAAACAAAAATTAAAGCTATTGTTCGCCTTTAAGTAACTGATGTTTTATTTTTCTCTTTTCCCCAAAGGCCCCCCAGCCAGCCGTCCATGTGCAGGGACAGGAGCCTCTCACGGCCTCCATGTTGGCTTCTGCTCCACCCCAGGAACAGAAGCAGATGTTGGGTGAGTCTTGCGTTTTTTTGTTAAAGGAAGTGGTTTTGCTTGTGGGAGTTAGAGAAAAACAGATGAGATTCCATCTTCCATTCTATCCACAGGAGAACGTTTATTTCCTCTTATCCAAGCTATGCATCCATCATTGGCGGGTAAAATTACCGGAATGCTGCTGGAAATAGACAACTCAGAACTGTTACACATGTTGGAGTCCCCAGAGTCTCTCCGCTCTAAGGTATGTAGCTTTGGCTGGAATAGTGAGTTAGTGATAAAACCTGTATTTTTTGTTGCCATGCATGAGTATATTTAATAAATGGCCTATGTTTTTACCCAATTCCTTTTTTAATTTTTTTTTAATAAATACAGACAGCACTTCTTTATCGGGTGTGGGAGGACATACGTAGTTGTAGTGCAGGTTATGAATTCAACGCTGCACTGGTGGTGAACCCTGAATGGTCAAAGCTTTCCTGTCCACCACGTCAAAGCCTAAAGAATTAAACATTCAGAGGTCATCTGTCACTACTCTGTTAATGCTGTAATTGCATTGAGAGCACTTTGCTATCAGAAAATCGCTTACTGATAATGACTAGACTCACTGAACCTGTAGAGATTCATTTGTTCTGAAGCATGGCTTTGCTCACATCAACATAATCTGAGAACGGCAATTTTACTAATAAAGCCTTCACAAGGGATACCGGGGAATAGATGCAAGCTAGCACGGCTTCCTTAGATAGATCTCCAAACAGCTGAAAGTTTCCAAAAAAGAGGGCACGGGCCCAGGAAATTTTTTTTTATTAAGATTGGGCAGCTTCCCCCAGGTGAATTAGCCTTTCCTTCTCCTTTAATGTGCAGATACAAATACTACATATATAGCACCTCTATAAATGTGGACTGATTTAAACCCAGGCTGGGTTTCTTCTCAACGAGCATCATGGAGCGATCCTCTTCCTCCTCCTTTGCACATGAGCAGAAAAGTGAAAAGTAAAACTGTAACAAAGCCAGATTTTTCGCTCTATTGCTCATTTGTCTGCCCCAGACCTTTGAAGAAAGAGCGGATCACTCTGTGGTGCTTGATGAGAGAAAAAAGCTGTTATCAGGTAAATGATTACAGTCACTGGGGGTGCCTAACATTTTGCACCCCCCAATGATTTACTTTCCTTCTCAATACTCTAGAAATTGCTGGCAGGTGCCTAACTATATGTGAAGGAAGGTGACTGCAAGATTCTCAAAAAATATTTCAGAAGTCTTTAAAATGAATTGAGGTTGGCGTATTTTTATAGTTTGTTGTATTCTCTCTTCATACTTTACTCACTATTCCTCAGTGTTTGTGAACTCTCAAGGTGTAAGAGAATGTTGTGACTCCTAAAGGGTTTTTACAAGAAAAACGCAAGACATAAAAGGTCAAATTACCTTCTCTGTGCTTTTGCAGCACTTAGCTGCTTATTTACAATATGAGAAAAGTGACTCATTTACTCAAACTGCAGCACAAAATGTTCTTTTGCCAAACTGGGAAAATCTTAACATTGTTAGATGCACAGTGATTTCTTAATGTTGACTAAATTTGACATGTCAAAACTATTTTAGAAGCACACATTCCCTCATAGTGTAACAAACACTTTATCTAGACTGTATAGACTCCTGGTGGTAATTAAAATGGCAGCAGGGTGTTAAGGTGCGTCACAGCTGTAGTAATTACATAAAATGTAGTACACTTGAATTAGATGAAAGGATAACTTTTGTAAATGTTTGTAATGTGTATTACATATTTAATGTTACACTTACAGGTGGAGGAGGCAGTAGCAGTGCTCCAGGCTCATCAAGCCAAGAAAGATGCTGCACAGAAAGTGGGAATTGTCACTGCTACCTCTTGAACCAGGATGACCTGTAAGTATCTGCACTAGTCTGTATACAGTGATGTATGTATAACTTGTATGTATAACTTTATTTGTAAAGCGCTGTTAAGGAGCTGCAGCGCTGTACAGTGGATAAAAGTACAATATATACTAAAGTATACTTGGGGGAGACAAATCTCATAATAAATATATACAGAATCATAGGACAAAGAGGTTAAGTGCTATGTGGTAAGAGACATAGTGGGAAGGAGGTCCCTGCCAAGTAGAACTTACAGTCTAAGTGGAGTTTAACATACAGGTACAAATTGGAGATGAAAAAGTGCACATGGTAAGGCAGGGATCCCCAACCTTTTGAACCTGTGAGCAACATTCAGAAGTAAAAATAGTTGGGGAGCAACACTAGCATGATAAATGTTCTTGGGGTGCCAAATAAGTGCTGTGATTGGCCATTTGGTAGCACCTATATGGATTGTCAACCTACATTCAGGCTCTGTTTGGCAGTACACCTGGTTTTTATACAATTAAAACTTGCCTCCAAGCATGGAATTCAAAAATAAGCACCTGCTTTGGGGCCACTGGGAGCAACATCCAAGGGGTTGGAGAGCAACATGTTGCTCACGAGCTACTGGTTGGGGATCACTGTGATAAGGCATAGACAGTAGGCGCAGGGCTAGGCTACTGTTCTAGTGCTCCAAAAGGTAGGCTCTTAGATTTTTTTTTTTTAAGAGATTGGGAGAGGATTCCTTATGGAGGAATTCAGGAATGGAATTCCAGAGGTAAGGAGCAGCAAGATAGAAGGGTCTGGGACAAGAGGTGGCAGTGGATGTGGGTGGTGTAAAGAGAAAGTGGCTCTGAGAAGAGCGACAAGACGACCAGGAACGGATAGCGAGACGAGAAGAAATGTAGTGAGGAGCAGAGGAGTGAAGGGCTTTGAATGTTAGCAGAAGGATTTTATATGCTATCCTTTGCTTGACAGGCAGCAATGTTAAGGATTTTAGTTGGGGTTGAGCAGATTCTCTTTTAGGAGAGAGTAGAAGAATCCTGGTAGCAGAGTTTAAGACTGGAGGGGAGAGAGATGGGTATGAGAGTATGCCCCTGAAGAAGCCGCTGAGTCGGCAAAACGCGTAGGGCTAAGCATAGGTGGACGGTGAAGAGACTAGCTCGGCATCGCTCCCCATGTAGACAGGCAGGAGGTGCCGAGAAAGATTGGGTGGAGGGTGGCGGTTGAACATGGGAGCCACATAGACCCGCGGAACTAGAAATTAACTTACAGAGCTGGAATGAGACTCTACGAATAGAACAGTATCACTGTCCACCGTGCGCTTTTTTAATATGTGTATTTTATGGACACGGTCCAGCACAGCATCATATAATGCTGTGGGTTTGTAGTTTATGCAGTTGAATTAATGGCGCATTTATGAGATTCCTTTTTAACAGTATAATTAAAAGTTATGTTTTAACGGTTACTGGGGAACTTGAAGTATTGAAATTGGTTACACACTTATGGTCTGAACTGGGTTACTGGGATGAGAAGGTGGGGGTTAATCCTTTGAGCCTTCCATCCCCGTCTCAATAGTTTGGTGGTTTGTTACATTGTTATTAACCTTGCAGACCAGACGACGTGGATACACTGTTGCAAGTAGATGCTTACTATAATACTTTGGGTATGAGAGTATGGAAGACCAGTTAGGAGGAGATTGCAGTAGTCTAATGCTGGCCATAGACGCAAAGATCCGATCGTTCGAATCATCGAACGATCGGACTTCCCCATCTCCCGACCTGCCACTAACCTTCAGATCAAATAAAGTAGCAAAAGCACAGATCAGCCGACGTTCTGCCCCTGACAGGGATTGTACAAAAGTTGTACGATTAAAAACCTATTGACTGTCTCCCACTGAAAATTGTACGATCTGCAATAGACGCAAAGATATGATCGCCAGCCGACAGAAATTTTCTAACCTGGCCGATCGAATAAACGACCGATCGGCATGGCATGACAAATGTCGGAACACTCCACACACGATCCGAAAATCGTACGAATCGAGGGAACGGATCAATGTTAAATGTAGAAAGTTGTAGGTTTTTGGTAAAAACGAGATCTAGGCAGTGACCATCCTTATGGGTAGGTGTATTTGTCCACTGCTGGAGATCAAAGGAGGTGGTTAAATGGAGAAAATGTGATGGCCAGGACTGGGAGGGGTTATTAAGGTGACCATTGAAGTCACCTGGAATAATTGCAGGGCTGTTAGAGCATAGGAAAAAAGATGGGTTTGCAAACTGAGACACAGCAGATAAATGGAAAAATTACCAGAAAAATCTAGCTGAGCGGGATTTAAATGGGTTTGTAGACCGAGGCACAGGTTGGCACAGGTTGTTCTCTGAATTAAGGAATCGCCCTTACTGAGTAAAATAGAAAAAAATGAAAGGTGGGGGGAAAATAATTGTGCCTCCCAAACCACCCCCCTACACAGAGTTTATTTTATACTTTAATATGCACTGTGCAAATGTTATGTAGGTCAGAGCAGGGACACAGAAGCCAGACAGTACGGGAAATCACCTGTGCGATGTACCTGGCCAAAACAGCTTGGGGAGAACATTGTGGAGGTGAGGTGATAGGACCCATGGAAGGGTGGACTAACATTACCCCACACGTTTTTTTCGTTCAGATTTGCTGGGGATTTGGAAGTTTGGTCAAATGTCTTTTTATATAGTGAGAAACAGGTTTTAGTTTTAGCCATACAGTTTTTTTTTTTTTTTTTTTTAAGTTTTTGGGTTTTTTGCTAAATCTTTGCAAAAAAAATGGGTTTAATATGGTATTTTTATGTAATTTTATTGTCTTTTTACAGGAAATAAAGAAGCAAAAATCAAATCACAAGATATGTGAGGGTTTGGTAAGTGGCTGCCAAGAACCTTCACATAAACAGTGTCTCTTCAGGAGATGCTAATTTGTTAAAAATGAGGTCTATGCACTATGTCGCTTTACACTCTTAAGATGATAAGCCACATCTTCAATGAGCATCAATGGATCCTTTGCAAGGAAATCCTCAGAGACTTTTAAGGTTGCAATGGATTTTTATTTTTTGCAGGTATTTGGTTGACAACAAATGTAAAACATGGTTTGAATGTAACATCCTAAAGCTATTTCTCAGTGAAATATTAAAACATTTGTTAATTGCACTTTGTGGTTCTTTTGTATTTTTGAATTTTTTTTTCTTATAAGACCAGCAACAGAATTGTATTTCTTCGCATTAATGTTCTTATCCAGTTGAATTTAATCAGTAGGTATTTTCCTGTCTGCACCTGAACTTTAGGCATATTCTGTCTTATGCTGACACTTCCATCTTACCTAATGCATATGGTATGAGTATCTTTTTCACTGATGTGTACAAAGCAGAACATGTTGACATCTTTCCTTTATCCCCACTGGCTCTGCTAGCCAGAAGAAACATGGTTATATACAACGGTGGGATAATGGTGGAAGAAAGAAATTATGGAAGAAAGGAAAATTATGGAAAAGAAATTAATACAATACAAAATAGAACACAAGAGAAGAAAACAAACATAAGAAATAAAGAGAAACACACACATACACACACAAAAAAAAGCACAGAAGATGCATTAAAACCTAAATAATCCCCCAGGTGGGCCAATTGTGTCTGGTATAGGATCGCCAACAAGTAATTTATCACATTACATAGATTTAATGTTACAAAAATAAGTGGTCTCCCTCACAACTTAAGTACAAGACTCTACGCAATTGATGGAAATATTGCAAGAGTCTAAATATGAATAACATTGGACATAAAATCCCTTTATACATCAATAAACAGTCAGGGATTAGCAGCAACAGCACACTTCCTGGAAAGAGATGAAACTATACCGAATAAACAAAGAATTTATATTAAATGGTATAGAGTTAATTTTGCAACAAAATTTTTATATGAAGACAAAACCTACCTACAGATATGTGGGACAACCATGGGCACTAGGTTTGCACCCAGTTATGCCAACCTACACATGGGATACTGGGAGGAATGCCACGTGCTTCCAAGGTTGGCGGTGGGTGGAGACCTGTGCCTGTGGTGTCGCTACATAGATGATATTTTGTGGAGAGGGAGTGAAGATAAATTAATAGAATTTGTGAATGATCTGAACAAAAACGATCTGAATTTGGAATTCTCGCTTACCTACATTACCTAAGCTGATCAGACAACCTGCACTGCACTGATGAGCCTCAAGAAAGGCGAAACCTGTCTGCAGTTGGGAAATCTGATCAGCTATTATCCTGGCTTTTGCTTGAAAACCCAGTGGGTGAGCTTTAGCCTATAGGATAAACCCATGCAAATGGGATTTTCTTTGAGCTCACTTGAAATTCATTCCCAGAATTCCTTTTGTTTATCTACATTAGAGAGAAAATCAATTTCTTAGATCTAGAAATAAAAATGAACAAATTAATTTTAAAGCACATTTTAAAAAAGTAGATTCAAACAACTATTTTATACCTACTAGCAATCACTATCCACAATGGATAAAAAATATTCCATATGGCCAAATGTGCCGAATACGAAAAAAATTGGAAGTATCAACAAAACAGCTATGAGGTTATAATGAATGGTTAAAAAAGTCACTGGAAAGGAAACAAACATTAGAAAGAAAGGAACTTCTAAAAAAGAGAGAAAAGCCGCCAAAGATATCCCAATGCAGCTCACGGTACTGTTTAAAAAAGCAGACAATTTGAAGAAAATGCTTACAACTAACTATATACAAAGTAAATAAAAAGAAAACAAAATATAGATACATGGGTGGGATTCTATCCATGCACTCTCTATAAAGCCTGCAAATTTTCAAAAAATAAATTTGTATTGACTGTGACAAAAGAAGAATTTCAAATAAAGCAATGTATAAAATGTACCACAGAGAATGTGGTGTACTGTCTACAATGCCTGTGCAGGCTACAATATGTAGGAAAAACTAATAGAACACTACGTGAGCGCATTAGAGAACGTATGAGAAATATAGAGAGGTTTAGAAACACTTAGGGGCAAATTTACAAAATTCACGTGAAGAGATCGAATATGCAAATGTGGCCACTTCGATCATCGAATACCGAAAATTTGAATGATCGGATATTCAGTTGTTCGACCATTCGATGATCGAAGGACTTTAACTTAAAAATTTCTTCAAATGCCTACTTCGCCAGATTGAACCTACCGAATACCAATAGAAGCCTATGGGAACCCCCCCATAGGCTTCTTTTACAAACACCTGCTCGATTACCAGGCGTACGATCGAACGCCTCGATCATTCAAATCGTATGAATTTTTCGGAGGCTCGAAAGCAAAAGTACGATTTTTTTGTGAAATCGAACGATCGGTATTCGATCGTACGATTTCATTGAGAAATCGAATATCGAGGAAAAAGATAGCCTAGAACTATTCAAAAAGCATTCAATAGTCGAATGCTTATTGAATTTGAAGAAATTAGAGGGATTTTAGGTGAATATTAGTACATTTGCCCCATAGTGTGTCCCAACATTTTAAATTGGCCCATCAAAGCAACCCTAAAGGTCTGACATGCTGGGGGATAGAGATTGTGAATATGAAATGGAGAGGGGGTAATTTAGTGAACGATACATAACAATGCTCTTTCTAGCTTTCTTGGCTTACACCTTTGAGGTATACCATTACAGTTGCTATTGCTATCGTTCTATAAATACTTTGTTCACAGCAGTTGTAGAGGAAGAACTGTGTGCAGGGTCGCCATCAGGGAAGAGGGGGACTTGTCCTGACCCCACTCAAATGCTGATGAGGAAGGGGTCCCGGAAGTGTAGCGAAAATTACATAAATTGCTTAATTTACGTTACAATTTGCTTTGGAAGGAGGTGGATGTCAGAGGGGTGGGATGTAGGAGGGTCAGAGCCATGGAGTAGTGATGTGCAGCTCAGGAAAAACTCAGCCCTAACCTGAAAACCTTAACCCACAAAATGTTGCCACTGTAGGACCCTCACCCAATCTGTACCAATGTACTTCTGTGTGTACCTCTTGTTCCAAGACACTGAATCTTCAGGAACCGTGGAGGAGTGTACTTCTCAAGTCTGACCTGCACCCAAACCTAACCCACAATGTTTGGCCAAATTTCAAACCAAACTTGTCAACCCCCCTGGTCACCTGCACATCACTACCATGAAGTGCTAGCTACTGTGAAGACCTGAGCAAACATCTTGAAAGTGAGTTCTGCTACAGAAAACTTTGGGGAAATAGGTGGACGGTCCCGGCCCTAGCTGTTGATGTACTGGCTCAGCCTGTGAATTATCGAACAATGGCAACCCTAGGAGTGGTGAAATAGATTAGAATAACTCATTTGTGTGGCCAAAAAACTTGTACAGAGCCCCAAGAATTCTGATGATGGCACTGAGTTTGAGCACCTACATATTTTCTTAAACATGGATTGGAACTTATAGTGGGACCTAGATCACAGTGATAGGTACTTCCTTAGCCAATAGGTAAATCTGCTAAGCAGTAGGAGATTTAACAGTATGGGTCCTTATGTATATTAGCAATATATGCCTTATATATCAAGCCCTACCAAAACAGGATTGAAAGAATAAGCAAGATGCAAAAGAACATTAAAGCAGGTATCTATGCAGTCTTCCAGTTAAATGCAGAGTTGTATTCTTCTGTATGGCCAGCAGATGTAGCTCTCCACCTTACAAATGAAGAACGCCGATTAAAAGAAGAAAAAAAGTCACCCACTTTCGGGTTTTACCTCAAAGTTCGGGGCAATGATATTAGCTGAACACTGCACCATTTAATATATTCTGTGACCAAGACCGTCTGCTATCTCTCTATCTAAGGGGTTGTTCACCTTCATATAACATTCAAAAATGTAACAGTTGATGTAAAAATAACAAGCTTTGCCATATAAATGTTTAACCAAAAATGTGCAGTTCATGAGATATTCACCTCAGATGAATACCTTTGCAGATGGGGTCCTTTCATCACTACAGTGACTACTGTACTTCCCTGTTTTACATCATACACACTCCTGGCAGAAGCAGGAAGTGCACACATGCAGTCGTTTCTGAAGCTTAACTCTGATTCTGCTTCTCCTGTCAGTCTGCTTCTGATCCCTAGTCAGTGTGGTTAATTTGCATACTCACTGCTCTGTAGGGAGGGGCTGGGCCAGTGTATGAGGGGAACTCGGACTTGGTGTGGCAGCATGTATGTAAACAGATGTTTGTTATATGAAGGGGCTGACTTGATGGAGTGTTATTTGGGAGGCTGGCATGTCAATTTCACAGGGGGTAGAGGAGGGTGTGGGTGCACAGACTTGTGTGGGGTTGAATGAGGGAGGAGGGAGCTGTTGTGTGAAGGGACATGTCTGTGATTCATAGGGAGGGAGGAGGGGTTCATTGAGTGTCTGTGTGTGAGGGAAAGTAAAGTCAGCAGTGGGTTGAAGGAGGTCTGTCACTTGAGGGAGAAGTCTGTGTGTGGTGGGTGGCTGTGTTAAAATGTGGTTTGTGAGCAGAAAACTGACATTTTTGTACTTGGGGAGTGCTGGAGAATAGCCTTGTGTGGAGGGAGAGCTCAGTCACTTTCAGGCAGGGCTCAGCTGACATTTTTCATTGTTTGGGGGATAAGTTGCAAGTGGCTGCCATTTTCTAGAAGGAAATAAGTCTTGAGAGGGTGTGTTCATCTTGGTTCTGGAGTGTGTCTATTAAATGATACTTCAAATGGTAGAAGTTCTGCACAACAAACTGTACAAATAAATGAGCAATATAAGCACAATACAATACAAAACAGACAAAATAAGAAGACTGTGCTAAGGTGATGACCTTAGCACAGTCTTCTTATTTTGTCTGTATTCTATACTGAAATGACCGTGCACTGCACCTTTCCAAACGCACACAACTCTGCCTGTGTCACATACTTTATATTTTAGCAGTATTTGCTGAAGTAACAGGATTTATTTTACAGACCAACTCAGGGTCGGACTGGGGGGCCAAGGGCCCAGCGGGACTGCTGTCCAGAGCCCCCCTTGGCCACTCCCCCCCAATGCAGCGTCCCCTAATGCAGTGCCCATGCTGGTGAGGACGGCGCCAGTGTGCATGCGCAGAGCAGCCGCACATTTTTTTTTTTAAATAAGAGAGGGTGGACTTGCCCGGTGGGGGCCCATAAAAGTCGGGGGCCCATAAAGGTTGGGGGCCCACTGGGTTTTTACCTGGTGCACCAACTAAAAGTTTTAATTAATCTATAATCACAATCATTGCTCATGATGTAAAAACTAGACAGCCCTGGGATTTATATTAATTAAAGTGAGACGCCAGTGAGGACCATACACATATGAACTGTCTGATGGACACATATGGAATGCAAGTCATCTTGCTCCTGCTAGATATGACTTTGGAGACGCTCCATTTGATGATGGACATTTTCCTACTCCTGATGCCAACTGCAATAGGCCTGAAGAAAGTGAGCCTATAAGGCATACTGAGAGAATCAGAAAACTACCTGCATGGACCTAGGACTATGTGATGTGAATGTATATATATTGCTTTAAGATACATACTGTTTAATTGTCACTGTTTATTATATTTGTCCAAATGCTTTCCTACTATAGGGGGAATGTGGTGTTTATACAAATGGCCTGCGGGTGTCACTGAGCACATTACTTGTACTATGCATATACAAAGTTATAGAGTTATACTCTGCTCATCCTTGGTTATCAAAACACAACAGCAATTAGATTGCTGACTGTTGGCAGTTCTGCAAACTCCAGAACTGCTGGAGAAAGAGCTAAAGAAAGGTTCTCCTTTAAGGTATTAATGTAGAGATTTGTAACCTTTGATCCAGGATCCATAAATGGGTCCCCACATGATCTTTTTTATAATTTCTTTCTGTGATATACAATGGTATGTAAAATTAGGCCCATAACTGGTTCTACACCAAGGGGCAGATTTATCAAATTCAAATGAATGATTCGCGATTCGATCGGATTTTCAAAAAGATTCTAATTCAAATTTTCGAATATTAAAAATTAGGGCCAGGGAGGGAAATCACGTGACTTTTTGGCACAAAACAAGGAAGTAAAAAATGTTTTCCCCTTCCCACCCATAATTTGCATATGCAAATTATGGTTCGGTTCGGTATTTGGCCGAATCTTTCGGGAAGGATTCGGGGGTTCAGCCGAATCCACAATAGTGGATTCGGTGCATCCCTAATTTCTACCATCTAATTCTGAAAATTCAATCGAATGATACGAATAATTAGAATAAAATTCTATTAGAATATTCAACAGTCGACGTACTTGCTCTTTAATTTTTTATTCGACTGCCTAGTTCGCTAGATGAAACCTACCGAATTGCTTTTAACTGTTTTTGATCAAATAAAAAATTTCGATTGAATGGTTCAAATCGTTCGATTCTAACGATTTACTAATCGATCGATCGATCGAATATCGGTAAAATCCTTCAAATTCGATATTCAAATTCGAAGGATTTTAATTCCCTTTAGATTCGATGGTCGAATTTGAGGGTTTTTTTAAACAATTCAGATAAACAATACAGATGTGACTACTGTGCATGTGTGAAAATACTGGCTTAATGTGCCACTTTCATCTGTGAAAATAAGGCTTGGAGTCTTGATCCTTATAAGTTGCAGCAATGCGGCGTTAGAACTACTATTCAACTCTATATACACCAAAGATTATATAAGTTTACCACAGAGCTTTTTGAGGACACATAGCCTTAGAAATCAGTACTTTAAAAGCATATGAACTTCCAGTAGAATGTCACAAATGTATATTTAATGGAACCAATGTTCTCTCCATTTGAGCTGGTGTGCTTCAAATGCTTATGATGATTATGTTGCACTGGTAAGAATAGAATCAAATATGGCCCATGGACCCAGTCATCATTATATTAAAGAAAGAGTTCTCAGTAGATCTGGACATCAGTGTGACCCTGCAGGAGTTACCAAAAATGTAATGCAGGGAAGGGGTTGTTGTTCACTGTGCTACATAATGATGTGGTTCAGAGTCACTATACATTTTAAGCCATTGAAGGTCACTGTATAGTTTTATTCTGTTGTCCAGCTTAATTCTTTAAGGTTGTGGGATACTGTGCCACCTAATTTGGATCATAGCAACCAGATTGCTGAAATTGCAAACTCTAAATATCTCAAAAACCACAAAAAATTTAAACCAATTGAAAATTCCAGAATATCACTCTATACAGCAGTGATGCCCAACCAGTAGCTTGTGAGCAACATGTTGCTCTCCAACCCCTTGGATGTTGCTCTCAGTGGCCTCAAAGCAGGACCTTATTTTTGAATTCCAGGCTTGGAGATAAGTTTTGGTTGTATAAAAACAAGGTCTACTGTTAAACAGAGCCTCAATGTAGGTTGACAATCCACATAGGGGGCTACCAAATGGCCAATCACAGCACTTATTTGGCACCCCAAGAACATTTTTCATGATAGTGTTGCTCCCCAACTCCTTTCACTTCTGAATGTTGCTCACGGGTTCAAAAGGTTGGGGTCCCTGCTATACAGCATACTAAACGTTAACTCAAAGGTGAACAACCCCTTAAACAAAACCAGAATTTTTTTTTTTACCTGAGTCAAGTAGTGCTTTCACTTATACAGGTTTGTAAAAAGGTAGTCTGCACCCCACATCACTTTTATACTATGTTACACACTGTAAAATCATGTTTATTGATTAAGCTGTTTTATAAATGCGAATTTGCATGTAGAATTCTGGTATGAAAAGTTTTGGGAAAAAGAGTGTAAAACTACACCATATTGTACACAATAATTTTTTTTTTACCCTAAACTTGTGCTATTGATTTTTAACTGAGATGGAGTAAAAATTTTCAGAGTAAATCAAAATAGAAACAAAAATAAATTGGCCCTTAATAAATGGCATTTTACGAGAAGAATTTCTGCTCAGTACCATTGGGCAGGCCCGCCATCAGGTGGGGACAGGGGGGACAAGTGTCCCGGGGCTGAAGGGGGGCCCGGCAGCGCTGCAATCTTCAAAGGGCCCCCCTTACGAGCTCCACAGCTTCAGCACCGCGGAGCCATCTACTCTTCCCGCACCCACCGCTGCACCTTACACTCTCTTCACCCCACAGCCTCAATCGCCAGCACCTCCCGGGTCTCTCTAACAAACCCATTCTACAGATTTCAAGCAGCCAATCAGAAAAGACTTCCTCCAGCATGAGACCAATTTTGCGAACATCCCTTTCCTAGGCCAATCAAAATAGAATTAGCTTGGAACCTGCAAATATCCAGCCCATTGGCCATCTGCAGCCAATCAGTTTATGTCCCACCCCTTACGGCTGACCAATCCAATTAATCTCTATGGAATCTGTCCCATCAACAGATGCTTCCATACGCTCAACCTGTCAATCACGCCTGACCCGCCCACTGGCACGTTAATCCTGTGGTAAGCACGCCTGCTCCTGCTAGAGCCCTCCAGTGTTGCAGCTGTGTAAGTTATTATATAGTTCTTGTAAGGCATTCCTGATAGGGTTTACTGGCTCCAGTATGTTATTTAGGACCTCTAGCTATTAAAAGGGCTGTTTTGCTTTAAATTGACGTTCAGTATTCTGCAGAGTGTGACATTATGAGAATATTTGTGGACAGGCCCGCCATCTGGGGGGGACAAGTGTCCCGGGCCCGCGGCTTCAATCCTTACGAGCGCAGTAGCAAGCGCTTGCCTCTCTGAAGTCCTGCGGCAGAATGTGGAAGTCCTGAAGAGGCGGAAAGACCTGAAGTCATGAAAGGAGCCGACACTGAAGTCCTGAAGCTAGGGTTGCCACCTGTCCGGTTTTGAACCGGACAGCCCGGTATTTTGAAGGGCTGCCCGGTTCAATTCCTCCTGCCCGGTTTTCCATATAAGGAAAACCGGGCGGGATTAGCTTGATTGACGCCGCGATCGGCCAATCGGCGATCGCGGTGTCATAGCTCCGCCCCGTGACGTCATGGGACCGCCCACTGACGTCACGGGACCGCCCACTGACATCACGGGAACGCCCCCGTGACGTCACGGGACCACCCCCTGCCCGGCTTCAGCAGCAGGGAAAGGTGGCAACCCTACCTGAAGCGGCGAAAATACCCGAAGTCAATTTTTTATTTTAATACTCTATAGGCCCCTGCAACAATTTGAAAAAAAGAAAAACATTTTTATGGGGCCTGGTGCCAATTTTTTTTAAAATTATAAGGGAGCCTGTGGGGTCTTTTAACTTTAATGTAGAGTGGGCAGGGATTAGGGGCGGGCTTGGGTGCTAGGGTGGGGGGGCCCCGAAAATTTTGTTGTACGGGGCCCTGTGATTTCTAGTGGCGGCCCTGCCATTGGGTACTGACATTTTGTCACCCATATGTAAAATACCTTTGCATGGTGTCAGTTTGAATCTCCTGATACAATATTTGAACCATGTAAGCTCCGGAAATTGCAGGAGAAGACAATGGTCATTGTTTGTGTGAAATGAGAAGTAAGCAAAGTAACATGGACTGGCAAATTGCACTCCTATTTTACACATATCTTTACAGGGTTTGTTTTGTATGTACATAACTTATATAGAAGTGTATGGGACTTATGAATTAAGCAATGTAAAGCACCATGACAGGGGCACCCAGAAGTGTGGGGTTTACATTTAGGGCAAACTCCATCTGACCCCCAGCAAATAAAATGCTACTGACCCCAATTAAATGACGTATGAACTATTTAATAGTATATATTAATAGTATATAATTAATAGTATACTACTATTTAATATAAACTACTTAGTGTAGAGCACCATCATCTGTTTATATTGTGATCAATTTACTCCATTATTATCAACTAAGGCCCTATGCAAAAACTTACTTTCATTTCACAGAACCTTACATACTGTAACTT
>CM044433.1:88484183-88505436 GCA_024363595.1 Xenopus borealis
ACCCCTTGTAGCCAAACCCAAGAGTAAAGTGTGGTGGAGCCAAGTGTTTTCGTGACATTCATTCTAATCAGTGACACATAATCAATGCAGATCTACTTCTTATATATTTAAATCTAATCAAAAAAATTTTTGAAGTTGAAAACCATGACTTTTTCTGATTATCATATGAAAACCAGCACAGATCACAATGTCAAGAAACGTCTTCGGACTGTAAAAATGACATCTGCCATTATCTTCTACATGATCTCAAAGGGTTTTAGCTGGAGTATTTTTTTCAGATTGGAATTTTAAGGTGCTTTGGGTTATAAAAAATTTCTAATAATTGAATATTTCATATTTAAAAACTTGACCAGAAAAAAACAAGGTTTAATAAATAGGCTCCTACATGTTCTATATGCAAGTACACATAATTATTACTTAGGGACAAATGTGTGATAGTAGAACATGTGGTGTTTATACAAATGGCCTGCGGGTGTCACTGTGCACATTACTTGTACTATGCATATACACAGTACTTTCTGTACAGTTTGAGGGAGATAGAGTTCAAGTTACTGCAGTTGTGTAATGGCTGTATGAACCTGCTTACTAAGCACTGTAATACTCTACTAATTCTCGGCTATCAAAACACAACAGAACAGGTACGGAAGAACTGACCAACATGTTGAAAGGAATAGGATAGACAAACTGAAAACTAGAAAGAGCAGTGTCCAACAGGACAGACCCATAAAAGTGTAACAGTGCCATCTACTGATCTTACACAATAGTCAATATACAATACCCATCCTAGCTAATATAGTGCTCTGGGTACTTTTGGAAAATTTTCTTACACTCTGCCTCTGGTAATAAAAAATACCAGCCAGGCTGGTAAAATACAGGCCAGGTGGTAACCCTATGGGGAAGATTTACTAAAATTCTAATTAGAGGGTTAATAAACCCTCAAATTTGAATTTAAAGGAACAGTTCAGGGTAAAAATAAAAACTAGGTAAATAGATAGGCTGTGCAAAAAAAAAACGTTTCTAATATAGTTAGTTATGCTTCTCCTGTCAATCTGCTTCTGATCCCTAGTCAGTGTGGTTGATTTGCATAAAAACTGCTCTGTAGGGAGGGGCTGGGCCAGCATGTGAGGAGAGCAGAACTGCTCGGATAGGACTTGGTGTGGCAGCATTTATGTACAGAGATGTGTGTTATGTGAAGGGGTTGACTTGAACTTGGTATAAAAGTAAAAACTGGGTAAATAAATAGGCTGTGCACAATAAAAAATGTTTTGTAATATAGTTATTTAGTCAAAAATGTAATGTATAAAGGCTGGAGTGACTGGATGTCTAACATAATAGCCAGAATACTACTTCCTGCTTTTCAGCTCTCTTGATTTACACTGACTGGTTACCCTGGTTACCAGGCAGTAACCAATCAGTGACTTGAGGGAGGGCCACATGGGTCATAACTGTTGCTTCTGAATCTGAGCTGAATGCTGAGGATCAATGGCAAACTCACTGAACAGTTATGTGACGTCCCATGTGGCCCCCCTTCAAGTCGCTGACTAACTCAGATTTAGAGAGCTGAAAAGCAGGAAGTAGTGTTCTTTTCTGTTATGTTAGACACAATCACTCCAGCCTTTATAGATTACATTTTTGCTATCTAAATATGTTATAAACATTTTTTATTTTGCACAGCCTATTTACCCAGTTTTTATTTTTACCCTGAACTGTTCCTTTTGGGAGGCTGGAATGTCTTGTTCACAGACTTGTGTGGGGTTGAATGAAGAGAATATTACTTATATGTACACAATGCTGCTAGTACTTAAAACTGACCTGTTTTCTATAAGAAATATCAGTCCCCATAGCCTGTGATATTTTTTCCTTTAAATAATATTAGCATCTCATCTCATTTACACATAAGACACTCAACACCAGCAACACCGATTTTTTTTTATAGTTCTAAAAAGTCAGGTACTTTTACATATGGGCCAAAAGCAGAAGAATTCCCAGAATACTGGCACACATGGAGATTTGTTGTGGTACAAGTATGGGACCTTTTATCCAGAGTGCTCAGGACCTATGCTTTTCCAGATAGCGGATCTTTCCTGAATTTGTATCTTAGTCTTCTATAAAATTAAGTAAACATTAAATAAACCCAAGTACAAGTTACTGTTTTATTAGTACAGGTATGGGACCTATTATCCAGAATGCTTGGGACCTGGGGTTTCCGGCTACATCCACATACATCTGATCCTCTTGCTGTTTTGATTCCCCTCTGATAGGATAAAATGCACGCACATGTATTTTACCCATTACATATAATGGCAGTGTGACTATGGGATGACTATTTTGACCCCTAATTACGCAAATTTTATCTCTGTATTATTCCTTATGTGTTTTAGCATAGCATTGAGGTTTAGTACTTTGGTATATGCACTATTTTCATTTAGGTCCATACATAACCACATACTTTTGTTTATCTATGGTTACTTTAGTTTGCTTAGATTGTCCTGACAATGTTATATACATTCCCCACAGGAAAGGCCCCTAAATTGAAAGAGCAAAAACTGTCTGGCAATAAAAGTACCAAATTGACTGGCAGTGAAAGGGTTAAAGGGGTTGTTCACCTTCAAACAACTAGTTGTTTTCAGATAGATCACCAGAAATAATGACTTTTTTCCAATTACTGTCTATTTTCTATTTGTAACCGTTTTTCTAATATTGAAGTGTAAAGTGTAATTTTTCACCTTCTAAAGCAGCTCTGAGAGTGGGGGTTGCCGACCCCCCCCCCCCAACTGTTCTAAACTGATACATTTAATGGATACATTTCTTATCTTTGTCCCTGCTGAGCAGAATCTCTGGGTTTCATTACAGGCAGCTGTTAGAATTGATACAATAGTTGCTAATACTCTAAAGATTTTGCTTTGAAATGTATCAATTAAATGTTGCAAAATTGTATCAGTTTAGAGTCTGCACCTGAATTAGGGCTCCTACACACGGGCGTTTTTACCTGCGCTCTCCTGCGTTGCGTTTTGCTGCGTTCAAACGCAGGGGAGCGCAGGTATAGATGCACTCAATTATTTTCAATGGGGCTGTACTCACACGAACGCATGTAGGCGCCGAAAAATGCATCATGTTGCGTCTGAATCTGTGTTCGGCGCTTACACGCGTCTCGTGGGTACAACCTCATTGAACAAAATGAGGTGCGTCTAGACCTGCGCTCCCCTGCGGCTGAACGCAGCCAAACGCAACGCAGGGGAGCGCAGGTCCAAAACGCCCGTGTGTAGGAGCCCTTACTGAGCTGCCAGACACAAACACCAGAGGCACCAACATTCAACTTTAAACTTAGATTTTGGAAAAACAGTAAAAGATAAATAATGGAAAGTAATTGAAAAAAGACTTTATTTCTGGGGAACAATTTGAAAACAACTGAACAGAACAAAGTGTTTGGAAGGTGAACAACCCCTTTAATGTCAACTATCACTTTAAAAGAAAGTTTTAAAGGGGGTGGCTCACTTTTAAGCTGACTTTTAATATGTTTATAAAATGGATAAGTCTAAGCAACTTTTCAATTGGTCTGCTTTTTTTATAGGATTTTACTTCTATGCCTTCTTCTTCTGACTCATTCCAGCTTTCCATCTAAAAAACAGATGCTATGTAAGGCTACACATTTATTGTTATTGCCACCGTATTACTCATATTTCTATTCAAGCGCTCTTCTATTCATATTCCAGTCTCTTATTCAAATCAATGCATGGTTGCCAGGGTAATTTAGACCCTAGTAACCAAATGACAAATTGCAAAGTTGGAAAAAATATTGGCCTTCCTATATTTATATTTTTGCCCTTTTTATAACATTGGCAACATGCATCACTTTTACTGGCTGGTGGGTAAAATTGCGGCCAGGTTTGTCACAAGGCTGGGATGTTTATGTTTGGGGACAGATACTTTCAAATGGGGCCAAATACATAGAAAGATGTGCTTAATGTATATGCTGATTTGCATAGTAAAAATTTGTTCAATTTGGGATATGCTTAGTGTAGCCACCTTTTCTTAATTTTTTTACTGGTGGGTGGGGGCGGGGCCAAAAAGGGGTGGCGTGTGATATCAAAGGGGCGGGGCTATGACGTTTTGGGGGCATGGCCACGAAGCCGAGCCTTCAATAGGGGGCTGGTCTTTTTAAGGGTATTACAAATTCACCAGCAGCTACATTGCCGGTAAATTTGTAATACCGGCCCCGGCCTTGGCGGGTGTTTTACAGGGTAGGCCGGTAAATTACCGGCCGGGTGGCAATCCTAGATATGCTGGGTCTTTATACCTATGTGAGACTCAAGTAATGCGCACAAAGATAGCAGCCAATACAATGTAACATGATGATGTAACATACATAGTAACATATATAGTAACATAGTAAGTTAGGCTGAAAAAAGACACATGTCCATCAAGTTCAACCTTTTTAACTTGTAAGCGTATAAGCATATAGGAAGTGCAGGTTTAAAACATGCCACTCCCATCCTTCAGAAAACTGATCAGAGATACAGGAGAAGGACAGATTTAAATGGTGTATAAACTAGCTTTTACAATGACCTATTTACTTTTTTTTGATGGAAAATGGATTGTCTAACACAATGAGAACATTGTTAGTAGTTTCATAAGATTTGGACACTGAAGGGGAACAAACCCTTTAAAGGGGAATTCAAGCCCCAGGCGCTGAATCCAACCCCGCCTCCCTGTAAGGCCCCCCTCCCTCCTCCTCCCCACCTACCTCTCCCCCTGGGCTATTGCCCCTAAGTCGCAACCTCTGTGTAGGTCCCCTCCAGCGAAGTTCACAGGGGCCATCTTCTCTTCTAACCGATTCTTCCTGGATCTGACAGCGAAGGGCGGCGCATGCGCAGTAGGACACTGGTACTACTGCGCATGCGGAGACAGTTCACGAAGTTCGCCGATTGAACTTCGTGAACTTTGTGCTCCAGAGGCAGATCCAGGAAGAAGAGAAGAAGGCCCCATGAAGAATCGTTTTTTTTTTTTTTTTTGACAGCTCAACCTGCAGTCCCTCATACTGGAAAGTCCCTCTTTTCTCTGCACTGAACAGCCAGAAAAAGAAACAAAGATTCTAACTTAATTGGCTTTTGGCAGAGAGCCCAGAACAGCTAACAGGTGCAAAAAAGATACTTAAATTGTAACACTTTAGAGATTGCAAAAAATAAAAAAAAAGTTGTCCCTCTTTTTACTTCCAAAATGTTGGGAGGTATGAATTGCTAGAGGGGACCTGCAGGAAGTGGTAAGTAGGGACTTAGGGGGCAATAGCCCGGGGGAAGAGGTGGGTGGGGGGCGGGGTTAGCGCCAAGGAGGGTTAAATTCCCCTTTAAGCCGTATCAGTAAATGCACATGCTAACCAACAAAATGGCTGCGACCCGGCGAATGGCGACAACTAGTTGAACACGCCATATAACAAAACAAACGCAGAGTTGACGTATATCACAAATCAGTAATGCCCGATAGAATTGAATCCGCACTGTCAGCAGAGTTCAATAGTTTATTCTGAATCGAATTTACATTCTACTAAGTAAGGTAGACGGGACGCTGTGACGTAAGGGTCATAGGGTAAAGGTCAGCGGCAACAATATGGCGGCCACTAAGAGGGTTTTGTATGTGGGTTAGTACTTTGCAAATTTAGATTTTATACATCTAGAGTTACGGGGTGGATGTTGCAAAGTGAATGAAATGTGCCCTTAGCTTTTTGCTGGTATTTGCGGGATTTCCTAGCGAACCAGCGTGTGACATTTATGCTCACGTGGAACATGGGATTACTCCCATTTGCTTATCCGAGCTTCAAGCTATGCTCTTTAGTGCGTGGGCATGTTAGAGCGAGACTGCTAGGTTATTTGATGTTCTGAAAACTTGTGAACAAATGTGGTTGCTTGACAGGTGGACTAGCAGAGGAGGTGGATGAAAAAATCCTGCATGCTGCCTTTATTCCTTTTGGCGACATCACTGATATTCAGATACCTCTTGACTATGAAACAGGTAAGATAGTCTTGTTTGCTTTAAAAAGAATACACTGCTGTATGACATTGTAAATGTATTTACACAGAAGCATTATATGATTTATACCAGTTTATCTTTCCTGTGAGCAAAGTGCCTCATATGAGCCAGATGGGGTTGCCACCTTTTCTGGGGAAAAAGTGCCAGCCTTCCTATATTCTTGCCGTTTTATTAATTAATTAATAACATTGGCATCAAGCATCATTTTTACCGGCCAGGCCCGGTGGCAACCCTAGAGACAGAGGACTGGACTATAGTACTTATAATGGCCATTTTTCTGTGTGGGATTATCCAGTGGCACAAAGCATAGTCTTCATGAAAATGCTTTCTTTAGAAGAAACACTTTGTATCATATGGGCTCCATTGTGTGATGTATTTTTTTTTTTAGAGAGATGCTATTTTCCCTCTCATGTTTTCAAATCATGTTAAAGGAACAGTAACGCCAAAAAATGAAAGTGTTTTAAAGTATAGAAAATATCATGTAATGTTGCCCTGCACTGTTAAAACTGATCTGTTTGCTTCAGAAACACTACTATAGTTCATATAAACAAGCTGCTAAGTAGCAATGGCGGAAATTGAAAAATGGCTATATGGCACAGGATAAGTAATGGATAACAGATAACATTGTTATACAGAGCTTATCTGCTATCTGCTGTGTAACTTGAGCCTTTTCTCATTTGAATGGCTGCCCCCATTGCTACACAACAGCTTATTTATATAAACAATAGTAGTGCTTCTGAAGCAAACACTGCAGTTTTACCAGTGCAGGGCAACACTACATTATATTTTTATTACTTTAAAACAATTTAATTTTTCAATGTTACTGGTCCTTTAAAGGGATACTGTAATGGGAATTTTTTTTTTCCAAATGCATTTGTCAATAGTGCTGCCCCAGCAGAATTCTGCATTGAAATCAATTTCTCAAAAGAGCAAACACATTTTTTATATTTCATTTTGAAATCTGGCATGGGGCTAAACATATTGTCAATTTCCCAGCTGCCCCAAGTCATGTGACTTGTGCTCTGATAAATTTCAATCCCTCTTTACTGCGGTACTGCAAGTTGGAGCGACATCACCCCCTCCCTTTTCCCCCAGCAGCCTAACAACAGAACAATGGGAAGGTAACCAGATAACAGCTCCCTAACACAAGAGAACAGCTGCCTGGTAGATCTAAGAACAGCACTCAATAGTAAAAACCCATGTCCCACTGTGTTCCATTCAGTTACATTGAGAAGGAAAAACAACAGTCTGCCAGAAAGCAGTTCCCTCCTTAAAGTGCTGACTCAAGTCAAATGACCAGGGGCAACTGGGAAATTGACAAAATGTCTACCCCATGTCAGATTTCAAAACTGAATTTAAAAAAAAAATCTGTTTGCTCTTTTGAGAAATGGATTTCAGTGCAGAAGTCTGCTGGAGCAGCACTAGTAACTGATGCATTTTGACAGTATCCCTTTAAGTGTCACCCTTTTATTAGGGATGCACAGAATCCACTATTTTGGATTCGGCCAAACCCCTGAATCCTTTGCAAAAGATTCGGCTGAATACCAAACCAAAACCTTAATTTGCATATGCAGATTAGGAGTCGGATTTGGTTCAGCCGGGAAGAAGGATTCGGCCGAATCCTGCTGAAAAAGGCAGAATCCTGTCCGAATCCCGAACCGAATCCTGGATTCGGTGCATCCCAAGCTTTTATAAATACAAGGACAGTTTATTTAGTAGTATTATAAATTACTTGTCTGTGGTAAAAAAACATATTTAATTCTAGTCATGCATGGATGAATGCAAGAGTATTTCAAGCTTCAGTTTTTTTTACCAGCTGGTTGAAACAAATTACTAGTTCAAGATAAGTCATCACTTATGCTAAAGACTAACAGGCTGCAACTGGTAGAAGGAAAAGTTATTTATTATTAATTTGTTTTAATCAACTCTTAAGAAACAGGAAGTGGGTATGACTCTTCCTTTTATTTTCAGCGTTGCCCTGTTTAGTTCAAGAAATAACAGAAAACACAATTATGTTCAGTGTAGGCCCTAATCATTCGAGAGAAGTGCTGGCTAGATGCTATGGGCTACTTTACTTGTTCATATTTTGTATGGCATTACCTTGTGTTCCTGTCTATGATACCTGATAATGAATTCTGTATTAAAGGAAAACTATACCCAGAAAATTAATTTTTGAGCAACAGCTCTAAATCAAATCAAGTGAAATATTAAAGAATCTTACCTACCTGGTATATATATATTTAAGTAAATATTGCCCTTTTATATCTCTTGCCTTGAACCACCATTTTGTGATGGTCTGTGTGCTGCCTCAGAGATCACCTGACCAGAAATATTTCAACTCTAACTGTAACAGGAAGAAATGTTGAAGCAAAAGACAGAGCTCTGTCTGTTAATTGGCTCGTGTGACCTAACTTTATAGTTTGTTTGGTATGTTTGTGTGCACGGTTGGATCCTAGGATCCCAGGAGGCTGTCCTTATTTTTTAAGATGGCAATTTTCTATTTATTTACCCAATGACACATGCTACTAAAAAAGTGTATTATTATGAAAATGGTTTATTTACATGAATCAGGGTTTTACATATGAGTTGTTTTATGCAATATCTTTTTATAGAGCCCTACATTGTTAGGGGGGTATAGTTTTCCTTTAACACATTTTTATTTTTTTATTTTTAACAAACTTTTTTTCAATACAAATATCACATAGCCAAATGATGCATACAGCATGCTAGAGAAAATTTGTCCAATGAGTCATACATGTAAGCAGTACCATAATGTAAACCCAATCAGGATTATTTGGTCAAATTGTACTTATAATAATAAAAACAAACAAAAACAATAAAAAAATAAAACTGTAAATAATAAAGATAACAAAGAAAAAATAATAGTACTTAAATATCCTCTCACACTATCAACATCAAATGTATCTATATACAATGCCATATATTAACATAGGATAGAGAAAGAAAAATACCAAAAAGAATATTAACAATTTTTTTTTTGTGGATAAAAACAGCTTTATTTTATGCTCCGGCTCATGGTCTTATTCTCTTATAGAAAAACACAGAGGATTTGCATTTGTGGAGTTTGAGCTTCCAGAGGTAAGCATTGTTCTTTTTACAGCTTAAATATGCTCTCTTTTAGGGGGATATAATTTTTTATCTGCTTATAACTTTATATGTATCGATTTTTCTGAAAAACAGGGCTTCCAAGTCCTATGACATCACATTGCATCGACATGAAGTGAGAGAGTGACTAAATAAATGACTTCACAGATTCTCTCTCGACTCCTCAGAAGGAGAGGAAACCATTTATTTGTGTTTCAAAAAAGTTATCTATAGCTATATGGCATTTTTATTTAGCAATTTTACATGCACCATTTATATTAATTTTTATTTGTATTTCAATTGCATGCATCTTTACATTGCTGAATCTTGCATCTTTCCCTTCTCCAGGATGCAGCTGCTGGAATTGATAACATGGTAAGAATTGCGTATGTGGTTTATTCTCTTGATTTTTACTTTTATGTTGTGTTATTAATAGAAATGCTAGCAATTCCCAAAAGATCACTTCTGTAATTACAGGTCCAATGTCACCAAAACCTAGTAATATACCTATTAATTTCTGTTGCCCAGCACAGAAAAGCAAAGTTATTATTGGTTCCTCTGGATAACTGCCTTGTTGACATTTAGCTGTATAGTAATACACAATGGGTCATATATGATGTATTGCACTCTATACATGGATATGTGAAATACATTTTTGTACAGAATAAAACTTTTGCTGCCAGCAGTCATATTTATAATTGTACGTACAGCATATTCACCTACTGCTGGTGTTTGCAATATATAGAAAATAGGCATTGGTGGCAGAAGATAAAATGCCTAAATGGACCATAGTATCATAAAAGCTTGCAGAATTT
The DNA here is from genome assembly GCA_024363595.1 of Xenopus borealis. NCBI lineage: Eukaryota > Metazoa > Chordata > Amphibia > Anura > Pipidae > Xenopus > Xenopus borealis. The sequence continues at coordinate 88,494,128 of CM044433.1, forward strand.
ACTTTTTTGTGTATTTATGTTTTATTTCAAATTGTAAATATTGTGCTGTTTTATTGATAACATGGCACTTCAACCTTTTTGAATTTGCAGAACGAATCAGAACTGTTTGGTAGAACAATTCGAGTCAATCTAGCAAAGCCTATGCGATTAAAAGAAGGCTCATCCAAGGCTGGTAGGTTGGTTATTAGGAAGGTGCAATATGCCATTGAAACCTTTCACTATTCACACTCTATCTGTCTTCATTTTAGTGTGGTCTGATGATGACTGGCTAAAGAAATTCTCTGGAAAAACTCTGGAAGAGAATGAAGAAGGAGAAGGCGTAGAAGCTCCAAAACCTGTAGCCCAAGAGGTATTTGGATTTTGTGTAAATGAGGGGAAAGGCAAATAGTCAAATCATCAATAAACAAAAGTGGGAACACTTTATAATTGATACATGTGGGTTCTGACATTCTTTCACATACACTTGTATCGTGTCTCCTTTGTAACAGGGAGAGCCTCCTCCTAAAAAAGTTCGGGCAAATCCCCAAGTCTACATGGACATAAAGATTGGGAACAAACCTGCTGGACGAATCAGATTCCTGCTGAGATCTGATATTGTTCCAATGACAGTAGGTGAGTGTATCCAAAAAGGTTTGGCTACTGTTTTCTGAAATGGGCAAGAAATATCAGTCCTGAGATTTATTTATAGTGGGTAGGCTACAGACCTTTTGGCTCCACCAGACATATGCTGGCGAATAAACACCAAGCTGGCCTGTACAACTTCCCACTTGTGGTAGGTTATGTAATTGCTGTAAAAGCATGCAACCCATGTTATTCTGAAAGATGTTGATTGATGATGGGTGGCAGTATATTCAGTTAACAGAATGAATATTAATGATCAAGATTTGTATTTGAAAGAAATCAAATACTGTCTGCCCTCCCATTAAATATTAAGGAGAACATTGAATTATTCTTTTATAACTGTAGCTTTTACTTGACTGATTTACGATAGGTGGTTAATTTGGCAACAGTAATCCATAAGCATTTGAAGTTATAACATGAATGCAAAGATTGGTTGCTATTAGCTGCTGCAGTTTATCACCTTTAATCAGCCCCATATTTATAATTTGCCCTGATGACTACACTGGTATGTGAGTATATCAAATAAAGGTCTGCTCATGGATATTTTTTAAAGCTAAGATTTGATCAGGGGTCCTAATTTTGACTCTGCACGGTAAGGCCGAGCCGTGGGCTTGATATTTAGTGAAAGGCAGGGCATTTATAGTAGAGCATATTATCCTGTCAAACTGAGAGTGTCAATTTGCAACCCATTTTTTAAATTAAATTTTTAAGGTGAAAAGGTTTACACAACCCCCTTCTTCTTTTTTTTTTTTTTTTTTTTTTTTTTTTTTTTTTTTTTTTTTTTTTACAGGTCTGTCATTCATGCTGCTAGTCTCTTAGCAAACTCTGTACACACTCTCTTATACTTCAATGGGTGGGGTTAATAAGCAATTTGAAATGATAAACAATTGCTGCCACTGTAAGTGCACCAGCAAACCAATAGCATTTTATAAGAAAATATAACCCTACCACCTTATGTTTTGAGCTCTTGATGTCATACAGAAACAAAACCTTGTGTAATTGAGTCAAATCCAATTTAGCAAAGTTATTGCAGATCGTATTGTGTGCAGCGGTTTGTAGCTCTCTATGGGGGAGATTCATCAAAGAGTGAAGTTTCGCCACTAGAGGGAAATTCCACAGCTCTCAATTCATTTCTATGGGATTTTGCAAGACGTATTCATCAATGGGTGAAGTGAAAGTTCACCTTTTGATGAATACGCCTTTCAAAATCCCATAGAAATGAATTGAGAGCTGTGTAATTTCCCTCTAGTGGCTGAACTTCACTCTTCACTTCACTCTTTGAATCTACCCCTTTGTGTTTACATACTTTTTCTAGGAGTATAACATTTATAATTGAATGTAACTTTGTGGGAGAGTATTCTTTTTCAGATGAAACAGAAAATTAGAAGATCCTGGTTTATAATTGCAGGATGTATATATAGGCCTTTTGGCATTGGACAAAAGTCATCTTTGTATATCATTTCCCTCCCATTCCACTTAAAATTTCAAGCTCTCTCCAGTTAAGAGTCACCATTCTAAACCATGAGGTTGACTAGAGCAAATGAAATGTGCCTGAAGTTTCCTCAGCCAAAAGTACAGGTGCCTAAGGAAAGGTCACCAGTTTGCTATCCCCTGACCCGTTAGCCAGCACCCCAAATGACCGTTCACCAACCATAATCCCCTGTGGCCACACCTGACCCTCTCAACATCAAACCAAGTTGCTCAACCAACCAGATATCTATAGCACTCTACAGACCGTAACCACCCTGGTGTTTACTAGGTTACTCTTGATATATGTTATTATTTATATAATCAAAATATGTCTTTTGTAAGATGAGTGTATATTAATAACTATAACAATATCTCCTTTATTTAACAGAGAATTTCCGCTGTCTGTGCAACCATGAAAAGGGATTTGGCTTTAAAGGCAGCAGTTTTCACAGAATCATCCCACAGTTCATGTGCCAGGCTGGAGACTTCACCAACCACAATGGCACTGGAGGGAAATCCATTTATGGTAGAAAGTTTGATGATGAAAACTTTATTTTAAAGCACACTGGACCAGGTAATTTGTTCCTAATGACCAGTTGATAAACCAGTTGATAGAGACTGTTAACTGGATGCTTTGATGAGTAATATATACAAGGTTTTTCCTGAGCAGTGCTTTGCATTCCCAGAGGTCTTGTATCTAAAAATTTGAAATCTCTACTATAAGACAAAAGCATAATACATTTTATTTAAACAAAATCTGTCCTCTCCAATTTGTGCCAGTGCTTTAATTAGTATGTTTGCTTGTATGCCAGCTAGTGTAAAGGAACTTCGTAGAGGATTCTCTTTAATGTAGATTTTTTATTTGTTCTATACCATTATATTCTAAGACAAAATATGATCAGCTTTCATTCTTTGCAGAAGGGGTGACATTTAATTTAACTTTGTATTCTGAAGCTCTCCAGTTTGGAATTATGCTGACTGTCAGGTTGTTAGGCTCTTGTTTATCCTGGTTTACTATAACAAACCTATTTATTATAATAAACATGGAAAGAAGCACAATATAAAGACAATAATTAAAAATCCATAAAAAAATAAAGGCTGATTGATGAGCTAAAAATAGTAACATACTAACCCCAATATGTAATAAAAGGCATACATTTAACCCATAGAAACCAGTAAGATAGTTGCCAGTAAGAAAACCAGTAAATGCTACCTGGTAGTTGGTTGTTATTGGTGCCTAGACCTGTAGCAAGCTTACATAACCCCCTTGAATTCCAGCACAAGTTAGTGTTTTTTTCTGCCCCAGTAACCTATCTGACACAGCCATATGAGGCATAGAGCCCCTTTAGCAGTGCATATAAAGCATTCTTTATTTCTCATTACAATATCTAATAATGTTGAATATGAATTTTATTTGTCATCTGGCTTAGGCCTCACTTTATAAAACGTTCAGTGTCAGACCACTGGGAAAAATCAGTATGTACTTGCCATTGCTAAATTAGCTTAGACGTTTTATAGTAAAAAAAAAAAAAAAAGCTTTGTCTTTAAAAGGATTCTATCATGATTTTTATAGTTACATTTTTATTTCTAAATTACACTAACATTGCAAATAATTCACTGTACCATTTACAATTTTTATTCTTGAACCAACAAATGTATTTTTTTAGCTGTAATATTGGTCTGGAGGCAGCCATATCCGTGCATTGTGACTGATCCTGAGCTTTGAGAAGGAGCCAGCACTGCAGGATGGAATTGCTTTGAGACAGCTATTGTTTCTCCTTTTCCCATTGTACTATACCCCAACATGGGTTGTTAGCCCCATCTAGTGGCAGACTTCAGAATAGCACCCAAGTAGGAAAAAAGCTGAGGTTTTCCTGCTTTGGTGCTATTCTCATTTTTATCACTATCCTTCAGCAGAGGTGTCGGTTAGCTGCTACCCGTTAGCTCCTGAGAAACTAACAATATGTCTAGCCTCATGCCAAATGTCAAAATTAAATATAAAAAAAAAATCTATTTGCTCTTTTAAACATATTTCAGTGCAGAACTGCTGGAGTAGCACTATTAACTTGTGTGTTTATAAAAAAAAAAAAGCAAAAAAAAACTGGTTTCTCGCAACAGTATCCCTTTAACATAAATGAACCCATGTTTTCAAATGCACTAACATGCACAGCAACCTCCTCTCAGTGAACACACGGGGAGTGGTTCAGCAATGTGAAGTTGCATGTTTTGCTAAGAAATGCCCTATGTGTTGTCCAGAAAAAACATTAGTGGGTAAAATGACCCTATCTACCTCACAGATTGTGATTATTTTAAATGAAAAGCTCCACAACTGGCACATATAGCGGTGACAGGTAGAGGGCTGCCTTTTTGCTGTTCCATGTTCAACACTCGGTGTGCTTTCTTTTAAATATCAGACTTGGTAAGAGTGCATTTTAGCTTGTTCAAGTGCTTATTATAGTGCTCTAATGTGCATTTTGGGGACACCAACCATCTATACTTGCTGTGTCAGGCAGTTTTAGTATTAATATTTGCCCTGCCAGCTTAAATATATGCTGTTGAAAAACTGCCTGATATACCATTAGCTTCAGTGTACCTGACCCCAAATACAATACATGCAATGAGAGGAAAAGCCCCAAATACATTCTATAAAGTGAGACTTAATAAAGCCTGACACTCCAGTAGCTTTTTAAAGGACCAGTAACATCAAAAAATTTAATTGTTTTAAAGTAATGAAAATATAATGCAGTGTTGCCCTGCAGTGTTTGCTTCAGAAGCACTATTATTGTTTATATAAATAAGCTGTTGTGTAACCATGGGGGCAGCCATTCAAAGGAGAAAAGGCTCAAGTTACACAGCAGATAACAGATAAGCTCTGTCTGTCTAATGGTGTTATCTGTTATCCATTACTTATCCTGTGCCATTTAGCCATTTTTCAATTTCCTGCTACTTAGCAGCTTGTTTATATGAACTATAGTAGTGTTTCTGAAGCAAACACATCAGTTTTAACAGCGCACAGCAACACTACATGATATTTTCTTTACTTGAAAGTCGCAGTGTTTTATTTTGTAATCTGCAATGCAGTGTTTTTCTGCAGAATTCCAGCTGTGAGTTGTCAGTGTCTGCAATAAAACATGCAATTGTGTGTGCTACAGAATAGAATACAGTGGTGTTAAATAGTAGGGTAAATCATGGCTCATTACTAGGCATGCACCGAATCCAGGATTCGGTTCGGTATTCGGCGATTTTCCGCAGGATTCAGCTGAATCCTTGTGCCTGGCCGAACCAAATCCAAAAAATCATATGACTTTTCGTCACAAAAAGCAGCATGCGTTTACCCTCCCCCTTGCTAATTTTCATATGCAAATTAGGGTTTGGATTTGGTTCGGTATTCGGACAAATCTTTCGCAGTGGATTCAGGGGTTCAGCCGAATCCAAAATAGTGGATTCGGTGCATCCCTACTCTTTACACATTTTTCTTTTCTTATACAAACTAAAATAGCGGGAGCCATGTCATGATGGGTTTTTTTTTTTTTTGTTTTATGAAGGTTAAGATATTCTGTCAAAAGCTTCTGTTGAAAATATTATCTTTTCCATGTGCCTCAGTCTCCAAGGCCCAAATAATGGGAGCATTACCACACTGAGAGAACCAGGTTGACTAAGTGGAAATAACCCCAGCTCTGCCTTCACTTAGATAGCATGGTTCCTTATCACTTGAATGGGAAATTGCTGTGATGGTCATGGACATGTTGGTGACCATACATGAAGCAATATGGATGAGTAGTCTGACCAGTTTACCTTCTATATGTATTGACTTCTCTGGATTGATTTTCCCTGGATATTTTTTCTTGTCTAGCAATACCTCCAGTTATTGTCCACTGTTATGATTGTTTAACTCCCTCACGTTCTCCCTGAGATCTGCTTATACAGACCTGTCGACAGACTAACGCATCATTGCAGTTTAGTCATCTATGTGTGTGGTCAAGTCATACACTATGGGTCACTCTGGGGGTAACCTGAAAATCAGCCCGTGTGTGGTCTCCTTTACTGTGCTGTATATTATTTGCTTTGAATAAGAAAGTTATATTTAGTACTGCTAATTACTGTGAGCCTGAAGAAAGTATTTTTGTGCATATGCTTGCATATATACAAAATAACCCTCAAAGCCTTAAATGAATTCTAGATTAATCACCTTAATCATTTATAAATATAAACAATGTCATTCTACCATAACTTACTAAACCCAGCCTAGATGGGTAGACTGTCACCTGGGCGCTGGTAAAACGAAAACAGATCTGTAATAAGGTGCATCTGTCATTAAACTCATTAATTATAGACTGTCTAAATGTTGTTCTAGGGAATTTTGGAATCCTTTCCTTGTGTGTGTTTTTTTTTTTTACTGGTTATTTGTTAATACAGCTGTATATTGTGAATTTCTAGATGATTTTAGTGAGGGGAAATAGTAAGAATGTGGACATTTTGTTGTCATTTACCTTGTAGTTTTGGGATGTGATTGGCATAGCACTTTCATCACTGTAGCTTTGATTTCCCCTCAGGATTGCTGTCCATGGCAAATTCTGGTGCCAACACAAATGGATCACAGTTCTTCATCACATGCGACAAAACAGATTGGCTTGATGGGAAGCATGTGGTGTTCGGGGAAGTGATGGAGGGGATGGATGTTGTAAGGCAGATAGAGGTAAATGGATTAGACTTTATCGCCGACACTCTTTATATGTGTGCAGTGTGATACCCCAGTAAGTTGAATTAGCTTCTGTAAGAAATACCACTGGCAACTTTTAAAAAAATGTTTGCATTATTTAAACATATGCTGCCTTAATTCACTGGGCCACAGCACACCATAAGCTCAAACACATGTATACACTCAGACTTACAAACACATGTATGTGCTTTGCTGAGATGGCCCACTGCCAATAATAATGTGAATAACGGGCCAATTAATTAAATTAGTATCTAATACAACAGTGCTTTTTATATTTATCCAGAGTAGTATGTTCAGTTTTCAGATTTTATAAATTGTGTGTGACACTTCCAGTTCATTAACTTTTATAATTCATTCCGATTGCAACTCTGACACTACTGTACCCAACGGACCTGAAGTCTGGAGCAGTTTTGGGTATCTGGTCCCCCAAAATATCCCAACGCCAAATAACTTTAAATACAAGCACTAAAAATAATCAAATCAGATTTAAGAGCTTCCATGAAGAAGAATACGGCAGAAACAATTCTGTGTCTCTGTAACGAATACTTCAATTAATTTTGGATTGTATTTAGCAGCTATTCTACAGCTATATGCCAGTTCATTTAATATACAAGTTGTTTTAGGTTTTCCAATATGCAGTTTAATTTAGATTTTGGTTTAGAATTACCAAAGGGTGTGGTTTATATTTTTGAGCTCTGGCACTGCTAAAATGCCTTGTTTATTGTGCACTTTTCAATCAACATGGAGCATACATTAGTATAGTAAAGGAGCAGTAACAAAAAATTGTAGTGTTGTAAAATAAATAACGTAATATACTATTAGCACACACTGGTAAAAGCTGTGTGTTTGCTTCCAAAAGCCTACTATAGTTTATATAAGTAAGTTGCTGGGTAACCATGGGGGCAGCCATTCAAGCTGGAAAAAAATTAGAAAAAGTACAGGTTACATAGCACATAGCAGATGTGCTATGCAATTTCTTTCTTCTTTTTTCAGCTTGAATGGCTACAGAGCAGGGTGTTTATATAAACTATAGTAGGCTTTCGGAAGCAAACGCACAGCTTTTACCAGTATATTATATGTTAATTGCTTTAAAACATTTTTTGTGACTGTTCCTTTAATATACAAATGTATTTTCCATGTTGATTGCACATTATATTGTAATTACTTTGGTGCACTTTCACTTTTTGGTGTTCTTGTTCCCTTAAAAACGTCAAAGGATTTATCTACGACTCCACAGCCCTGGTACCCAAATTATCTTGAACTACTGCCTTCTTATAGGACCAGTAATATCAACAATTTTTACAAAAAAAATTGTTATAATACAACGGAAAAAAAAAACCAAGACAATTTAAAATAGCAAAGCCTTTATTAAGAAATAACTTACAGAAACTCTGCTTCACCGCCTCTTCAGAAAAGGCGACAGGGCGACTATCCATCCTGCGGCACTTGATTTCTCCTCTCTGGCTATTCACTGACAGCGTGTCCTCACATTCCCCCGGCACGGGCTGCACCTGTGCTCTGTAAGTTGGTGCTGCACAGACGCACGATTCCTATTTGCGGCTGGAAGGAATGGGGAGCTAGACAAGACCTGGCGTTTGGATGCTGCTGCTTGGACTTGCCGTGCTGCCATGCTCGGCTGAGGGGGGATGTCTGGAAGCTGGAAAGTGCTGCTAAGGCAGAGCCATGAAGAAGAGCTGGAGAAGGAGATTGGGGAAGAGGACATGCTGTCCGTGCATAGCCAGGGTGGAGAAATCGAGCAGAGCAGGAAGGATGGTCGCCCTGTTGCGTTTTCTGAAGAGGCGGTGAAGCAGTTTCTTTGTTATTTCTTAATAAATGCTTTGCTATTTTAATTTGTGTTGGTGTTTTGTTTTTGTTGTATTCTAATGACATTTTTGGTAAAAATGTTTGTTGTTACTGGTCCTTTAAACCTAATCCTGTTCCTTCCTAAGGGAGGCTAGGTGATAGGCAAAATAAAGTGTTTTAGTGTTTTAATTCCCATAAATAATTTTATTAAAGGTGGTAAAATATTATGGAAATATTTTACTAAAGTTCCATCACATCATCATTTCAAATAACACAAGTATGCAAAATTGCACAGTAGTGCTAACATTTAATGATTCACACTCACTGAGAAGCTGAGCACGGTGAATATTGTGCTTGTAACTTTTAATTTTTATTTTCAAAGGCACAAGGTGGCAAAGAAGGAAAACCAAAACAGAAGGTCATCATATCAGACTGTGGGGAGTATGTGTGACAACAGTTCATGACTGACTCTGGGATTTGATTGCAGGCAACTTTTCTTATATGTTTACCAATTGTACATTTTTTCCCTGTTTAAATAAATCCTCTTTTTGTACCATGTTGTATGAGCTTTTCACAGAGTATACAACATTTCTGTGAATATAAATATCTACGTATTATCCCTGTGATTAAAATTAACAAAGAAACATTATATATTTTTAACGTTGGGCAAAACAGCAGCAGTCACAGGGTCATAAGGTCTACAGCGTTCACAGCACACAGTCATTTGGTAGGTTTTACTGTGTTTACTGATAGTGTCATTATTGCTCTGTATGGACCAATATGAAAACGGGTACATCACACAATTTGTAGGGGACCATTTTCTTTTATAAGAGGTATATTGTCAATCTGTTTACAGTGTGGCAGGACTCTCTTCATGAAGTTGTGAACATGCACACTATCCACACCTTCCCCATCACTTATAAGGAGGGACATCTCTGAACTTTTTAAATTTGATGCTGTACAAGGTAGATTACAGTTTATTTACATTGTACAACTATATAAATAAAACCATCAGACCACAACACAATTTTACAGAGGGCTCCTCTTTTTTTTCAGTACTTAAGAGTAATATGAAACAATTCTGAGGTCCAGCTTGCAGAACAGCAATTGTGTAAGATGGGGAAAAAAAGCCTTTTACCCTTGAGTAACCATTGAGTGATGGCAAATAAGTGATTGGCCATTTGGTATACCCAATGTGGGCTGTCAGTCTCTGTTTGGCAGTACACCTGGTTTTTATGCAACCAAAACTTGCTCCCAAGCCATGAATTGAAAATAAGCATCTGCTTTGAGGCCACTGGGAGCGAAATCCTAGGGGTTGGGGAGCAACAGGTTGCTCACGAGCCACTGGTTGAAGATCACTGTTTAGAGAAAGAGGGGGATGCAGAAAAGGATATAGAATCACAATTAAAGGAAAACTATACCCCCAAAATGAGCAACAGTTTATATCAAATTAAATGGCATATTAAAGAATCTTGCCAAACTGGGTATATTTAAGTAAATATTGCCCTTTTACTTCTCTTGCCTTGAACCACCATTTCGTGATGGTCTGTGTGCTGCCTCACAGATCACCTGACCAGAAATATTTCAACTGTAACAGGAAGAAGTGTGGAAGCAAAAGACACAACTCTGTCTGTTAATTGGCTCATGTGACCTAACTTTATAGTTTGTTTGGTATGTTTGTGTTCACTGTTGAATCATACGATCCCATGAGGCTGTCCTTATTTTTTTATTTTCTATTTGTGACCTAAAGGTGGCCATACGCCAAACAAGCGGATCTCTCCCCGATATTCCCACCTAGGGCCCAACGATCGGATCAGAATGGCACAGTTACGGGTGGTCGGATCGCGGGACCGCATCAACGAACAGATGCGGCCGCGATCCGACTGGATTTTTAATCCTGCCCAATCGACATCTGGCCGACTTTCGGCCAGATGTCAATCGGGGAAGCCCGTCGGAGGGCCCCCCACACGGCCGATAAGTTTGTTTGGTATGTTTGTGTGCACTGTTGGATCCCAGGAGGGATTATTTTTTAAAATGGCAATTTTCTATTTATTATTACCCAATGGCACATGCTACTAAAAAGTGTATTATGAAAATGGTTTATTTACATGAAGCAGGGTTTTACATGTTTTATGCAATATCTGTTTATAGAGACCTACATTGTTCGGGGGGTATAGTTTTCCTTTATACTCTCCCATCTATTTTTTTCTAGTTAAAGACAGTTTTACTGTCTTACTCAGGTCAAGAGACCTATGACGGCTTATGGGCTCCCTAGAAAGCTTAGTGATCTGATAGTGGTGAAGGACTTGCCGCCAGTAAACTGTTCCAAGATGCCAAATGTGGCTTCATTCTGATTTTAAAATGGATGTGACCGGTTATTTAACATGCAGCAACATGTTACGAGGTGGCATTTTTGTCATCCCCTTTCCTAGACAGAAATCCCATTTACAGCCCAGAATAACATGCACAAACATGTATGAGGTATACTGTAGATGGCATGGTACACATGTGCCTTGACATACGTGGGGAAAGCATCCACCACTTTCTATGAGAGGATGAACAATGCAATTAGATCAGCGCACTCTACAGAAAGGCAGAACAACCAATTGCAAACAAGTTTTAATTTCGAAGATTCAACATAAACTTGCCCAGTATCGGCAAATGCTGATTGACCACGTTCCACCCCCCCCCCCCC